>JAVIAB010000073.1:3791726-4391726 GCA_032433765.1 Megaustenia siamemsis
CTTGGCTGAAAACTAGCAACGACATTGAAATATCAAAAACTTCATTATGGAAAATATTAAGAAGTGCAGGCTTCACCTTTAGAAAGTATGCTGGTGGAAAAAACATTATTGGTGAGAAAGCCACATCTAGTAGCTCTTAAAGCAAGTATTTACGTGAAGTGAAGGAATGCGCGAAAATGATTATGATATTGTTTATTTAGATGAAACTTGGATCAACGCTCATCAGACAAATGAAAAGGAATGGCAGTAGCAGATGGAAGTATTAAAAGATCAGTACCAAGCAGTAAAGGGCAACGTTTTAGTTGCACATGCAGGTAGCAGACATAATGGGTTGTTGCAGAATGCTCATCTCGTTTTCATTTCAAAATCCATAGACAATAGAGACTACCATCCGAAATGAATGGGCACATATTTAAAGACTGGATCGAGAAAAGTATCCTTCCAATATTAGATCGACCTTCTTGTCTGATAATGGACAATGCTTCATACCATAACGTAGTTAACGTAGAAGATAGAATCCCAACATCATCAAGTACAAAGATGCAATCAAAACGTGGCTCATAAAAGAACACATACAAGTTAACGACAGCTACTTGAAACCGAATTGCTTAGCCTTGTAAAACAGACACAACGTACAAAGATATTTAAAATAGACAAGTTAATTCAAGAACATGGCCATAGATGTTTGAGACTACCTCCATATCATGCACACTTAAATCCTATAGAACTAGTTTGGGCAAAAGTTAAGGACACGTAGCATATACAAATAAAACTTTCAATTATGCGATGTTGAGACACTTACAAATCAGGCTCTATCAAATATAAATAAAGACTACTGGGTAAAATGTGAGGATCATGTGTTACGACAAGAAGAGGAATATTGGAAAAAGGATGGTTTGTTGTTTGTTCAGCCGAAAGCAGTAATCGACCTATTTGACTCGTCTGATTCTGAATGATCATTACTCTGATTAAGTCTACAGATAAATAGTTTGATTTGCAAAATTTCCTAGTTGATTTTGTTAAACAGTTTATTGTTCAAGACCACCCAAGCAATCAAAAATATGTTATAAGCAACCAACAACCATTACTTTGAATGGAAGCCTGCTTGAGTCAGTACAGAGTTCAGCTATCTTGGATCCACTATTACAGCCACACATTCCTTAGATGAGGAACTAAATGTACATATTTGAAAGGCAGCGACAACATTTGGGAAACTCACACCAAGAGCATGGAACTATATCAAATTGACTCTACGAACAAAAGTTCTATATATAATTTAAAATTTGTATACTTGCCACCAAGTAAAATTTTATGGACACGCCTATGGGTCATCGTTGCACTAGATTACTGTAAAACATTTTGATTAGGGTCAAAATAATAGTTACATGGGCAAAGATCAAAGGAATTCGCCGCTTTAAAGAAACCGTTATAGCTAGACATCGAGTAACACATATGTTCTCGTGACATGGACATTTTAAACACCGTATGCCAAAATCATGTGAAATCATCAAGAACTTGTTTGAATTATAAATCATAACATCTCGGCAAACGAATCTGAACGGACTATAGACGTTGTCTACGGCCGCTAGCTCTTCCTGCCTTCGCAGGTATTCTTTTACCTATCATCAGATACAGACAGCAAGGGTAGGCCTCTATTATAGAGTTCTAGTTTACGAGTCTCATGGACTCTCTGGAGGAGAACCGCTTTTGTGCCTCGTTGAAGTAGGCGATATCGCCTGTGTGGTTCAACTCTAGAATGGCTGACACGCAGTGCTCAATCTCTCACTAAATGTAATATTCAAAGTCTACCAGTCTTTTGGTCACTTCCGGCTAAAATGCCCAGTCTCGAGTGAATGCGCTGTGATATCAACAAGGGGGATAATTGGGGGGGGGGGGAAGGGGTAATCATCATATGCCATACGGGTTGGCGTAGGCGAACATTTCCTTCGACAATCTACTATATATACAACATTGTAATGTCCTCACTTCTACAACATTGTAAGGTCCTCACTTCTACAACATTGTAATGTCCTCACTTCTACAACATTGTAATGTCCTCACTTCTATAACATTGTAATGTCCTCACTTCTACAACATTGTAATGTCCTCACTTCTATAACATTGTAATGTCCTCACTTCTACAACATTGTAATGTCCTCACTTCTACAACATTGTAATGTCCTCACTTCTACAACATTGTAATGTCCTCACTTCTATAACATTGTAATGTCCTCACTTCTACAACATTGTAATGTCCTCACTTCTACAACATTGTAATGTCCTCACTTCTACAACATTGTAATGTCATCACTTCTACAACATTGAAATGTCCTCACTTCTACAACATTGTAATGTCCTCACTTCTACAACATTGTAATGTCCTCACTTCTACAACATTGTAATGTCCTCACTTCTACAACATTGTAATGTCCTCACTTCTACAACATTGTAATGTCCTCACTTCTACAACATTGTAATGTCCTCACTTCTACAACATTGTATTGTCAACACTTCTACATCATTGTACTGTCCCCACATCTGCAACATTGTACTGTCCCCACTACTTCTACACAATTGTAATATCCCCACTTCTACAACATTGCAATGTCATGACTTCTACAACATTGTAATGTTCAACTTCTACAATATTTTAATATACTCACATCTACAACATTGTAATGTTCCCACTTCTACAACATTTTAATATACTCACATCTACAACATTGTAATGTCCCCACTGCTACAACATTGTAATGTTCCCTCTTCTACAACATTGTAATGTATTCACTTCTACAACATTGTAATGTCATCACTTCTGGAACGTTGTACTGTCCCAACTTCTACAACATTGTAATGTATTCACTTCTACAACATTGTAATGTCATCACTTCTGGAACGTTGTACTGTCCCAACTTCTACAACATTGTAATGTATTCACTCTACAACATTGTAATGTCCTCACTTCTACAACATTGTACTGTCCCCACTTCTACAACATTGTAATATCCTCAATTCTACAACATTGTAATGTCCTCACTTCTACAACATTGTACTGTCCCCACTTCTACAACATTTTAATATACTCACATTTACATCATTGTAATGTCCCCACTGCTACACCATTTTAATATCATCATTTCTACAACATTGTACTGTCCCAACATCTATAACATTGTAATGTCATCACTTTTACAACATTGTAAAATCATCACTTCTTCAACATTGTACTGTACAACTTCTACAAAATTGTAATGTCCCCACTTCTACAACATTGTAATGTTCCCTCTTCTACAACATTGTAATGTATTCACTTCTACAACATTGTAATGTATTCACTTCTACAACATTGTAATGTCATCACTTCTGGAACATTGTACTGTCCCAACTTCTACAACATTGTAATGTCCTCACTTCTACAACATTGCAATGTCCTCACTTGTACAACATTGTAATGTCCTCACTTCTACATCATTGTAATGTTCTCACTTCTACAACATTGTAATGTCCTCACTTCTACATCATTGTAATGTCCCCACTTCTACGACATTGTAATGTCATCACTTCTACATCACTGTAATGTCCCCACTTCTACAAAATTGTAATGTCATCACTTCTACAACTTGTACTGTCCCCACTTCTTAACATTATACTGTCCCCACTTATGCACAAATGTACTTTCCCCACTTCTACAACATTGTGATGTCCCAACTCCTACAATATTGTAATGTCATCACTTATAAAACATTGTAATGTCCTCACTTCTACAACATTGTAATGTCATCACTTCTACAACATTGTACTGTCCCCACTTCTACAACATTGTAATGTCATCACTTCTACAACATTGTAATGTCCCCACTTCTACAACATTGTAATGTCATCACTTCTACAACATTGTACTGTCCCCACTTCTACAACATTGTAATGTCCTCACTTCTACAACATTGTAATGTCCTCACTTCTACAACATTGTTATGTCATCATTTCTACAACATTGTAATGTCCTCACTTCTACAACATTATAATGTCACCATTTCTACAACATTGTACTGTCCCCACTTCTACAACATTGTAATGTCATCACTTCTACAACATTGTAATGTCCCCACTTCTACAACATTGTAATGTCATCACTTCTAACAACATTGTAATGTCCCCACTTCTACAACATTGTAATGTCCTCACTTCTTCAACATTGTATTTTCCCCACTTCTACAACATTGTAATATCCCCACTTCTACAACATTTTAATATCCCCACTTCTACAACATTTTAATATCCCCACTTCTACAACATTTTAATATCCCCACTTCTACAACATTTTAATGTCCCCACTTCTACAACATTGTAATGTCCTCACGTCTACAAGTTAAGTTCTAAACGCACTTAGACAAAATCAAGCAAAGTTCTTATATAAACTTACATAAAATCAAGTTAAGTTCTTGTAACACTTAGATCGAATCGAGCTACGGTCTTGTACACACTTAGATAAATCAAACTGTTCTTGTACACACTTAGATCGAATCAAGCTAAGGTCTTGTACACACTTAGATAAATTAAACTGTTCTTGTACACACTTAGATCGAATCAAGCTAAGGTCTTGTACACACTTAGATCGAATCAAGCTAAGGTCTTGTACACACTTAGATAAATCAAACTGTTCTTGTACACACTTAGATCGAATCAAGCTAAGGTTTTGTACACACTTAGATAAATCAAACTGTTCTTGTACACACTTAGATCGTTCAAGCTAAGGTTTTGTACACACTTAGATAAATCAAAACTGTTCTTGTACACACTTCAATCGAACCAAGCTTAGTTCTTGTACACATAAAGTCAATCTAAGTTCTTGCACAAATATAAAGTCAAGCTAAGTTCTTGTACACATATAAAGTCAAGCTAACTTCTTGAACACATATAAAGTCAAGCTAAGTTCTTGTACACAGTATAAGTCAAGCTAAGTTCTTGTACACATATAAAGTCAAGCTATGTTCGTGTATACAGAGAAAGTGAATCTAAGTTCTTGTACACATATAAAGTCAAGATAAGTTCTTGTACACACTTATATAAAATTAAGTTTCGTTCGTTTATACAGATAAAGTCAAGCTAAGTTCTTGTACACATATAAAGTCAAGCTAAGTTCTTGTACACATATAAAGTCAAGCTAAGTTCTTGTACACAATAAAGTCAAGCTAAGTTCTAGTACACATATAAAGTCAAGCTAAGTTCCTGTGCACAATTAAATAAAATCATACTTTTGTATAAATTATCTCATCTATCTACTGTATTCTCATTCTCTTCTCTTCTTTCACTCAACAGAGATGTACAATATACAGATGTTTCTTAACTTGGCCCCTTATTTGAAATATTCATCGTTGTGTACTTTGTCTATTCTTCGTTGTGTGCTACCCTATCAAATGTTATGCTATCAAATGGTAGGTTATCCACTGTTATGTTATCCTATTTGCTTGATTACTTATTTCTATTACTTCTGTATCTATCTGTAGACTGTTTTTTTTTCTCTATTTCATTTTCTAGTACTCAGCTGTGGAACGAATCTTTCTCTCCTACACATGCAGTGATAGTCTCCTACACATGCAGTGATAGTTTCCTACACATGTAGTGATAGTCTCCTACACATGTAGTGATAGTCTCCTACACATGTAGTGATAGTCTCCTACACATGTAGTGATAGTCTCTCTACTACACATGTAGTGATAGTCTCTTACACATGTAGTGATAGTCTCCTACACATGCAGTGATAGTCTCCTACACATGTAGTGATAGTCTCCTACACATGTAGTGATAGTCTCTCCTACACATGTAGTGATAGTCTCTCCTACACATGTAGTGATAGCCTCCTTCACATGCAGTGATAGTCTCTCCTACACATGTAGTGATAATCTCCTACAAATGCAGTGATAGTCTCCTACACATGTAGTGATAGTCTCCTACACATGTAGTGATAGTCTCTCCTACACATGTAGTGATAGTCTCTCCTACACATGTAGTGATAGCCTCCTACACATGCAGTGATAGTTTCTCCTACACATGTAGTGATAGTCTCCTACACATGCAGTGATAGTCTCCTACACATATAGTGATAGTCTCTCCTACACATTTAGTGATAGTCTCTCCTACACATGTAGTGATAGTCTCCTACACATTCAGTGATAGTCTCTCCTAGACATGTAGTGATAGTCTCCTATACATGTAGTGATAGTATCTCCTACACATGTAGTGATAGTCTCCTACACATTCAGTTATAGTCTCTCCTACACATGTAGTGATAGTCTCCTATACATGTAGTGATAGTCTCCTACACATGTAGTGATAGTCTCCTACACATTCAGTGATAGTCTCTCCTACACATGTAGTGATAGTCTCTCTACACATGTAGTGATAGTCTCCTACACATTCAGTGATAGTATCTCCTACACATGTAGTGATAGTCTCCTACACATGTAGTGATAGTCTCTCTACTACACATGTAGTGATAGTCTCTTACACATGTAGTGATAGTCTCCTACACATGCAGTGATAGTCTCCTACACATGTAGTGATAGTCTCCTACACATGTAGTGATAGTCTCTCCTACACATGTAGTGATAGTCTCTCCTACACATGTAGTGATAGCCTCCTACACATGCAGTGATAGTCTCTCCTACACATGTAGTAATAATCTCCTACAAATGCAGTGATAGTCTCCTACACATGTAGTGATAGTCTCCTACACATGTAGTGATAGTCTCTCCTACACATGTAGTGATAGCCTCCTACACATGCAGTGATAGTTTCTCCTACACATGTAGTGATAGTCTCCTACACATGCAGTGATAGTCTCCTACACATGTAGTGATAGTCTCTCCTACACATGTAGTGATAGCCTCTCCTACACATGTAGTGATAGTCTCCTACACATTCAGTGATAGTCTCTCCTAGACATGTAGTGATAGTCTCCTATACATGTAGTGATAGTATCTCCTACACATGTAGTGATAGTCTCCTACACATTCAGTATAGTCTCTCCTACACATGTAGTGATAGTCTCCTATACATGTAGTGATAGTCTCCTACACATGTAGTGATAGTCTCCTACACATTCAGTGATAGTCTCTCCTACACATGTAGTGATAGTCTCTCCTACACATGTAGTGATAGTCTCCTACACATTCAGTGATAGTATCTCCTACACATGTAGTGATAGTCTCCTACACATGTAGTGATAGTCTCTCTACTACACATGTAGTGATAGTCTCTTACACATGTAGTGATAGTCTCCTACACATGCAGTGATAGTCTCCTACACATGTAGTGATAGTCTCCTACACATGTAGTGATAGTCTCTCCTACACATGTAGTGATAGTCTCTCCTACACATGTAGTGATAGCCTCCTACACATGCAGTGAGTCTCTCCTACACATGTAGTGATAATCTCCTACAAATGCAGTGATAGTCTCCTACACATGTAGTGATAGTCTCCTACACATGTAGTGATAGTCTCTCCTACACATGTAGTGATAGTCTCTCCTACACATGTAGTGATAGCCTCCTACACATGCAGTGATAGTTTCTCCTACACATGTAGTGATAGTCTCCTACACATGCAGTGATAGTCTCCTACACATGTAGTGATAGTCTCTCCTACACATGTAGTGATAGCCTCTCCTACACATGTAGTGATAGTCTCCTACACATTCAGTGATAGTCTCTCCTAGACATGTAGTGATAGTCTCCTATACATGTAGTGATAGTATCTCCTACACATGTAGTGATAGTCTCCTACACATTCAGTTATAGTCTCTCCTACACATGTAGTGATAGTCTCCTATACATGTAGTGATAGTCTCCTACACATGTAGTGATAGTCTCCTACACATTCAGTGATAGTCTCTCCTACACATGTAGTGATAGTCTCTCCTACACATGTAGTGATAGTCTCCTACACATTCAGTGATAGTATCTCCTACACATGTAGTGATAGTCTCTCCTACACATGTAGTGATAGTCTCTCCTACACATGCAGTGATAGTCTCTCCTACACATGTAGTGATAGTCTCCTACACATGCAGTGATAGTCTCCTACACATCAGTGATAGTCTCTCCTACACACGTAGTGATAGTCTCTGTTGTTCTCATGTTTACATTATTCAAAATGGAGCACACATAGCCATCTATAGATTTACAAAGACCCTCCAACTAGCGTGACGCTATCAGCAATAGACTGCTGACGTCACTCTACCCCCAACCGCCCGTGTTCAAAAAGCTGATAACGTCACTTTAGTTGGAGGTTTTCCGGGAATATCCTGCCTGCCTGCAGGCCTACGTACATCTGTAGATGACTGTGGAGCACAACGTCTATTGAATCTCTCTTGTTGACCCCCATGTTTTCTCGGGTTTGTCTTAATTCTATTTTCATTTTAAAAAAAAATACTTCTTGCACTAAATCTATAACTATAGTCCGTTCAGAAATTCATAATCACACCTGAATTAGTTTTGCGTGATAACCGCTTGTTATTTTGGTTTCACATTTTGCATGCAATCTTAGAATATTGATGACGTTATAGAAATATTTTTTTGCTCTGAGAAATTGTATCTAGTTTAAAAGTTTTCTTCTTTAGGCTATATCAAATTCACCCTGTTCGATTGTGACACCATTTTAGGATATATACATACTTTGGTGCGGTCGTTGACGTAAAATAGTTTGGCTATTGCAGAAACACTAACTTCAGGAAAATCCCGTGCACAAAACTGAATTGTTATTGAACGACATGACGCACCACGTCCTGGGCAATAATTACCGAAGGGAAGGCGTATCTTTATTAATTTTGTGAAGACTCAGTAGACAATTTGTTGACTTTAAATACCAACATTTATATCTAAATTACAATGAGTTTGAAATGCAAATTTATAACTATGCAAAAGACGTGTGTTGAACATGTGTTGCGGGTGGAAGATGAGTACTGGAAACGAGATGGATTACTATTTGTCCAGCCAGTAATGATTATCAACCTCTTGGAATCGTCAGATTCGGAATGATTAAAATTAAGATGAATTCAATTCCAGCTGCAGTTAGGACGTCCTGGGGTCTAATGGTGACCGAAGGACAAGACTAATTGTAACCAATTGAAATCATGTTTGCAAATACACATAACGAACAACACCCACAATTAAGCACTATGTAGATACACCTCTGACAAGAATTGCGGTAAACTGGAACATTTAACACGATTACTGTAAACTCTAAAATTTGAATCAACTTGTGTGATATTATCATAAAAGATCAAAGGAATTCGCTGATGTGCAAAATCTGTTGTGTTTGTGGAATAAAAAATACCAAAATCTTTGCGTCATCAATATTCTAAGATTGCATGCAAAATGTGAAAGCAAAATAACAAGCGGTTATGACGCAAAGCTAATTCAGGTGTGATTATGAATTTGTGAACGGACTATACAAGCCGCATGCATGTATTAGGCATCACATCAAAGGGGCAAGGATACAGTCTCATAATCACGGAAAATATTTTGTAAACAAAAAAATGAAGGATAAGAAAAAAAAATAATAACCATTTATATAATAATTGACATAACATTTTTACAAATCATGTTTTTGTTTCCACCATGCATGTCATTCTAAACTGTTATCATTTTAAACTACTGTTCCTACACAGTGAAAGTTCCTACACCATAATTATGTAGCTGTTTCTGTCGTTTTAATCATATTCTGCGTTAGATAATCATTACAATTCACTGCTGCCAGCCAATCTTGCACTTTGACACGTGAATTAGTCGGTGATACTAGGAACAATATAACACAAGGGAGGCTTGCACAAGACAGGTGATTCAGCATCATCATCGAGTGCCATCTCCACAACAAAGGTTGGCTACTATGGAGCGCCATTCTGCTCTGTCTCTTGCTTTGATGGTGCAGGTTGTCACAGACTGATTTGTCCATCTTCTGATGTTACTCGTTCATGTTAGTCTTGGTCTGCCTCTGCCTCTTCTACCTTGTATTTTCCCCTCCAGGATTACCTTTAGTAGGCTGTTGTGTCTTTTAACATGGCCAAAAAATCGCATTTGTCTTGTTTCAATTGTGCTTAGTAGTTCTATTTTCATTTTTAGTTGTTTTAAGACTTCATCATTTGTTTTCTTTTGCTTCCATCCAATTCTACCTATTCTTCTATATATCCACATTTCAAAGGCTTCAATTCTCTGTTATGTTTTCTTGTCTAATGTCCATGTTTCTGCACCATATAGGAATATTGAGAAGATGTAACATTTTGCTATTCTTCGTTTTAGCCCTGGTGTTATTTGTTTTGATGTTAGTTTGTTCTTCTACATAGGTGATTATAGGTGATTATAGGTGATTATAGGTGATTATAGGTGATTATAGGTGATTATATTCGAGTTCATTCACTTGATAATAATCTAGCGCGACGAGTAGATTTAATATAGAGGATAAGGGATAGCTGTCAGCTTTCGCTGGGTAAAATAGGGCTTCATCAGTGAAGCTGCCGTCGGCTATTGGGAGTTTAAAACCCTCCGTGAGTTTGCTCTCCATCCACTGTAAACAATGTATCATCTTACTTCTACATTATAAGTTAGGTGACCTAAAACATAATAAAACCTGATAACAAAATATGCATCTATTTTATGAGAAAAAGCATCACTGGGAATTTCTTATTGTTAATTTTTTTTCTTTTTTTTTTTTCTCATGAAAGAGAAGAATTAATTATTTCATAAACTATGAACATTCTTGACAAATTAATGAACTTAAAATTTAAATTAATATTTTGACTAAATTATTTTCCTTCTCAGAATATTTCCTGACGTTGAAACTACACTATGAAGTATGTATGCTAAAATTTTTGCTACACCACAATCCTGTTTCCTGACGTTGAAACTACAATCTGAAGTATGTATGCTATGATTGTTGCTACACCACAATCCTGTTTCCTGACGTTGAAACTACAATCTGAAGTATGTATGCTATGATTGTTGCTACACCACAATCCTATTTCCTGACATTGAAACTAGAATCTGAAGTATGTATGCTATGATTGTTGCTACACCACAATCCTATTTCCTGACATTGAAACTACAATCTGAAGTATGTATGCTATGATTGTTGCTACACCACAATCCTGTTTCCTGACATTGAAACTAGAATCTGAAGTATGTATACTATGATTGTTGCTACACCACAATCCTGTTTCCTGACTTTGAACAAATTGTCTGATGTTCTCTATAACTTTCCATGAAGATGGCTGTTTACAAAATGTCTTCCCTGAAATGATCCCTGTTTTGTTTGTGTAAAGGCACTCTCGCGAGATAGACTGTCCTGTCGATGAGCCTAGAAGACAACCTTCCTGTGCACACCCCTTACGTTAACCATCGTTGAGACTTGAAAATGTGGACTGGAACTAAATGTTTCGTGTGAAGCATAACATGTACATCAGTCAACTTGAGCCCTGACATCTCGTAGCGGTTACGTCACTGTGTTGACCACTATTGACGTCATACTGCTAATGTAGCAGTGAGATGAGAATCTATAACAATAGATGAGCGATAGACCAAAGTCACGGAAAGGAGGTGGGAGTTTAACTCAGATAAAAACATCGAATTTCTCGTGAGTAAGTGAGAGCCAATCAGAGAAGGGGAAGAGTGTAAGAAGATTTATGATTGGCTAGAGGGAAAGTACAGGGAGACGAGAAGTGAAACTTACAGTAGATAGGAGCTCGAACATGTTTATCAGTGTTACAGTTAAGTGTTGTAAATAGATGAGGCTCTTCCTGCTAATAGAAGTGTTGTAAATAGATTAGGCTCTTGCAGCTAATAGAAGTGTTGTAAATAGATTAGGCTCTTGCTGCTAATAGAAGTGTTGTAAATAGATTAGGCTCTTGCTGCTAATAGAAGTGTTGTAAATAGATTAGGCTCTTCCTGCTAATAGAAGTGTTGTAAATAGATTAGGCTCTTCCTGCTAATAGAAGTGTTGGAAATAGAATAGGCTCTTGCAGCTAATAGAAGTGTTGTAAATAGATTAGGCTCTTGCTGCTAATAGAAGTGTTGTCAATAGATTAGGCTCTTGCTGCTAATAGAAGTGTTGTAAATAGATTAGGCTCTTGCTGCTAATGGAAGTGTTGTAAATAGATTAGGCTCTTGCTGCTAATAGAAGTGTTGTAAATAGATTAGGCTCTTGCTGCTAATAGAAGTGTTGTAAATAGATTAGGCTCTTGCTGCTAATGGAAGTGTTGTAAATAGATTAGACTCTTGCTGATAATAGAAGTGTTGTAAATAGATTAGGCTCTTGCAGCTAATAGAAGTGTTGTAAATAGATTAGGCTCTTGCTGCTAATAGAAGTGTTGTAAATAGATTAGGCACAAGCTGCTAATGGAAGTGTTGTAAATAGATTAGGCTCAAGCTGCTAATAAAAGTGTTGTTAATAGATTAGGCTCAAGCTGCTAATGGAAGTGTTGTAAATAGATTAGGCTCTTCCTACTAATGGAAGTGTTGTAAATAGATTAGGCTCTTCCTGCTAATGGAAGTGTTGTAAATAGATTAGGCTCAAGCTGCTAATAGAAGTGTTGTAAATAGATTAGGCTCTTCCTGCTAATAGAAGTGTTGTAAATAGATTAGGCTCTTGCAGCTAATAGAAGTGTTGTAAATAGATTAGGCTCTTCCTGCTAATAGAAGTGTTGTAAATAGATTAGGCTCTTGCAGCTAATAAAAGTGTTGTAAATAGATTAGGCTCAAGCTGCTAATGGAAGTGTTGTAAATAGATTAGGCTCTTCCTACTAATGGAAGTGTTGTAAATAGATTAGGCTCTTCCTGCTAATGGAAGTGTTGTAAATAGATTAGGCTCAAGCTGCTAATGGAAGTGTTGTAAATAGATTAGGCTCTTCCTGCTAATGGAAGTGTTGTAAATAGATTAGGCTCTTGCAGCTAATAGAAGTGTTGTAAATAGATTAGGCTCTTGCAGCTAATAGAAGTGTTGTAAATAGATTAGGCTCTTGCAGCTAATAGAAGTGTTGTAAATAGATTAGGCTCTTGCAGCTAATGGAAGTGTTGTAAATAGATTAGGCTCTTGCAGCTAATAGAAGTGTTGTAAATAGATTAGGCTCTTGCTGCTAATAGAAGTGTTGTAAATAGATTAGGCTCTTGCTGCTAATAGAAGTGTTGTAAATAGATTAGGCTCTTGCAGCTAACAGGAGAGCAATGTTATCGGGAGGCAGTTACCAAGCCTCCACTGTGTTTAATGTTATTTTGTTCCAGTAAGTTATGTCAAACCAAAAGTCGACCATGTTGATAATATTAGTTGTTCAGTGTGTAGATCTACGGCTCCAGTGTAAGCTCAAGGCAATTGAGTTGAAGTAATGAGCCGATTTCAGCCAAACTAAGAAGAACTTCCTGTATGGACGGTTAGAGAGCGTGAGTGATAGAGACACAATTGTGAAGCACAGTGTCTGACATTTATTCATGCATGTGAGCAGCGTAGAACCAGGTGGTTGGCTGGTTTGTTGAAACTGTTGTGGTTATTCAACTATTCATGAATAAACTTGAGTCATGTTTTAAGATTGGAATTCCTTGAATAGTATAACCTCTTTAGTGTCTGACTGAGTGTATGAGGCATAGCGAAATAGGAAATCTTCAGTGGGCAAAGACAGACCTGGTCCTCGGAGTTCAGTGAGGCCGGACAGCCGAAGCATCATCGCGAAGTACATTAATTGGAGAGATCACGTGTGGACGCGAGTTCGTGTCCTGGCCATTCACAGCTCAACCGTTTTAACATCACGGAGCAGCACACGTGACAAGTAAAAGATGAGACACGTGACAAGTAAACTGATTTGTCAACAGTCACTAGAGTGTTGCCAGTGGCTGAAGAGTTGATCAGCGGCCTGTTTGTCGAGGTGAGCACGTCAACAGAATCAAGTCGATTCCAGCAAGCAATCCATCCGTTGAATGAATGAGAATGTGTTCGCATTCAAGTCTCATTCCGATAATAAAGATCATTCCAACGAACACCTGAACAGGGCATGAAGGAAAGGCGGTGACACGGTTTGTCACAAGCAATGTTGACGTATGTACGAAGTATGGGTTCACAAATATAGTTTACTTCATCGAATGCAGCAACGTCTGGCTATAGTTTACTTCATCGAATGCAGCAACGTCTGGCTATAGTTTACTTCAACGAATGCAGCAACGTCTGGCTATAGTTTACTTCATCGAATGCAGCAACGTCTGGCTATAGTTTACTTCATCGAATGCAGCAACGTCTGGCTATAGTTTACTTCATCGAATGCAGCAATGTCTGGCTATAGTTTACTTCATCGAATGCAGCAATGTCTGGCTATAGTTTACTTCATCGAATGCAGCAACGTCTGGCTATAGTTTACTTCATCGAATGCAGCAATGTCTGGCTATAGTTTACTTCATCGAATGCAGCAATGTCTGGCTATAGTTTACTTCATCGAATGCAGCAACGTCTGGCTATAGTTTACTTCATCGAATGCAGCAACGTCTGGCTATAGTTTACTTCATCGAATGCAGCAATGTCTGGCTATAGTTTACTTCAACGAATGCAGCAACGTCTGGCTATAGTTTACTTCATCGAATGCAGCAACGTCTGGCTATAGTTTACTTCATCGAATGCAGCAACGTCTGGCTATAGTTTACTTCAGCGAATGCAGCAACGTCTGGCTATAGTTTACTTCATCGAATGCAGCAACGCTTGGTTACTTCTGTAGAGTTGGCCGTGTGTGGCCTGTGACAAACCGAGCTGTCAGTTCTTGAGTAGGTCATGGCACCATTTAGTGCTGCGTAAAGATTGGTAGGAGATGTCCTATCTTGCCCCGTTGTGATGTCTCCTGTCTTACAACATGTGATGTCTCCTGTCTCACAACATGCGATGTCTCCTGTCTCACAACATGTGATGTCTCCTGTCTTACAACATGTGATGTCTCCTGTCTTACAACATGTGATGTCTCCTGTCTCACAACATGCGATGTCTCCTGTCTCACAACATGTGATGTCTCCTGTCTCACAACATGCGATGTCTCCTGTCTCACAACATGCGATGTCTCCTGTCTCACAACATGTGATGTCTCCTGTCTCACAACATGTGATGTCTCCTGTCTCACAAAATGCGATGTCTCCTGTCTCACAACATGCGATGTCTCCTGTCTCACAACATGTGATGTCTCCTGTCTCACAACATGTGATGTCTCCTGTCTCACAACATGCGATGTCTCCTGTCTCACAACATGCGATGTCTCCTGTCTTACAACATGTGATGTCTCCTGTCTCACAACATGTGATGTCTCCTGTCTCACAACATGCGATGTCTCCCGTCTTACAACATGTGATGTCTCCTGTCTCACAACATGCGATGTCTCCTGTCTCACAACATGCGATGTCTCCTGTCTTACAACATGTGATGTCTCCTGTCTCACAACATGTGATGTCTCCTGTCTTACAACATGCGATGTCTCCTGTCTTACAACATGTGATGTCTCCTGTCTTACAACATGTGATGTCTCCTGTCTTACAACATGTGATGTCTCCTGTCTTACAACATGTGATGTCTCCTGTCTCACAACATGCGATGTCTCCTGTCTTACAACATGTGATGTCTCCTGTCTTACAACATGTGATGTCTCCTGTCTCACAACATGTGATGTCTCCTGTCTCACAACATGCGATGTCTCCTGTCTCACAACATGCGATGTCTCCTGTCTTACAACATGTGATGTCTCCTGTCTTACAACATGTGATGTCTCCTGTCTCACAACATGCGATGTCTCCTGTCTCACAACATGCGATGTCTCCCGTCTTACAACATGTGATGTCTCCTGTCTTACAACATGCGATGTCTCCCGTCTTACAACATGTGATGTCTCCTGTCTTACAACATGTGATGTCTCCTGTCTTACAACATGTGATGTCTCCTGTCTTACAACATGTGATGTCTCCTGTCTCACAACATGTGATGTCTCCTGTCTTACAACATGCGATGTCTCCCGTCTTACAACATGTGATGTCTCCTGTCTTACAACATGTGATGTCTCCCGTCTCACAACATGCGATGTCTCCTGTCTTACAACATGTGATGTCTCCTGTCTTACAACATGTGATGTCTCCTGTCTTATAACATGTGATGTCTCCTGTCTTACAACATGTGATGTCTCCTGTCTCACAACATGTGATGTCTCCTGTCTCACAACATGCGATGTCTCCTGTCTTACAACATGTGATGTCTCCTGTCTTACAACATTTGATGTCTCCTGTCTTACAACATGTGATGTCTCCTGTCTTACAACATGTGATGTCTCCTGTCTCACAACATGTGATGTCTCCTGTCTCACAACATGCGATGTCTCTTGTTATACAACATGTGATGTCTCCTGTCTTACAACATGTGATGTCTCCTGTCTTACAACATGTGATGTCTCCTGTCTTACAACATGTTATGTCTCCTGTCTCACAACATGCGATGTCTCCTGTCTCACAACATGTGATGTCTCCTGTCTCACAACATGCGATGGCTGGCAAGATTCTCACAATTTCTAACAAATAAAACCAGCTGTCAGTATTAATCACGTGACCACATTATGACCACGACGTTCATCCTACTGACCGCTGATAACTATTTCATGTCTTGCAATCTCTTCTTCTTCTCTTCTCTCTCTCTCTCTCTCTCTCTCTCTCTCTCTCTCTCTCTCTCTCTCTCTTCCTTCTTTTAAGTGAAGTCCCTCTTTATTTGTTAACCCTACTAAACCAACCTCAGCTACCGTACAACTATCCTTAATGACGCGCCGTTGTCATCTTACAGTCTACGCCATTCTTTTTTCTTCTTGGAATCAGAAGCATTGCAGTCGGATCATCCCCGTATCCGCTCCTCTGTCCGTCCCCGCATGAGCTTCTGCAGATTGTTGCTGTACGGTGATCTACACACCTCCATTTCCTACTGAGAGCTTCAGAATCACCTGTACCCCATTTCCAGCTGAGAGCTTCACAACGACCAGACCCCATTTCTAGCTGAGAGCCTCAGAACGACCAGACCCCATTTCTAGCTGAGAGCTTCACAACGACCAGAACTCTTTTCCACATTTGGAGTCATCAGTCTCTCAATTATCATCAATGTCTCTCCTCCTACATTCCTGTTAAGGAACGAGGAAGAAACATGGCGATGTCCTCTTTGTCCAGAGTCAGACCACACTCCGTGCCAGAGCCGCCAGCGAGCTTATCGTTTATTTCATTGCCGTGTACATCGGCATTCTCTCGACAGCACACCCAGGTTAGCGCACTCACTGTAGAGTTATCCAAGAGTTGTACCCACTTCTGCGGCAGAGACTGTCTTATGTAGCGTACTTTACGAGTCAGAAGCCAAGACTGAGGAACCCACATTCTGTGTAACAAAACGTGTTATCAGCATCATTGCCGTGTTGTTAGTATATCACAAAATCCACACCGCCGCTCTGTCAGCGGGATACAGTACCGTATATGATGCGGTCCCGAAGTGACGACACTTTCAATGAGTTCCCTTATTATGATCCAGGTAGCTCCGAAGACCAAGTTGCAGCAGTCCCTACCGACCGGAAAGATTACTTTGATAAGCCACTGTTACTTAAACTCCATCGTTTCCAACCTTAATCTCATTCAGACCACTAACTCTTCTGATGGATTATTGTGCCTCAGTCATTCAGGATTGTCAACACCTGAGGCGCCTGTCGTTTGTCACACACAATTCCAAATGGAAGGAATGATTGATGTCCATCCCCACGTTGAAGTCAGCAAGAACCTTAGCTGACCTATGTCGTGCCCAAATAGTCAGTAAGTCTAGTAGTCATCAGATATTTCAACCAGTCTGTTACATACTTAGACATTCACACTTTAATGACCAACTGGTGTCCAAGCTACAATCAGTCTGCCACAAACTTAGACATTGACACTTTAATGACCAACTGGTGTCCAAGCTACAATCAGTCTGTCACAAACTTAGACATTGACACTTTAATGACCAACTGGTGTCCAAGCTACAATCAGTCTGCCACAGACTTAGACAATGACACTTTAATGACCAACTGGTGTCCAAGCTACAATCAGTCTGCCAGACAACGACACAACGATCCCTCAGTGACACAATCGACGGAGCACTTACTCTTGCATGTTCAGTTTCATCCTCATCTCTCTGTCTTTATTTTTTTCTGGTTTGTACCTCCCTCATTATCTCTCTGTTTCTTCACGTCATTATTCTACACCCCCCCCCTTTCCCCCCCACTCAGTAGATATCAGCGAAAACACCGAAGGAGTAATTGAAAGTATTGAGATATTCATTGAAATTAAGGAAATAATAGTTTAGTTCAGAGAGATGTGCAGTAAAGTTCTGCAAGCAGTAACTGAATTCAGACAGAGAGGCTGTAAAATACTGGAAGCAATAACAGAAATCAGGGTGGTGGTCAAGAAATGTCTTGCCTGAGTGAATCATCACACTACACAATCGCGTCTGTTGAAGACAAGATCTGCACCGAGAACAATTGTCCTAAACTGGAGATAAAGATATCACTATCCTGTTGGTGTTAAGTTTTTGATGAGCAATTTTGTATGTAGAAAACCTTGTAGGTGTTTGAAAACACTCTGGCCACCACTTCAACCTGTCACTCGTGCTTTCTTACTAATATATAGCGACTAGAGGGACCTTTTTGATTCTATGAGATGATCTCACGTCTGACACGAGACTGGATACTTTACCCGGTCATTAGTGGTCGTTGGTAGTCACGAGACTGGATACTTCACCCGGTCGTGTGTGGTCGTTGGTAGTCACGAGACTAGATACTTCACCCGGTCGTGTGTGGTCGTTGCTAGTCACGAGACTGGATACTTCACCCGGTCGTGTGTGGTCGTTGCTAGTCACGAGACTAGATACTTCACCCGGTCGTGTGTGGTCGTTGCTAGTCACAAGCGTGGCATCAATTATCCGAGATCAGTTACCATTCATTCTGTTATGATCTACATGTCCGCTAGTGTACTTATCTACTTCTATACTGTCTACAGGTTTACTTGTCCATTGGTATACTTATCTACTTGTGTACTTGTCTACATGTTGACCTGTCTACTGTGTACTTGTCCACTGATGTACTTGTCAACTGGTGTACTTGTCCGCTGGTGTACTTGTCACTGATGTACTTGTCCACTGGTGTACTTGTCCGCTGCTGTAAACGCTCGTCCATCAGCAGCCACGTCGACAAACAACTTCCACAAGACTCGCTGTACACGTCATTTGTCAGCTGTTCCTAAAATCAGAGACTTTTTGAAATCTAGAACTTTGTTATCAGCTTAAAGTAGAAATCTAGAACTTTGTTATCAGCTTAAAGTAGAAATCTAGAACTTTGTTATCAGCTTAAAGTAGAAATCTAGAACTTTGTTATCAGCTTAAAGTAGAAATCTAGAACTTTGTTATCAGCTTAAAGTAGAAATCTAGAACTTTGTTATCAGCTTAAAGTAGAAATCTAGAACTTTGTTATCAGCTTAAAGTAGAAATCTAGAACTTTGTTATCAGCTTAAAGTAGAAATGTAGAAATTTGTTATCAGCTTCAGATAGAACATGAAACTATAACTTTTCTAGAACAATTTGTTCTCCACATACATAATCTTCCAAGCACTCTCTATATGAACATAATGGAATCTTATCTCCCTTTGATACGAGGTTTGATGAAGCGTAGCTAGTGTGTGGAGTATACCAAGGAAAGAAGATGGAGACATTCACCACACTATTGTCTAGTCAGCCTAGTCGGTACACTTGTGATCAAAATGAGCAACAAAGCTGAGACAAACATTCTTTCTCTTTGACATGAAATAATGTGAAGAAGGTGAATCCAACAAGGTCAGAGGTTGGAATGTGAAGGACGAAGTTCAGCTTTACAGACTAGAACTGTATTGTTCATGCCAAGATCTATTACTACTTTAGTCGTTCCAGCCTTTGGCTAATTATATATATTTTTTATCTTTTCCTAATTCCTGCACGGTTGGTAGACTTTTAAACACCTGACTGTCTCCAACACAGAGAACCTTGTTGAGAGGTCGTTAGTTCGTGTCAGAGAAGGTAATTCCTTCTCTCTGAGAGTGATGTCTCTAGTGGGAGCTTCTGAAAACGATTTCTCTGAGAAGATTGTCTAAACGTGTCTAACATATGTCGCGTTTAAATCATTACGGAGAAGTCCGGAGATCGAATCCTAGTTACCAGTCATTGCTTCTATGATTTATGCTTTCTTGTATCGACAACATTTACCCGCAGCGGTCGTAGACCTCGCTCGCCCCTCCATCTCACCAACATCCACACAGAGACACTAAGACTTTTCCTATGTGGCTCGCTCCAGTGTTGCTTATTCTTGAAGCTGTTGCTAACGTCTGCTCAAGGTTATGTGAGTATATGTGTGTTTGTGAGAGAGAAATAGTAAGTATGCGTGTGCTTGAGTGTGTTTATAACGTCTGTGTTTATGCCCTAACATTATGTCACAATATGTAAAATAAAAACGGAAAAAAAATTGACATATGAAATTGTGCCAGCGTGACACCAATGACAGAGACAAGTGTAAAACCTGACCTATAATTAGCTCCAAATTCTACAGTAGCTGGTAGTTCACCTCAGTCTCTGAACGTGTCACGTGATATGTTTCTATTATTAGATAGAAATTGTTACAACGATGACATCTCCCTCCCCATCCGACCTCAGCCTCTAATCTCATACAAGATTAATCTCTTGAAGGTTGGCCATCTTGTGTCCGCCGGCTGCGATGAACTGCTCAATTATCATTGGATGAAACCGTGGTGGTGATCAATCAAGCTTGTGGTAGTTTTGTCGCTCAATCTTAACAGCCGTGTCTGATGTACTTAATTATTTCAAATTAGATATTATGATGTGGGAACTTGGAAATAATATGATAACATTGCAGGTAATAATGATACAATTGCAGGTATATACTTTCCAGACAAACATAGTATGAAGAGAACCGACTAGGAAGTGATGAGAAAGGCGACGATAATGAGAACATTAGGGATAGCTCTGGGCTACAACCGTCGTGTTCTTTCTTCAAACTTTCTCTAATTAGGCATGTCATGTCGAGGGCTGACTCGTGTACATAAAGAGAAAGTATATTTGTCTCTGATTACTGACAGGTGTCGGCACGTCCTGTCTACAGGTAGCCCATGGTCGTGGAAGTCTATAACTCTCATTCACCTGCTGGGAACGTGTGCCAGGGCTAGGTCAGCTGCCAAATTGTTCTGGACTCTCCAGTAAGTTCCTTCAAATGTGACTTTGGTCACTGAAGAAATCTGGCCACTAACATTATAACTCACTAGGGCGGTGATGGGACTGTGATAGGGCGGGGATAGGGCGATGATATGGTGGTGATAAGGCAGAGATAGAGCGGTAATAGGGCGGTGATATGGTGGTGATAGGGTGGTGATATGTTGGTGATAGGGAAGAGATATAGCGATGATAGAGCGGTGATAGGGTTATGATAAGGTGGTGATAGGGTGATGATAGTGTGGTGATAGGGCGGTGATAGGGCGCTGACAGGCTGATAATAGGGTGGTGATATGGCAGTGAAAGGGTGGTGATAGTGCGGTGATAGGGCGCTGACAGGCTGATAATAGGGTAGTGATATGGCAGTGAAAGGGTGGTGATAGGGTGGTGATAGTGCGGCGATAGGATGGTGATAGGGTGATGATAGTGTGGTGATAGGGCGGTGATAGGGCGGTGATAGGGCGCTGACAGGCTGATAATAGGGTGGTGATATGGCAGTGAAAGGGTGGTGATAGGGTGGTGATAGTGCGGTGATAGGGTGGTGATAGGGTGGTGATATGGCGGTGAAAGGGCGGTGAAAGGGCGATAATAGTATGATGATAGAGTGGTGATATTGTGGTTATAGATGGGTGATAGTGCGGTGATAGGGCGGTGATAGGGTGGTGATAGGGTGGTGATAGGGTGGTGATATTGCGGTTATAGGTGGGTGATAGTGCGGTGATAGGGCGATAATAGTATGATGATAGAGTGGTGATATTGTGGTTATAGGTGGGTGATAGTGCGGTGATAGGGCGGTGATAGGGTGGTGATAGGGTGGTGATAGGGTGGTGATAGTGCGGTGATAGGGCGGTGATAGAGCGGTGATAGGGTGGTGATAGGGTGGTGATAGGGTGGTGATATGGCGGTGAAAGGGCGGTGAAAGGGCGATAATAGTATGATGATAGGGTGGTGATATTGTGGTTCTATGTGGGTGATAGTGCGGTGATAGGGCAGTGATAGGGCGGTGATAGTGTGGTGATATGGCGGTGAAAGGGCGATAATAGTATGATGATAGGGTGGTGATATTGTGGTTATAGGTGGGTGATAGTGCGGTGATAGGGCGGTGATAGGGTGGTGATATTGTGGTTATAGGTGGGTGATAGGGCGGAGATAGGGTGGTGATAAGGTGATGATAGGGTGATGATATTGTAGTTATAGATGAGTGATAGTGCGGTGATAGGGCGGTGATAAGGTGATGATAATGTAATGATATTGTGGTTATAGGTGGGTGATAGTGCGGAGATAGGGCGGTGATAGGTTGGTGATAGGGTGGTGATAGGGTGTTGATAGGGTGGTGATAGCGTGGTGATAGTGCAGTGATAGTGCGGTGATAGTGCGGTGATAGTGCGGTGATAGGGCGGTGATAGGGTGGTGATAGGGTGTTGATAGGGTGGTGATAGGATGGTGATAGGGTGTGGATAGGGTGGTGATAGGGTGTTGATAGGGTGGTGATAGGGCGGTGAAAAGGCGATAATAGTATGATAATAGGGTGGTGATAGTGCTGTGAAAGGGCAGTGATAGGGCGGTGTAGGTCGGTGATAGGGGGTGATAGGATATGGTGATAGGGTGGTGATAGTGTGGTGAAAGATCGATGATAGTATGTTGATAGGGTGGTGATAGTGCGGTGAAAGATTGATGATAGTATGTTGATAGGGTGGTGATAGTGCGGTGAAAGATTGATGATAGTATGTTGATAGGGTGGTGATATTGTGGTTATAGGTGGGTGATAGTGCGGTGATAGGGCGGTGATAGGGTGGTGATATTGCTGTTATAGGTGGGTGATAGTGCGGTGATAGGGTTGTGATAGGGTGGTGATAGCGTGGTGATAGTGAAGTGATAGTGCGGTGATAGGGCGGTGATAGTGCAGTGATAGTGCGGTGATGGGGCGGTGATAGGGTGGTGATATGGTGTTGATAGGGTGGTGATAGGATGGTGATAGGGTGTGGATAGGGTGGTGATAGTATGTTGATAGTGTGGTGATAGTGCGGTGAAAGATCGATGATAGTATGTTGATAGGGTGGTGATAGAGTTGTGATAGGGTTATGATAGCGTGGTGATAGTGAAGTGATAGTGCGGTGATAGGGCGGTGATAGTGCAGTGATAGTGCGGTGATAGTGCGGTGATAGTGCGGTGATGGGGCGGTGATAGGGTGGTGATATGGTGTTGATAGGGTGGTGATAGGATGGTGATAGGGTGTGGATAGGGTGGTGATAGGGTGTTGATAGGGTGGTGATAGGGCGGTGAAAGATCGATGATAGTATGTTGATAGTGTGGTGATAGTGCGGTGAAAGATCTATGATAGTATGTTGATAGGGTGGTGATAGAGTTGTGATAGGGTTGTGATAGGGTTGTGATAGAGTTGTGATAGTGTTGAGATAAAGTTGTGATAGGGTTGTGATAGAGTTGTGATAGAGTTGTGATAGAGTTGTGATAGAGTTGTGATAGGATTGTGATAGAGTTGTGATATAGTTGTGATAGAGTTGTGATAGGGTTGTGATAGGGTTGTGATAGGGTTGTGATAGAGTTGTGATAGGGTTGTGATAGAGTTGTGATAGAGTTGAGATAAAGTTGTGATAGAGTTGTGATAGAGTTGAGATAAAGTTGTGATAGGGTTGTGATAGAGTTGTGATAGAGTTGTGATAGGATTGTGATAGAGTTGTGATAGAGTTGTGATAGTGTTGTGATAGGGTTGTGATAGGGTTGTGCTAGAGTTGTGCTAGGGTTGTGCTAGGGTTGTGATACAGTTGTGATAGAGTTGTGCTAGGGTTGTGATAGGGTTGTGATAGAGTTTTGACAGAGATGTGATAGAGATCTGATAGGGTTGTGATAGGGTTGTGATAGAGTTGTGATAGAGGTGTGATAGAGTTGTAATAGAGGTGTGATAGAATTGTGATAGGATTGTGATAGGGTTGCGATAGGATTGTGATAGGGTTGTGATAGGGTTGTGATAGGTTTGTGACAGGGTTGTGATAGGGTAGTGATAGGGTTGTGATAGGGTTATGATAGGGGGTGATAGGGTGTTGATAAGGTGGTGAAAGCGCGGTGACAGGGTTGTGATAGGACGATGATAGGGTGGTGATAGGCTGGTGATAGGGTAGTGATAGGGCGGTGACAGGGTGGTGATTGTGCGATGATAGGGTAGTGATAGGGCGGTGATAGTGTGGTGATAGGATGGTGATATGGTGACGATAGGATGGTGATAGGATGGTGATAGGGCGGTGATAGGATGGTGAAAGTGTTGCGATAGGATGGTGATAAGGCAGTGATAGTATAATGATTGTGTTTTGATGGGGTTGTGATCGAGAGGTGAAACGATTGTGATTGGGTGGTGATAGGGTGGTCTTAGGACTGTGATAGGGCGATGACAGTGTGGTGATAGGGTGTTGATAGGGTGATAATAGAGCGCTGATATGGTGTTGATTGTGTGGTGATAAGGTGTTGATATGGTTGTGATAGTGTGGTGATGGGGTGTTGATATGGTGGTGATAGTGTGGTGATAGGGTGGTGATTGTGTGATGATATAATGGTGATCGGGATGGTGATAGGGTAGTGATACTGTGGTGATAGGGTGTTGATGGGGTTGTGATAGTGTGGTGATAGGGTGCTGATAGGGTGATGATAGAGCGGTGATAGGGCAATGATAGTGTGGTGATAGTGTGGTGATAGGGTTGTAATAGACTTGTGATAGGGTGATGATAGCGCGGTTATTGAGCGGTGACAGGGCAATTACAGTGTGGTGATAAGGTGATGTTAAGGCGGTTATGGAGCGGTGATCGAGTCTTGATAGAGTGGTGATAGGGCGATGATAGAGTCGTGATAGAGTGTTGATAGGGTGATGATAGTATGGTGATAGGGTGATGATAGAGTGGTGATAGAGTGTTGATAGGGTGGTGATAGTATGGTGATAGGGTGATGATAGAGCATTTATAGAGCGATGATAGCGTGGTGATAAAGTGGTGATAGGGCGGTAATAGAGTAATGAGAGGGTAGTGATAGGGTGATGGTAGGGTAGTGTTATGGTGATTATAGTGTAGTGATATGGCGGTGATAGGATGGTGATAGGATGGTGATAGGGTGGTGATAGGGTGGTGATAAGGCGTTGATAGGGCAATGATAGGTTGGTTATAGTGTAGTGATATGGCGGTGATAGAGTTGTGCTACGGTGGTGATTAGGTGATTTAAGTGTGGTGATATGGATGTATATGGTTTGATGATAGGGTGGTGATAGGGCGATGATAGGGTGGTGATAGGTTGGTGATAGGACGTGATAGATTATTGATAGAGTGGTGATAGGACGGTGATAGAGTGGGGATAAAACGGTGATAGGGCGGAGATAAGATGGTGATAAGGCGGTGATAGGTTGGTGATAGGATCGTGATAAGGCAATGATAGGCTGCTGATAGGGCGATGATAGGGTGGTGATAGGGCGGTGATAGATTATTGATAGAGTGGTGATAGGACGGTGATAGAGTGGGGATAAAACGGTGATAGGGCGGAGATAAGATGGTGATAAGGCGGTGATAGGGCAATGATAGGGTAGTGATAGAGCGGTGATAGGGGGGATAGGACTGTGATAGAATGGTGATAGGGATGTGATATGGCGGTGATAGAGTGGTGAGAGGTGGTGAGAGGGTGGTAATAGGGTGTTGATAGGGCGGTGAGAGTGTGGTAATTGGGTTGGGATAGGATAGTGATTATGGGGTGATAGAGTGGTGATAGTATCGGAATAGGATAGTGATTGGGTGTTGAGAGGGTGATGATAGGGTTGTGATAGGGCGGTGATAGGGTGGTGATATGGTGATGTTAGGATGGTGATAGCGTGGTGAGAGGGTGCTAATAGGGCGGTTATAGAGTGGTGATTGCGTGGTGATAGAGCGGTGATAGCGTGCTGGTAGAGAGGTGATAGCGTGCTGATAGAGAGGTGATAGCGTGCTGATAGAGAGGTGATAGGGTGATGATAGCGTGCTGATAGAGAGGTGATAGCGTGGTGATAGAAAGGTGATAGCGTGCTGATAGAGAGGTGATAGCGTGCTGATAGAGAGGTGATAGCGTGGTGATAGAGAGGTGATAGCGTGCTGATAGAGAGGTGATAGCGTGCTGATAGAGAGGTTATAGGGTGATGATAGCGTGCTGATAGAGAGGTGATAGCGTAGTGATAGAGAGGTGATAGCGTGCTGATAGAGAGGTGATAGCGTGCTGATAGAGAGGTGATAGCGTGCTGATAGTGAGGTGATAGAGTGGTGATAGCGTGCTGATAGAGAGGTGATAGCGTAGTGATAGAGAGGTGATAGCGTGCTGATAGAGAGGTTATAGGGTGGTGATAGATATGTAATAGAGTGGTAATAGAGTGGTGATAGGGTGGTTATAGTGCAGCGATAGAACGGTGATAGGGTGGTGATAGAGAGGTGATAGAGGTGTGATAGAGTGTTTAAAGGGTGATAATAAAGTGGTGATAGGGTAGTGATAGATATGTAATAGAGTGGTAATAGAGTGGTGATAGGGTGATGATAGGACGGTGATTTGGTGGGAATAGGGCGGTGATGTTTTCGAGTTGGGGCGGTGATTCGGTTTTGATGGGGCGCACCAAAACCAGAGGACATGTGTGTGTGTGTGTGTGTGTGTGCTTGTGTGTGTGTTAAAAGTGCTTTGACAAAACTATCTAACTTTGACGGAAATTTACAGAACAACCACAGGTTCACATAAAATCTTTAGTTTTCACAGGAAACTCACTTAAAAGTCTATTGTTTATCGTACTTTCACATTCTCTAGTGTTAACTATTGAGTTATATGTCAGTTATCATCATTGCACATCAAATATGTCCAGAGATGCTCAGATCCCCTCCTCAGCAAGTCCCACAGTATGCAGCGACTGACGACTCCAGTTTTGTGTTGGTTGATAAGTCTTCTTACACGTCCACTAAGTTTCTCGTTTCTGGCTGTGCCCATCTTATCTCCCATCTCATTCATCATAAGAAGTGATGTGGACTCATGGTTGTCGAAGTCTAGTGTCCTTCCCACATCTCGGAGGGCATTTATGATGTCCAGCCGACCCATTGGTTGACCGTCTTCAACGACAGCGACGTAGACAAAGGTGACTTTACGTATTTTTTACTTCTGCAATGACTCTACCCATTGCATGCGAACAGAGTCCGCCTCCACTTGCTCATCGAATTACTTAGAATGTAGACGTGGGTGTAGTCTTGTGACTCTATCCATTTGAATGCCCTGGTCACTGCCATCACTTCCATCATCTTGCTACTCGTGGTCATAACGTATGAACCACTGTCTTCCTTGACTATTGTGCATGCCGAGTGTGCTGTAAATGCCCATGCACCTCTTTGGTGTCATATTACAGATCCGTCTGTATAGATGACTGCATCTTTCTCATCGGTGTTATTCCAGATGACACCATTGAGCTCCGCATTGACCACGACTGAGTCCTGTTCCCTACAATTCCTGTCGTGAGTAACAATACACGAGAATGTCCGCTTGAATGAATTAGGCACCGGTATCCATTCCTCATCAGCGTTGTTATTGGTATCTCCACAGACCTGTTTGATGACATTGTCTGCTCGTCCCACCCATGATTTGCCCATTTTTAGCCTGACACATTTCCCCGTGTTGAGCTCATGATGCAATGGATGCTCTTTATCTGCACTTATTTTCAGGTATGCTTGTGCCTTCCAAATCATGATTTTGTCATCCATGGTTTTAAAGTCGAGAAGATACTTTATTGCTACACAGGGAGTGTGCTTCGTTTATTTTACACTCTACTGTTTGTTTATTTTATAGTCCGCTGTTTTGATAATTTACCTGTCTATCGTACTGCTCTTTGTATGTATGTTTAATGTATTATTTAACTGTTTAGTAAACAGTCCATTACTCACTTGTTTAACATAAAGTCTATTGTTTTCCTGTTTAGCCTACAGTCCATTGCTTGTCTGTTTACCGTTTTGTTGTTCACTGTTTACCTGTTCAACGTCTACTCCAATGAATGCCGCAGAGGCGATGATAGAACTGCATGGGGCCTGACAGGTTTTGTGCTAAAATCTATCTATCTATCTATCTATTGACCTTTCGAGCCGTAGCCGGCCCATAGGGCGTAGACCAATATACACCTTCTCATATCTGAATTTTTGTTCTAGCAGTTTTCTTTTAAAATCTCTGTTCTGTGCAAGCAGCTCTGTCTCATTGAGGGAGCCGAATCCTGCTGCTCTTGCCTCTCTCATCAATGTTCTTCTCAGTGTCTCCCTGGGTCTTCCTCTTTTTCTCTTACCTGTTGTTTCCCATATGAGGGCTTGCTTTGCTATTCGGTTATTATCTCTTCTAATCACATGTCCAACGTATGACCATCGTCTTTTCTTTATTACTGAAGATATTAGTGGTTGATTGGCGATTTCTCTAATTTCCTCGTTTGTTTTGAATTCGTTCCACGCTATACCAAGTATTTTCCTTAGACATTTATTTTCGAATGCATTCAATTTTGTTTCTATATCTCTTGTTGTTTTCCAGCGTTCACATGCATAAATAAGGGTTGATTGTACATTTGATTTGAATAGCCTAAGTTTTGTGCTTGTGCTGATGAGTTTTGATTTCCACAACTTCACAAGGCTTCTGAAAGACATTGCTGCTTTAGCCATTCTGATTCTAATTTCTTTACTTGTATCCCCTTCTCGATCAATGTGACTTCCAAGATAGATAAAGTGATCGATTTCTTCTACTGGTTTGTTTTCCATGTATATTTTGTCGTCTGTTGGAATTAAACTTTTCATGACTTCAGTCTTTTCATGATTGATCTCAAGCCCAATTTAGCTGGCTATTGATGATAGTTCATTTGTGTTTTCCTGCATCGTTTTTATCTAACTGCTGATGAGAACTATGTCATCAGCAAAGTCGAGGTCCTCCAAATGGTCTCATTGTATCCATTCGATGCCTTTATTACCAGTGCAGCATTTCTTCATTATGAAGTCCATAACAATTCCAAATAAGGGCGATAAGATACATCCTTGTTTAACCCCAGTTTCTATTGGGAAACATTCGCTCAGTCCTTCCTCTGTTCGAACTGCACATGTGTAACCATCATACATGTCTTTGATAGTATTTATGATTTTTTATGGTAAGCCATATTGCTAAAATAAAAGCCTCTGGTTAATAGAGGACTATGTTCGAATCCTGCAACAGACAGAGGGAATCGTCTCGTTGAATCTGGGTTTTCCCTGCGATTTATTCTCTCCCCCTGTCTCTAGACAAGACAAAGAGGAAGACCAAGAAATTCTTGGAGAAGACAGATCGAAGCAGAGATGAAGATGATGGGGAAGACATGGAATGATCTTAAAAGAATTGCAGAAAACAGAACGACTTGGAAAGTGTTTGTTGAAGACCTATGCTCCACTGGGAGCTAAAATGTAGAAGAAAAAGAAGACTAGTTTATTTGTTGTTTCTTTATGTAGCTTAGGATTGGTTCAATGGCTAATCTTTCTTTTATGTAAATTCTGATTCTGTCTACTCTGGTCACTCCAAGCGCATATCTCATACTACTCATATCTGTGGTAAGTGTTTAGTGAGTCATAAAGGACCCCGTTTGGCATTGATGGCAAAATGTGGGAATGAATATGCTCTGTATGTGATGTTTCTTGGTGGTAATAGGCATTGCTCTGTGTTGGAGAATATGGGATCATCACCATCTTCATCATCATGTGCCTTACAGGTTGGCGTAGGTAATCATGTCCCTCCACAATCTTCTATCTACAGTACATCGTATCAGTTCTGTTGTTGACTGTTTTCCACGCCATGACACCAAGATATCTAGTATTTTCTCTCTTTGTCGTCCGCGATCTCTCTTTCCTTTTATTTTGCCAGTTGTAAGCAAGTATTCCAATTTTCCTCTTCTCATGATGTGCTGTAATAGAGTCGTCTTGTTCTTTGTTATCTCTTTATCTTCTTTAATGGTCACAGCACATCACAACATTGAGGTAACATGTAAGATCATGACAGAGTCTTTCTTGTTACAAACAATGATAATCAAGTTTATTGATTTATTCGCCTGGTACACGTGATCTATAGTTCTGGATGCAATTATTAAATTAATGTTCATTAATTTAGGAATACTTCTGAGGCAAGTCGCCGTGTAGTTATGAAGATATTCCAGAATCCTAATCATACAATTTATTCAGCATGGTCTACTTACACTTGTGAGAATTTATGAACACACACAACTTGAATTAATCTTTCACTGTCTTTCAAAGCTACTTCACACCTATAATTATAACTTGATGATTCTTAACTGACTTGGCTAACTCAAGACTTCTACTCTTAACTTCTACTGCTTTGACTCTAACTGTTTCTAACTGCTTAACTGCTTCTTGTCTAGATGTTTCTACTTCTAACCTTCTGACTGTCTCTTCTAAATCTCTGGCTAAACTTCTCTGACTCTGTCCTAACTCAACTGACTTAAACTGTTGTGCAGGACTCAAGTACTCCACAGCTCTCTCCTATCTGAGGCTCAGCAGCCAATCAGCTGCTGCCGAGTGCCCCTGCGACCCTTATGATCACAAGTGTTGGTCACTCTACGTTTACGTGTCCAGTGTCCACCATCTGTGACTCACCTGAACTTTCCCAAATTTGGACAAAGCATCTTGTTTCCCCGAATCTCTACGACCTATTTGGAATAACATTACCTCATGACACTGACCTCTCCTGGTAGCTGGATGACCACTTGACCGTTCCATGACTTTGACAATAACAACTTATTTATCAGCCGGGCCAAAGTCATGGGTTTCACATGCTAAGTGCGTGATCACCCACAATAACAATGAACTTGTTTGGACATTCGTGGAGATTTTACAACAACATCACGAGGTTGATGCATGAGTTGTGTGATGGTCACCCTCACAACAACTGGGTGAGTGGCGATTCATGGAAAATCCCCCAACTATTATGTCTAGGTCAAGTCATGACCCTCTCTACTTCGGTGGGTGTCCACTACCCACTCTCTACAACTTGTTATCCTAATTTGTATTCTGGAAAATCTATACTTAAATTCTGCTGGTCGCCACTATATGATACTGCTATCTGTCTCTTGAGAAGCGGTAATAATAATTCAGTATCTGCTCTCATTAGTATACACTGTTACAGTGCCAGAAAAATGTTTATTGTTTCTTTTTGATGTTTTTTAGGAGCTCGCTTTTTGTCCTTGCTTCTTGAGAACTTCCTCATTGGTCTTTTTAGCTGTCCAGGAAACTTTCAACATTCTTCTGAGAAATCCCATCTCTGTGGCCTCTAAGCGTCCTTTCATTTGTTTATCTATTGTCCATGATTCGCTTCCATAGGTCAGAATTGGTTTCTATAAAGCACCGATGAACTCTCTTTCTCATTTATATTGACATAGATTGTTGCATAAGATATTTTTCATTTTCTGAAATGCTATTTTGGCCTGAGCTATTCTGCTTTTTATTTCTGCGGTGCATCTCCCATCTGATGTTATTATTGTGCCCAAGAATTTGAAACGTTGTACTTGTTTCAGATTTGTTTCATTTATTTTTATGCTGCATAATGGTGGTGATTGTTTCTTCGATATAACCATTACTTCTGTTTTCTTACTATTCAGACTGAGTCCTTTCTTGTTGCTTTCCTTACTATTATGTCTATCATTTCTTGTAGTTCATTCTCTGTCTCTGCTATTAAGACTGTGTCATCCGCATATCTCAAATTGCTTATGCTGTGACCGTTGACTTCAATTCCCTTTTTTGTCAACTATTGATCTCATAATATATTCGCTGTAAAGTGGAAGCAAATGCACAGCCTTGTCTGACTTCTAGTTTTATATATTGGAATTGTCCTGTTTGGTTGCTAATTCTTATGGCTGCTGTTTGTCGCCTGTATATGTTTTTTACGGTTCTAAGATCCCTGCCATCAATGTTTAATTTATTTCTCCTGCATATTGAATATTTCCACATGCTTTACTTTGTCAAATGCTTTTGTGTAGTTTATAAAGCACATATATAGATATTTCTTTACCTCTATAGCTTTTTCTATTAATGTTCTCATGATGTATATTGCAATATTGGTGCCCTTTCCTTCTACCAATCCACATTGTTCCTCACTTATTTCTGGTTTTATTTTGTGTCTTACACATCTCATGATGATTCTTTGTAATATTTTCGTCATATAGCTCATGAAACTAATAGTGCGATGGTCTTCGCAATCAGTGGCGCCTGACTTCTTCGGTATGGCTACAAAGATGGATTTTAGTAGATCTTCTGGTATGTCTTCACTGTTGTGTTGTCACTGAATAGTTTTTGTTGTGACTTGTACTCCCAGCTCTCCTAATGCATCTGTCTCTTCGATTGTTATATTATCGGCGAATAGGGGACAGCTGTCGCAATATTTGATTGTACTTGTCGCATCGTGTACCTGTTCCTTGACCGATTTTACCAGACGCAGATACCGATACGTTATGCACCAGGCACCACCGTATGGGAGAACGTTGAAGAAGCAAAAGAAGAAGATTATCTGTTAATGCACAAGCAATCATTTACATGTTTGACGTCAAGTCTATCAATACTCAAACTATTAATGCACAAGCAATCATTTACATGTTTGACGTCAAATCTATCAATACTCAAACTATTAATGCACAAGCAATCATTTACATGTTTGACGTTAAATCTATGAATAAACTGTTAACGTTCTCTAGACCTCTCTCATGTTTCAGCTTGTTTTCACAGCTCAAATTGTCATAAAAAACGCCAACCTGTACGGCCTAAAACAGGCTCAACACGCCAGGTTTCTCTCCTTGTCAGAACACAAGGGATACCCCAGACGGTGTCTGCAGCCTAGAGAACTGTCCGAAGACATTGAGAGATAAATAAAAGTATATCTTCAAAGTTCTTTGTGAGCTGCATCAAATATTAAGATCGGAAATTCTTCTAGGCCATTTAATTTGTTGTCGAACATTAACTGTGAGCGGTGTTATAGGTCATGAGAACTAATAATTTTGGGGTACGTAGAAAGTTAAGTAATTTCACGATCCCTTATCTTTCATTGTTATTTAATTATTCTCTTGATGAAATTCCTGACTTCAGTGAAATGGATTCTGTCAACACTTCGGCGATTCTTGTCAGCGGAAGCAAGGCCAGGAAACTGATCAGCGACAGCGACAGGGAGATATACCAGACGGTCAATTTTGTCTTCATTGCCAGTGGCATCAGCATCTTTGGGGTGGTCACCAACGTGATGAACATTGTCGTTTTCTGCAAACAAGGATTTAGCAACACCATGAACATCAGCTTTTTTGGGTTGGCCATCTCTGACCTGTGCAGCTTAATCACCATGCTCTGGTTGGACTTCTGTATTAACCCCCTTTTTGTGAAGGCTGACACCCCTTGGTACTCTCCTGAGATCTTACACCTGACAGGAGGAATTCCTCACATTTGCTTTGTCCGCATCACCGGCTGCATCACCGTGTTTATGACGGCAGAAAGGTGCCTGTGTATCCTGCTACCACTGAAGATCAAGCAACTCATTACACCCAGGATAACCACCATCACCATCATTACCATATACATCATTATCATGATCTCCTTCTATCCAGAATATCAAACGACGTATATCGGATGGAGGTACTACCCACATGTGAACAAGACACTTTTGGGGCTGGTTTTTACAAATGACAGGAAGAACATGGAGGGTCTGGTCTTTTTCGTGTACTCAATCATAGGTCTGGCTTCCTTCATCGCTGTTGTTGTTCTCACCATCTTGCTGGTTGTTAAGCTTAACCAGAAAACCAAATGGCGTCAGAAGGTAAACGTGGCCAAGGCTCAGTCAGAGACCATCTCTAACCGCGACCGGAAGACCATGAACATGGTTGTGCTCATAGCCACCGTCCTGATCGTCTGCTACACACCGAGTATCTTAGTCTCTACTGGCACCTTCTTTTACCCAGAATACAGTGTTCGTGGCGTCAATGCCAATCTATTTTACGTTTCCTGGAGTTTTGTGTTTATTTTCGAGGCCCTAAACTCCAGCGTCAACATTTTCCTCTACTACCGGATGAGCTCCAAGTATAGGGAGACGTTTCTTCTAGTGTTTCGATCAAAAACACCGGAGACAGGTCACAGGTAATGTCGTGACAGCTTCTCTGATGTGTATAAATTTGGACAACAGATAAAAACATGGATATAGTGGATGTGGATACAGTGGATGTAAATACCATGGACGTGGAGGCAGTTAAAACTGCCTCAATGGACCTATTTTAATATTTCATTATTTCAAAAATGTGTATATCCTGACCATTCTGAACATATACAGCAGGAGTCAAAATCAGACTTTTTGTTACATCACTTCCTTATAAACACAAAAAAATCGTTCTATAGGTCTGAGGGTCAAATGATTTTGTGTTGAGTAAAATGGAAGCCATGTCATTGTGCCTGCCTGTTAGATATGTTTTTTGAGTACATCATATGGTGCGGTGTAAAGTACAATCCTACAATGTATGGTGACAGATTTACAATAAAAGAAAACAAAACAAAATAATGACGTTTCGACCTACATGACTTCTTCATCAAGCGGGAACAAGACAAATGGTCACCAGAATGAAAATACACTCGACTGTAGGGATCATGAGAAACATTATCTGTGTGAGGCGTTAGATGTGACGAGAAACATCTGTGTGAGGCGTTAGAGGTGACGAGAAACATCTGTTCTTTGGGGGCCTCGGTAGCCTAGTTTGGAAAACCACCCGACTGGTCTACCGACGTTCGGACAATCCGTGTTCGATTCCAGCTGGGAGCAGTGTGAATTGTACTCGTGGTTGGAAAATACCCCCATGATATTAGAGATGACGAGAAACATTATCTGTGTGAGGCGTTAGAGATGATGAGAAACATTATCTGTGTGAGGCGTTAGAGATGATGAGAAACATTATCTGTGTGAGGCGTTAGAGATGATGAGAAACATTATCTGTGTGAGGCGTTAGAATGAGAAACATTATTTGTGTGAGGCGTTAGAGATGATGAGAAACATTATTTGTGTGAGGCGTTAGAGATGATGAGAAACATTATCTGTGTGAGGCGTCAGACATGATGAGAAACATTATCTGTGTGAGGCGTCAGACATGATGAGAAACATTATCTGTGTGAGGCGTTAGAAGGAGCATCATTATCTGTGTGAGGCGTTAGAGATGATGAGAAACATTATCTGTGTGAGGCGTTAGAATGAGAAACATTATCTGTGTGACGCGTTAAAGATGATGAGAAACATTATCTGTGTGAGGCGTTAGAGATGACGAGAAACATTATCTGTGTGAGGCGTTAAAGATGATGAGAAACATTATATGTGTGACGCGTTAAAGATGATGAGAAACATTATCTGTGTGAGGCGTTAGAGATGACGAGAAACATTATCTGTGTGACGCGTTAAAGATGATGAGAAACATTATCTGTGTCACGCGTTAAAGATGATGAGAAACATTATATGTGTGACGCGTTAAAGATGACGAGAAACATTATCTGTGTGAGGCGTTAGAGATGATGAGAAACATTATCTGTGTGAGGCGTTAGAGATGATGAGAAACATTATCTGTGTGAGGCGTTAGAGATGATGAGAAACATTATCTGTGTGAGGCGTTAAGGATGATGAGAAACATTATCTGTGTGAGGCGTTAGAGATGATGAGAAACATTATCTGTGTGAGGCGTTAGAGATGATGAGAAACATTATCTGTGTGAGGCGTTAGAGATGATGAGAAACATTATCTGTGTGAGGCGTTAGAGATGATGAGAAACATTATCTGTGTGAGGCGTTAGAGATGATGAGAAACATTATCTGTGTGAGGCGTTAGTGATAATGAGAAACGTTATCTGTGTGAGGCGTTAGAACGAGGAATATTATTTGTGTGAGGCGTTAGAAGTCATGAGAAACATTACCTGTGTGAGGCGTTAGAGTTGATGAGAAACATTATCTGTGTGAGGCGTTAGAAGTCATGAATAACGTCATCTGTGTCTGGCGTTAAAGATTATGAGAAACATTATCTGTGTGAGGCGTTAGAGATGATGAGAAACATTATCTGTGTGAGGCGTTAGAGATGATGAGAAACATTATCTGTGTGAGGCGTTAGAGATGATGAGAAACATTATCTGTGTGAGGCGTTAGAGATGATGAGAAACATTATCTGTGTGAGGCGTTAAGGATGATGAGAAACGTTATCTGTGTGAGGCTTTTAGAGATGATGAGAAACATTATCTGTGTGAGGCGTTAGTGATAATGAGAAACATTATCTGTGTGAGGCTTTTAGAGATGATGAGAAACATTATCTGTGTGAGGCGTTAGTGATAATGAGAAACATTATCTGTGTGAGGCTTTGGTGATAATGAGAAACATTATCTGTGTGAGGCGTTAGAGATGATGAGAAACATTATCTGTGTGAGGCTTTTAGAGATTATGAGAAACATTATCTGTGTGAGGCGTTAAGGATGATGAGAAACGTTATCTGTGTGAGGCTTTTAGAGATGATGAGAAACATTATCTGTGTGAGGCGTTAGTGATAATGAGAAACATTATCTGTGTGAGGCTTTTAGAGATGATGAGAAACATTATCTGTGTGAGGCGTTAGTGATAATGAGAAACATTATCTGTGTGAGGCTTTAGTGATAATGAGAAACATTATCTGTGTGAGGCGTTAGAGATGATGAGAAACATTATCTGTGTGAGGCGTTAGTGATAATGAGAAACATTATCTGTGTGAGGCTTTAGTGATAATGAGAAACATTATCTGTGTGAGGCGTTAGAGATGATGAGAAACATTATCTGTGTGAGGCTTTAGTGATAATGAGAAACATTATCTGTGTGAGGCGTTAGAGATGATGAGAAACATTATCTGTGTGAGGCTTTAGAGATAATGAGAAACGTTATCTGTGTGAGGCGTCAGACATGATGAGAAACATTATCTGTGTGAGGCTTTAGAGATTATGAGAAACATTATCTGTGTGAGGCTTTTAGAGATTATGAGAAACATTATCTGTGTGAGGCTTTTAGAGATTATGAGAAACATTATCTGTGTGAGGCTTTAGTGATAATGAGAAACATTATCTGTGTGAGGCTTTAGTGATAATGAGAAACATTATCTGTGTGAGGCTTTTAGAGATTATGAGAAACATTATCTGTGTGAGGCTTTTAGAGATTATGAGAAACATTATCTGTGTGAGGCTTTTAGAGATTATGAGAAACATTATCTGTGTGAGGCTTTTAGAGATTATGAGAAACATTATCTGTGTGAGGCTTTAGTGATAATGAGAAACATTATCTGTGTGAGGCTTTAGTGATAATGAGAAACATTATCTGTGTGAGGCGTTAGAGATGATGAGAAACGTTATCTGTGTGAGGCGTTAGAACGAGGAATATTATCTGTGTGAGGCGTTAGAAGTCATGAGAAACATTACCTGTGTGAGGCGTTAGAGATGATGAGAAACATTATCTGTGTGAGGCGTTAAGGATGATGAGAAACATTACCTGTGTGAGGCGTTAGAGATGATGAGAAACGTTATCTGTGTGGGGCGTGCCAAGTCAAGTAACTTCCCACACCATATTCTTCATTATTTAATGACTTCCTTCGATTAACTTCTTGACATGACCAAAATGATTCTGCCAACAAACTCGGTGACACCGCGATTATTTCATTTTTGTCTCAAGTTATCCGTTGTCCTTGCTTCTCGTTATATTTTTTGCTCTAGAACATGTAGTTAACTTTATCTCCATTTTGTTCTCCGTTTTTGTGTTCGTGTTTTCTGAAGAAGGCCGCATGAAGGCCGCAATGTCGTGATTTTGTTTTGTTCAAACTTTGCAACGCAGTTACCAACTCGGTAGCAGTGTACGTGACACCCCACCGTTGGCTCCCTGCTACCACCTTAACAGCAGCACTGCGTGTAGTTGCCTGTTCTCTACATCACATGGCGTTAATCTCCTTGTTTACTTGGTATTTGTTATCACCTGACATTAATCTCGTTATATACTTGTTATTGTTTGACTACATCACATAATATTGATCTGGATATACTTTTGATTGAATATCTGACATGTCATTGTGCTCGCTTGTTGTGTACTTGTTTTTGGTACATCACAAGACATTGATTTTGATGTACACTCCTTATTGTTTGAGTTATACATTGAATTATCGCTGTGTTTGATGTGTACTTATTGTGTGAGTACTTCACATGACATGAGCGATGTTTCCGTTTTATTCCATGAGTATATCACATGACTTTATGTACTTTTTTGTGTACGTACTTCATATATTTTTGCGTTTCATATTTGCTTGTTATTGTTTGACCAAATCACGTGGTATTGATCTTGATGTAAACTTACAGTGTGGGTACTTAACGTATCATTGTGATGTGTACTCGTTATTGTGTGAGTACATCACATGATATTGATATGTATGTGTACTTTTGTTTGAGTACCTTACATGTCATTCTGTCTGATGTGTACTTATTATGTGAGTACTTCAGATGACATCATTTTCTTTGAGTACATCACATTATATGATTGCGATGTGAACTTGTTATTATTTGAGTACATCACATGATGTGATTGTGATGTGAACTTGTTATTGTTTGAGTACATCACATTATGAGCCAGCAGTGGGGTGTAACGTACACCCACACCAGCTATACCGCAGTACTATAATTAATAGCATTTTCCCAATATAACAATATTTTGATATGTATGTGTACTTGTGATTGCTTAAGTACATAATATAACAACTATCTTAATGTGTACATTTTATCGTTTTAGTACATAACAAGTCGTTATGATTGCTTCTTGTAAGTAAGTAAAGTACCCCCGTCACGCCAAGTGGCGTGTAGGGAAATATGGTGTTAGTGACCCTATATTTTACAGACCTTCAGCACATGATTTTTTGGGTAATATGGTCAGTATTACGCCCGTGCTGCTTTACTTTCCCAGAAAAAATCCGGTACCCATTTAAGGCTGGGTGAACCCGGAAGCCATCGGTTGGGTTTGAACCCTACCCCTTGTCCGTGGTAGTCCAGTTCACTAACCACTGAGCTAACGCGGCTCCCGATTGCTTCTTGCGTGCTTGTTATTGGTTAGTACATCACTTGATATTCATTTTGATGTATACTTGTTATTTCTAGAACATCACATGATATTCTGTTTGATGTACACTTGTTATTGTTGAAGTATATCACATGAAATTAATATTGATGTGTACATATTATTATCTCAATATATCATAGCATTGTGTTTGATGTGTATTTGTTTTTATTTGAGTACATCACATGTTTGGTGTTTTATGTGGACTCGTTATTCCACGAGTACGTGACATAACCTTGTGTTTGATGTGTACTGTTATGAGTACATCCCATGTCATTCATATTGATGTGTACTTATTTTAGCTTGAGTACTTCACATGTAAATATTTACTTCCTTTACACAGTTTATGATGTACATCATTTCCTCGCGTACTCCGCTACGATTCGTAATCTACCGAACTCTCTGTCTATGCCCTGCTGCTGACCCTGTTTGTTGATATATAATTGGAATAATTATATTTTATTTTCTCGACCTTTCCTCGGCACAAACGACATTTTTATGTTGGTGACTTGATTCAGTGATTATATCATGATGAATTACTACTGGCTTTTTTGCTTCCATGTTATTGGTTATGGAAGGCCTCGGTATCACAGCAAACGAATTAAAATCCATAATTGCTCAACCGCCCGTGCCAGTGGAATCATCCGAATTACTAACTCATCTCCCAAACAAAGAAAGGTAACTGTAGTCCCCATCGTAGCAGTCTCAGCACACGCCAAAAGACATAAGGCGAAACCACGCAGAAAGTGAACACAGCCAACTGTTCCCTGTCATACGATATCATCATTCATCGTAAACAAGCTTCCATTCAGTACATTCATTCTTGAATGTGGGGCGTCGTGTCTTATACGAAGAACAATTAGAATACGGCTATACAGTAAATAATTGGCGCCACAGTGACCAGAATCAACACAAAACAACAGAGAGAAGAATCAACACAACACAACAGAGAGAAGAATCGACACAACACAACAGAGAGAAGAATCAACACAACACAACAGAGAGAAGAATCAACACAACATAACAGAGAGAAGAATCAACACAACAGAGAGAAGATAGAGAGAAGAATCGACACAGCATATACCACCATATCCAGCCCACCTCACAATCGAGTTGACCAACAACCAGAAAGATCACGCCAGAGTCCACCTTTACCTGAATCTGTAGTAGACCAATACATTAACAAGAAACTCTACCAGAATACTGTCAGTGTGTGCGTGTCAAGCCTGTTACCTGCTGACCATCAATGTTTTGATCAAAAGTTCAAGTGCCGTCCAAGAGAATTGTCATCCAGCCCTAACCTTTCACCTTTTCACGCGTGTTATGTGTTGTTCATAAGACCAGCCATAAATAACAACACGTGTAATCACGTCTGGTGAGAATTACAGGAGAGCAGAATTAGAAGTCACGCACCAGAACTAGAGGACGAGAACTAGAACGAGAGACGGAGAACTAGAGGTAGACATCGAGATAGCCATTAGAGAACGTTAGAAACAGAAGACACAGACGAAAGAGAGCTAGATATAGAGAGACAGATAGAATATCCACTATAGGAATAGTTGAGGTACAACACCGACGGTGGTCGAAGTGCATCAGCGGCCAAGACTATTAATAGATCGAACAAGTATCTACAGAGACGCCAGGAAGGATAGCCTGATAGTGTATATATATATCTATATATATACACTATATATATATATATATGTGTGTGTGTTTATGTGTGTAATATAATAATTGATGACTGATTTGTAACGTATAAAGTTTTTTTCATTCTTGAATGTGTGGTGTTGTGTCGTGTCTTATACGAAGAACAATTAGAACACGGCAAAACACTACATAACTGTCTTCTGCTTTCAGATTTCTTCTTAAGCATGAACTCTGTGAAACTATCTCGTTCACTGTTCCTAAATTGTTCGTTGCTTCTGTCAACTATTTGTCTCTCTACACACAACCCTACATAGCAGTCTCCAGGAATCAGGTTACTTCTGCCTAACTGCCGCACACACAACTGACTCTACCATCAAGATATGACCAACTAACCATGCTCACGGTATCTGTTCCCAACACCACAATTGTCTGCACTGAGCCTTCGTTCTCTCTCGAATTACCTTCTAACTTATCCTTTTCTCTAACTTCCCCCCTTCCAACCGATCATACCCTGTTTTACATTTCTCCCTCACTCCTAACCGCGTCTTATTCTCCCCGTGTGACACGATGTCTCTATTCTCTTTACTACTAATCACATTTCCCTGTGGACTCAATTATTCTATTTTAGTTCACCCTCCTCCCTCTTTCCTCAACTTCTACCCACACTCCCATCTTGTCTTCCACTCTGTAATCACTGCTACACTTCTTTGCCTCCTATCTTCTCTTAGTTATTTATCTAACATAATAACTAACTCGTACCATCCCCATTCTACTCTATCATACACCTTGTCTACTCTTTAAACATTATTCAACATTCTTCTGAGAAATCCCATCTCTGTTGCCTCTAATCGTATTTTCATTTGTTTGTCTACTGTCCATTATTTGCTTCCTTAGGTCAGAATTGGTTCAGTGAACCGATAAACTCTCTTTCTAACTTCTATTGACATGAATTTGTTGCATAAGATATTTTGATTTCTTTCTATGTGGGAGAAAACAATAGATTTCTCTCTATGTGGGAGAAAACAATATATTTCTCTCTATGTGGGAGAAAACAATATATTTCTCTCTATGTGGGAGAAAACAATATATTTCTCTCTATGTGGGAGAAAACAATGTATTTCTCTCTAACAGGAAAGAAATTGAATGAATTATTTCTGTGAGGAAGAAAATCTGAAATATTTTTTTAGATATACATTAAGTGATTTCTTTCTGTGAGATATGCGATAAATAATATCTTCCAATGATACCATGTCTAGTTAACCTTGACAGAGATACCATGGCTAGGTAACCTTGACCGAGATACCATGTCTAGTTAACATTGACAGAGATACCATGTCTAGTTAACTTTGACCGAGATACCATGTCTAGTTAACCTTGACAGAGATACCATGTCTAGTTAACAGTGACCGAGATATCATGTCTAGTTTACCTTGACCGAGATACCATGTCTAGTTAACAGTGACCGAGATACCATGTCTAGTTAACCTTGACTGAGATACCATGTCTAGTTAACAGTAACCGAGATACCATGTCTAGTTAACCTTGACAGAGATACCATGTCTAGTTAACAGTGACCGAGATACCATGTCTAGTTAACAGTGACCGAGATACCATGTCTAGTTAACATTGACAGAGATACAATGTCTAGTTATCAGTGACCGAGATACCATGTCTAGTTAACCCTGACAGAGATACCATGTCTAGTTAACAGTGACCGAGATACCATATCTATTTAATCTTGACAGAGATACCGTGTCTAGTTAACCTTGACAGAGATACCATGTCTTGTTAACAGTGACCGAGATACCATGTCTAGTTAACCTTGACAGAGATACCATGTCTAGTTAACAGTGACCGAGATACCGTGTCTACTTAACCTTGACAGAGATACCATGTCTAGTTAACAGTGACCGAGATACCATGTCTAGTTAACAGTGACCGAGATACCATGTCTAGTTAACATTGACAGAGATACCATGTCTAGTTATCAGTGACCGAGATTCCATGTCTAGTTAACCCTGACAGAGATACCATGTCTAGTTAACAGTGACCGAGATACCATATCTATTTAATCTTGACAGAGATACCATGTCTAGTTAACCTTGACAGAGATACCATGTCTTGTTAACAGTGACCGAGATACCATGTCTAGTTAACCTTGACAGAGATAACATGTCTAGTTAACAGTGACCGAGATACCGTGTCTAGTTAACCTTGACAGAGATACCATGTCTAGTTAACAGTGACCGAGATACCATATCTATTTAATCTTGACAGAGATACCGTGTCTAGTTAACCTTGACAGAGATACCATGTCTAGTTAACAGTGACCGAGATACCGTGTCTAGTTAACCTTGACAGAGATACCATGTCTAGATAACAGTGACCGAGATACCATGTCTAGTTAACAGTGACCGCGATACCATGTCTAGTTAACATTGACAGAGATACCATGTCTAGCTATCAGTGACCGAGATACCATGTCTAGTTAACCCTGACAGAGATACCATGTCTAGTTAACAGTGACCGAGATACCATATCTATTTAATCTTGACAGAGATACCGTGTCTAGTTAACCTTGACAGAGATACCATGTCTTGTTAACAGTGACGGAGATACCATGTCTAGTTAACCTTGACAGAGATACCATGTCTAGTTAACAGTGACCGAGATACTATGTCTAGTTAACCTTGACAGAGATACCATGTCTAGTTAACAGTGACCGAGATACCGTGTCTAGTTAACATTGACCGACATACCGTGTCTAGTTATCAGTGACAGAGATACCATGTCTAATTAACCTTGACAGATATACCTTGTATAGTTAACAGTGACCGAGATACCGTGTCTAGTTAACCTTGACCGAGATACCATGTCTAGTTAACAGTGACAGAGATACCATGTCTAGTTAACCTTGACATAGATACCATGTATAGTTGACTGTGACAGAGATACCATGTCTTGTTAACAGTGACCGAGATACCATGTCTAGTTAACCTTGACAGAGATACCATGTCTAGTTAACAGTGACCGAGATACCATTTCTAGTTAACAGTGACAGAGATACCATGTATAGTTAACAGTGACCGAGATACCATGTCTAGTTTACCTTGACCGAGATACCATGTCTAGTTAACAGTGACCGAGATACCATGTATAGTTAACCTTGACAGAGATACCATGTCTAGTTAACAGTGACCGAGATACCGTGTCTAGTTAACCTTGACAGAGATACCTTGTCTAGTTAACAGTGACCGAGATACCATGTCTAGTTAACAGTGACCGAGATACCATGTCTAGTTAACATTGACAGAGATACCATGTCTAGTTATCAGTGACCGAGATACCATGTCTAGTTAACCCTGACAGAGATACCATGTCTAGTTAACAGTGACCGAGATACCATATCTATTTAATCTTGACAGAGATACCGTGTCTAGTTAACCTTGACTGAGATACCATGTCTTGTTAACAGTGACCGAGATACCATGTCTAGTTAACCTTGACAGAGATACTATGTCTAGTGAACAGTGACCGAGATACCGTGTCTAGTTAACCTTGACAGAGATACCATGTCTAGTTAACAGTGACCGAGATACCATATCTATTTAATCTTGACAGAGATACCGTGTCTAGTTAACATTGACAGAGATACCATGTCTAGTTATCAGTTACCGAGATACCATGTCTAGTTAACCTTGACAGAGATACCATGTCTAGTTAACAGTGACCGAGATACCGTGTCTAGTTAACCTTGACAGAGATACCATGTCTAGTTAACAGTGACCGAGATACCATGTCTAGTTAACAGTGACCGAGATACCATGTCTAGTTAACAGTGATCGAGATACCGTGTCTAGTTAACATTGACAGAGATACCATGTCTAGTTATCAGTGACCGAGATACCATGTCTAGTTAACCCTGACAGAGATACCATGTCTAGTTAACAGTGACCGAGATACCATATCTAGTTAATCTTGACAGAGATACCATGTCTAGTTAACCTTGACAGAGATACCATGTCTAGTTAACAGTGACCGAGATACCGTGTCTAGTTAAACTTGACAGAGATACCATGTCTAGTTAACAGTGACCGAGATACCATGTGTAGTTAACCTTGACAGAGATAACGTGTCTAGTTAACCTTGACAGAGATACTATGTCTAGTTATCAGTGACAGAGATACCATGTCTAGTTAACCTTGACAGATATACCATGTATAGTTAACAGTGACCGAGATACCGTGTTTAGTTAACCTTGACAGAGAAACCATGTCTAGTTAACAGTGACCGAGATACCATGTCTAGTTAACCTTGACCGAGATACCACGTCTAGTTCACCTTGACCGAGATACCATGTCTAGTTAACCTTGACCGAGATATCACGTCTGGTTAACCGTGACCGAGATACCACGTCTAGTTAACAGTGACCGAGATACCATGTCTAGTTCACCTTGACCGAGATACCATGTCTAGTTAACAGTGACCGAGATACCATGTCTAGTTAACCTTGACCGAGATACCACGTCTAGTTAACAGTGACCGAGATACCATGTCTAGTTAACAGTGACCGAGATACCATGTCTAGTTAACAGTGACCGAGATACCATGTCTAGTTAACAGTGACCGAGATACCATGTCTAGTTAACCTTGACCGAGATACCACGTCTAGTTAACAGTGACCGAGATACCATGTCTAGTTAACAGTGACCGAGATACCATGTCTAGTTAACCTTGACCGAGATACCACGTCTAGTTAACAGTGACCGAGATACCATGTCTAGTTACCTTGACCGAGATACCACGTCTAGTTAACAGTGACCGAGATACCGTGTCTAGTTAACAGTGACCGAGATACCATGTCTAGTTAACCTTGACCGAGTTACCACGTCTAGTTAACAGTGACCGAGAAACCATGTCTAGTTAACCTTGACCGAGATACCACGTCTAGTTAACAGTGACCGAGATACCATGTCTAGTTAACCATGACCGAGATACCACGTCTAGTTAACAGTGACCGAGATACCATGTCTAGTTAGCAGTGACCGAGATACCATGTCTAGTTAACCTTGACCGAGATACCACGTCTAGTTAACAGTGACCGAGATACCATGTCTAGTTAACAGTGACCGAGATACCGTGTCTAGTTAACCTTGACCGAGATTCCATGTCTAGTTAACCTTGACCGAGATTCCATGTCTAGTTAACAGTGACCGAGATACCATGTCTAGTTAACCTTGACCGAGATACCATGTCTAGTTAACCTTGACCGAGATACCACGTCTAGTTAACAGTGACCGAGATACCATGTCTAGTTAACAGTCACCGAGATACCGTGTCTAGTTAACCTTGACCGAGATTCCATGTCTAGTTAACCTTGACCGAGATACCATGTCTAGTTAACCTTGACCGAGATACCATGTCTAGTTAACAGTGACCGAGATACCATGTCTTGTTAACCGTGACCGAGATCCCATGTCTAGTTAACAGTGACCGAGATACCGTGTCTAGTTAACCTTGACCGAGATACCATGTCTAGTTAACCTTGACCGAGATACACGTCTAGTTAACAGTGACCGAGATACCATGTCTAGTTAGCAGTGACCGAGATACCATGTCTAGTTAACCTTGACCGAGATACCACGTCTAGTTAACAGTGACCGAGATACCATGTCTAGTTAACAGTGACCGAGATACCGTGTCTAGTTAACCTTGACCGAGATTCCATGTCTAGTTAACCTTGACCGAGATTCCATGTCTAGTTAACAGTGACCGAGATACCATGTCTAGTTAACCTTGACCGAGATACCATGTCTAGTTAACCTTGACCGAGATACCACGTCTAGTTAACAGTGACCGAGATACCATGTCTAGTTAACAGTGACCGAGATACCGTGTCTAGTTAACCTTGACCGAGATTCCAAGTCTAGTTAACCTTGACCGAGATACCATGTCTAGTTAACCTTGACCGAGATACCATGTCTAGTTAACAGTGACCGAGATACCATGTCTAGTTAACCGTGACCGAGATCCCATGTCTAGTTAACAGTGACCGAGATACCGTGTCTAGTTAACCTTGACCGAGATTCCATGTCTAGTTAACCTTGACCGAGATTCCATGTCTAGTTAACAGTGACCGAGATACCACGTCTAGTTAACAGTGACCGAGATATCACGTCTAGTTAACAGTGATAGAGATACCATGTCTAGTTAACAGTGACAGAGATACCATGTCTAGTTAACAGTGACAGAGATACCATGTCTAGTTAACCTTGACAGAGATACCATGTCTAGTTAACAGTGACCGAGATACCATATCTATTTAATCTTGACAGAGATACCGTGTCTAGTTAACATTGACAGAGATACCATGTCTAGTTATCAGTTACCGAGATACCATGTCTAGTTAATCTTGACAGAGATACCATGTCTAGTTAACAGTGACCGAGATACCGTGTCTAGTTAACCTTGACAGAGATACCATGTCTAGATAACAGTGACCGAGATACCATGTCTAGTTAACAGTGACCGAGATACCATGTCTAGTTAACATTGACAGAGATACCATGTCTAGTTATCAGTGACCGAGATACCATGTCTAGTTAACCCTGACAGAGATACCATGTCTAGTTAACAGTGACCGAGATACCATATCTATTTAATCTTGACAGAGATACCGTGTCTATTTAACCTTGACAGAGATACCATGTCTTGTTAACAGTGACGGAGATACCATGTCTAGTTAACCTTGACAGAGATACCATGTCTAGTTAAGAGTGACCGAGATACCGTGTCTAGTTAACCTTGACCGAGATACCATGTTTAGTTAACAGTGACCGAGATACTATGTCTAGTTAACATTGACAGAGATACCATGTCTAGTTAACAGTGACCGAGATACCGTGGCTAGTTAACATTGACCGACATACCGTGTCAAGTTATCAGTGACAGAGATACCATGTCTAATTAACCTTGGCAGATATACCTTGTATAGTTAACAGTGACCGAGATACAGTGTCTAGTTAACCTTGACAGAGATACCATGTCTAGTTAACAGTGACAGAGATACCATGTCTAGTTAACCTTGACATAGATACCATGTATAGTTAACTGTGACAGAGATACCATGTCTAGTTAACAGTGACCGAGATACCATGTCTAGTTAACCTTGACAGAGATACCATGTCTAGTTAACCTTGACAGAGATACCTTGTCTAGTTAACAGTGACCGAGATACCATGTCTAGTTAACAGTGACAGAGATACCATGTCTAGTTAACAGTGACCGAGATACCATGTCTATAGCTCGTTTCAAAACATTTGCCCAACTTCAAAACGCTATTACTCTCTAACCGTTTGTTAAATACTGTTGAAATTTTCCAAATGTTATTAGAATGCAAAAGACCCTTAAAATGTATATTTAACAAATATCTTGCAGCTGCAGTTTTCTTAAAGCGGCGATATTTCTTTGATGTTTGTCAAAATTGTAAATTGTGAATCCTAAAGAATAGAAATTACCGTAGTTGCTGGGCTACGATTAATTTTCACTAGGTAAAGGCGTGGCCGTAATGGGAAATAACTGGATAAAACAAAACACCAGGAGAATTATTGTCTGCTCAGTTCGAGGACGGACGATAATAATATTAAGGTATACCTGTATGTCCAATTTTCATAGTTGTGTGGTCCTGAAAAGGACCGTTTGTTGAAATAATTTAAGGTAATATAGTTGCCAACATTGTGTGGGCTATATACTTTCATTCTGAATCAGACGAGTCTAAAAGATTAATAACTGTTTGGGGTTGAACATTCCACAAACCATCATTTTTCCAATATTCCTCTTCCTGTTTTAAGACGTGGTCTTCACATTTAGCCCAATAATCTTTGTCTATATTTAAAAAAGCGAGATTAGCAAGAGTCTTTACATCGCATATTTTGAATGTTGTATTTTCATCTGCCACTTGTCCTTTTAATTTTGCCCAGATTAGTTCTATTGGATTTAAATGAGCATGGTAAGGTAGCAGCCTCAAACTTTATGACCGTGCTCTTGGATAATCTTATCTATTTGAAAAATCTTTGTCCTCTGTTTTTGCTTTACTAGAGATAGTAATTCAGGTTTTAAGTACATGTTATTAAATTGTATGTGCTCCTTTGTGAGCCATATCTTAATATCATCTTTTGTACTGGATGACGTCGGGACTTTATCTTCAAGTGCAACAATGTTGTGGTACGCTGCATTGTCCATTATTAGGCAAGATGGTCGATCTAGTGATGGGAGAACATAATTTTCAATCCAATGTCTAAATATGTGACCATTCATCTCAGAGTGATAATCCCGATTGTCTATGGATTTTGAAAGAAAAATGAGCTCTGCATTCTGTATTAGTCCATGTTGTCGACTACCTGCATGAGCAATTATCAAGCGCTGTCCTTTGCTGCTAGGTATTAATCTCTTAATCTTTCCATCTGATGACTGCCATTCCCTTTGGTTAGTGTGGTGAGCATTGATCCATGTTTCATCCAAGTACACAATATCATAACCTTGCTTGCGCACCTCTTTTACTTCACGTAAGTACTTGCTTCTCATGACTACTATATGTGGCTTCTCACAGATGATGTTTCGTCCATTGGAATACTTTCTGAATGTAAAGCCTGCAGCTCTCACATTCCTCCATAATGTAGACTTTGATATTTCAATACTGTATTTCTTTTTCAGCGATACTTTTAATTTTCTTATTGTAACAGTTTCATTCATACCCAACATTTTGCGAATTTCACTTCTAATAAGTTCACTGTCGAAATTATCCAACATTTTTGCTCTTCCTTGTGATTTTGTATATTTGGAACATTGACGGTCACGTGCTTGAATCCAGCGATTAAATGACCGTTTAGATAAATCCAAAATGTGTCTTGTCCTATTCTCAGGGTTTTCTAAAGAATGAAATAATCTTCCTCGTTTAGCCTCTTTGCAAAAATAGTCATACATTTTTATTGCGATGTTTTGTAAACTGCAGAATTTCATTTTAAGACTCATGATAAATGTTATTGTTCCACGTTACGCCGCTGAATTAACGGAAATGGAACACACAATGTCTCGTGTTTTCTACAAGTGTCTAATTGTGTCAGACAACTCACGCGGAAAGCGTGCAAAATCGTAAATTTGAGCGTGTATAGATTTGTAATCGCTATTTTTAACTTAAATACTGTAAACACTAAGTTTTGACTACATCAATGGGTCGTTATAAATTTATATAAATCAAATAAGCAATAATAATAACCAAATGTTGTTTTTAATGAAATTAATTCCCTGTTGGGTTCTAATCATTATAACTATACATGCAAATTTTTAAAAAAAATACAAAAAGCGGTTTAAAAGATATTGATTTTTAATGTTGGGCACGACTTATGAAACAAGCTATAGTTTACCTTGACCGAGATACCATGTCTAGTTAACAGTGACCGAGATACCATGTCTAGTTAACCTTGACAGAGATACCATGTCTAGTTAACAGTGACCGAGATACCGTGTCTAGTTAACCGTGACAGAGATACCATGTCTAGTTAACAGTGACCGAGATAACATGTCTAGTTAACAGTGACAGAGATACCATGTCTAGTTAACCTTGACAGAGATACCATGTCTAGTTAACAGTGACCGAGATACGTGTCTAGTTAACCGTGACAGAGATACCATGTCTAGTTAACCTTGACAGAGATACCATGTCTAGTTAACAGTGACCGAGATACCATGTCTAGTTAACAGTGACCGAGATACCATGTCTAGTTAACCTTGACAGAGATACCATGTCTAGTTAACAGTGACCGAGATACCGTGTCTAGTTAACCGTGACAGAGATACCATGTCTAGTTAACAGTGACCGAGATACCATATCTATTTAATCTTGACAGAGATACCGTGTCTAGTTAACATTGACAGAGATACCATGTCTAGTTATCAGTTACCGAGATACCATGTCTAGTTAACCTTGACAGAGATACCATGTCTAGTTAACAGTGACCGAGATACCGTGTCTAGTTAACCTTGACAGAGATATCATGTCTAGTTAACAGTGACCGAGATACCATGTCTAGTTAACAGTGACCGAGATACCATGTCTAGTTAACAGTGACCGAGATACCGTGTCTAGTTAACATTGACAGAGATACCATGTCTAGTTATCAGTGACCGAGATACCATGTCTAGTTAACCCTGACAGAGATACCATGTCTAGTTAACAGTGACCGAGATACCATATCTAGTTAATCTTGACTGAGATACCGTGTCTAGTTAACCTTGAAAGAGATACCATGTCTAGTTAACAGTGACCGAGATACCGTGTCTAGTTAAACTTGACAGAGATACCATGTCTAGTTAACAGTGACCGAGATACCATGTGTAGTTAACCTTGACAGAGATTACGTGTCTAGTTAACCTTGACAGAGATACCATGTTTAGTTATCAGTGACAGAGATACCATGTCTAGTTAACCTTGACAGATATACCATGTATAGTTAACAGTGACCGAGATACCGTGTCTAGTTAACCTTGACAGAGATACAATGTCTAGTTAACAGTGACAGAGATACCATGTCTAGTTAACCTTGACATAGATACCATGTCTAGTTAACCTTGACCGAGATACCATGTCTAGTTAACAGTGACCGAGATACCATGTCTAGTTAACCTTGACAGAGATAACGTGTCTAGTTACCCTTGACTGAGATACCACGTCTAGTTAACAGTGACAGAGATACCATGTCTAGTTAGCCTTGACAGAGATACCATGTATAGTTAACAGTGACCGAGATACCGTGTCTAGTTAACCTTGACAGAGATACCATGTCTAGTTAACAGTGACCGAGATACCGTGTCTAGTTAACCTTGACCGAGATTCCATGTCTAGTTAATAGTGACCGAGATACCATGTCTACTTAACCTTGACCGAGATACCACGTCTAGTTAACATTGACCGAGATACCATGTCTAGTTAACCTTGACCGAGATACCACGTCTAGTTAACCGTGACCGAGATACCACGTCTAGTTAACAGTGACCGAGATACCACGTCTAGTTAACAGTGACCGAGATACCATGTCTAGTTAACAGTGACCGAGATACCATGTCTAGTTAACAGTGACCGAGATACCATGTCTAGTTAACCTTGACCGAGATACCACGTCTAGTTAACAGTGACCGAGATACCATGTCTAGTTAACAGTGACCGAGATACCATGTCTAGTTAACTTTGACCGAGATACCACGTCTTGTTAACAGTGACCGAGATACCATGTCTAGTTAACCTTGACCGAGATACCACGTCTAGTTAACAGTGACCGAGATACCATGTCTAGTTAACAGTGACCGAGATACCATGTCTAGTTAACCTTGACCGAGATACCACGTCTAGTTAACAGTGACCGAGATACCATGTCTAGTTAACAGTGACCGAGATACACTGTCTAGTTAACCTTGACCGAGATACCACGTCTAGTTAACAGTGACCGAGATACCATGTCTAGTTAACCTTGACCGAGATACCACGTCTAGTTAACAGTGACTGAGATACCATGTCTAGTTAACAGTGACCGAGATACCACGTCTAGTTAACCTTGACCGAGATACCACGTCTAGTTAACAGTGACCGAGATACCATGTCTAGTTAACCTTGACCGAGATACCATGTCTAGTTAACAGTGACCGAGATACCATGTCTAGTTAACCTTGACCGAGATACCACGTCTAGTTAACAGTGACCGAGATACCATGTCTAGTTAACAGTGACCGAGATACCGTGTCTAGTTAACCTTGACCGAGATTCCATGTCTAGTTAACCTTGACCGAGATTCCATGTCTAGTTAACAGTGACCGAGATACCATGTCTAGTTAACCTTGACCGAGATACCATGTCTAGTTAACCTTGACCGAGATACCACGTCTAGTTAACAGTGACCGAGATACCATGTCTAGTTAACAGTGACCGAGATACCGTGTCTAGTTAACCTTGACCGAGATTCCATGTCTAGTTAACCTTGACCGAGATACCATGTCTAGTTAACCTTGACCGAGATACCATGTCTAGTTAACAGTGACCGAGATACCATGTCTAGTTAACCGTGACCGAGATACAATGTCTAGTTAACAGTGACCGAGATACCGTGTCTAGTTAACCTTGACCGAGATTCCATGTCTAGTTAACCTTGACCGAGATCCATGTCTAGTTAACAGTGACCGAGATACCACGTCTAGTTAACAGTGACCGAGATATCACGTCTAGTTAACAGTGACAGAGATACCATGTCTAGTTAACAGTGACAGAGATACCATGTCTAGTTAACAGTGACAGAGATACCATGTCTAGTTAACCTTGACAGAGATACCATGTCTAGTTAACTGTAACAGAGATACCATGTCTAGTTAACAGTGACCGAGATACCACGTCTAGTTAACAGTGACCGAGATATCACGTCTAGTTAACCTTGACCGAGATACCACGTCTAGTTAACCGTGACAAATCAGATTGATATCTTAAATACACAAAAGAAACAAGAACATGTTAGCTACTTTTAATGGCAAAGAACATTCCAATAACACGTTTGACTGACACATCAGGGAAGATGTGGTTTTTACGTGATCTCGACCGTTAATCTTTCATTGAAGGTGTCAAGATGAGAAGGAACGTGTCCCTGTACTTGGAGCTCATCTTGTAGTATAGGAAGATGTTGACGCTGGAGTTGAGGGCTTCAAAGATGAACACAAACGACCACGTGATGTAAAATAAGTTGACGTACAGGCCGGCGACGCTGAACTCTGGGTTGAAGAAGGAGGCCATCGAGGCAGCGACACCTGGCGTGTAGCAGACGATCAGGACGGTGGCTATGAGGACTACCATGTTCATGGTCTTCCGGTCGCGGTTAGAGATGGTCTCCGACTGAGCCTGGCACACGTTTGCCTTCTGACGCCATTTGGTTTTCTGGTTGAGCTTAACGACCAGCACGATGGTGAGGACAACAACAGCGAGGAAGGAGGCCAGACCTAGGATTGAGTACATGAAGAAGACCACACCCTCCATGTTCTTCCTGTCACTGGTAAACACCAGCCCCAGAAGTGTCTTGTTCACACGTGGGTAGTACCTCCATCCGATATACGTCGTTTGATATTCTGGATAGAAGGAGATCATGATAGTGATGTATATGGTAATGATGGTGATGGTGGTTATCCTGGGTGTAATGAGTTGCTTGATCTTCAGTGGTAGCAGGATACACAGACACCTTTCTGCCGTGATAAACACGGTGATACAGCCGGTGATGCGGACAAAGCAAATGTGAGGGATACCCCCTGTCAAGTGTAAGATCTCAGGTGGGTACCAAGAGGTGTCGGCTCTCACAAACAGGGGTTAACACAGGTGTCGAACCAGAGCAAGGTGATCAGGCTACACAGGTCAGAGATGGCCAACCCAAAAAAGCTGATGTTCATGGTGTTGCTAAATCCTTGTTTGTAGAAGACGACAATGTTCATCATGTTGGTGACCACACCAAAGATACTGATGGCGCTGGCAATAAAGACATAGTTGACGGTTTGGTAAATCTCCCTGTCTCTGTCACTGATCAGTTGATGGACCCCACGAACATTGACAGGAATCATTGATGTGTTCTCAGAATCCATCAAATAGACGCAAGAACAATATGTAGAACAATCGTGTTGTAATATCTACAGACATTTGATAATGAGTAAGCACGTATGGATACACATACAACTGCACTGATGTAAACATCAAACATAAATGAAGTTCTAGAAATCTTTCTGTGTAAAGCGCAGTTACTAGGAAGAAAATGTTCATTTTCATGAGACTATCATTCTTGCAATGATGAAAGAATCGGTTTCTTGATAGGTGCATGGATGTATGACGCCAGCGAGTGACTGATAACATGTTATCATTAGTTTAGTGTCAACTCTGATATGGCTGCACCAGTCGGAATCTTGTCAACGCTGTAGGTGTTTGAGAGTTCTCATTATTCAATATCGCGACATAGACACGTCCATACCGGGTAGCAAGCAGGACTTGTGTGGTCTACTCCCATCTTGTCAACACAGTAATTGTTTCAGAGATCCTCACCTGATCCTGGTAAATGAAAATAAATTAATTACAACCAAAGGATTAACTCAATGAAAATGAATCAATAAATGTATGGGTTGCTACTAGTAGACATGTTTCACTGAATTATTTCATATAAGTCTAAGTAGGTTGAACATGTGCACAGTCAAAAGATGGATCTAGGCTTGTACTTTCCATAGAAAAGTGGACAGTTAAAAGATACAATTAGAGTGATACTTACTCTGACAGAAGCACATAACCAGGTATGTTGTATAGTTACTCTGACAGCAGCACGTGACCAGGTATGTTTTATAGTTACTCTGACTCCAGCACGTGACCGGGTATGTTTTATACTTACTCTGACAGCAGCACGTGACCGTACATAAGGACTGTGGAATTGGAATTTTGATCTGCTTAATAAGAACAAAGACAAAATGAACAACATATACAATTTATTAATAAAAAAGTCCAATACTATGTAATGGTTTTGTTCTCTACAACTCTACTAACAGCTCTATTAACAGCCCTACATTGTAATTAGTAGTTTATAAGGATGCCTTTATCTTGCTTAGTGTAAACAAATAAATATGAAACATTTATAAAATGATGCACTAGATACGGCCATCAGTTCTGAGAAACGCTGCACAAGTAGACTTCAATTTTGTCAATGTCTTTATCTTCAGTGGCCACTTGTTAAGCGGCCGTGGATGCGTTGGGTCGCACGTTAACGACAAGCTGCTATATCTGGCATAATATGTGGACAGGGCTAGGACAAATCCGCAAACAAATTCGGGATTATTTTATGCTGATAGGACTAGGATAAATCAACAAATAAATTAGAGATAATGGTATGCTGATAGGACTAGGATAAATCAACAAATAAATTAGAGATAATGGTATGCTGATAGGACTAGGACAAATCCGCAAACAAATTCGGGATTATTTTATGCTGATATGACTAGGGCAAATTAACAAATAAATTAGAGATAATGGTATGCTGATAGGACTAGGACAAATGAATAAATAAATTAGAGATAATGGTATGCTGATAGGACTAGGACAAATCCGCAAACAAATTCGGGATTATTTTATGCTGATATGACTAGGGCAAATTAACAAATAAATTAGAGATAATGGTATGCTGATAGGACTAGGACAAATGAATAAATAAATTAGAGATAATGGTATGCTGATAGGACTAGGACAAATCCGCAAACAAATTCGGGATTATTTTATGCTGATAGGACTAGGACAAATCAACAAATAAATTAGAGATAATGGTATGCGGATAGGACTAGGACAATTCAACAAATAAATTAGAGATTATGGTATGCTGATAGGACTAGGACAAATCAACAAATAAATTAGAGATAATGGTATGCTGATTTGACTAGGACAAATCAACAAGCCAGTTAGGGTTGGCTAGACCATCTCATTACCCAGAGGGCAGAGACAGCAAAAGCCCCAAAGAAACCACGAAACTGAAGTGAAAAAAAATCCCTACCCATTGCCGTTCGAACTCTGGACCTTCTTGTCTAGATGCCAGCGTCTCACCTCTAGACCAGCCAGCCAGTTGCTTCACTCGTCTGTGACCTCTCTAGAGAGTGATGGAAACAGGCGTCTCACCTCTAGACCAGCCAGCCAGTTGCTTCACTCGTCTGTGACCTCTCTAGAGAGTGATGGAAACAGTTTCCTACATCCTTAACCAATCTTTCACACAACGATTATTTCACTTTGTCTCACAATTCAATTCTCCACCATAAATGTTGGGCTGCGTCGTTGTCGCCCTGATGTAGAAGATCTAATCGCAAGTTAATCGAAAGTTACCACGACCTAGTATGTAACAATAAGGGAAACAAGCCAAGCTGTCTAAATACACACGAGTTACCTCGCTCACAAAGTAGGGGAGGAAACAACGACTGTAGTTGGAATCAAAATTTATGCTCGAGTTATCTCCCATGTTATCATTTTATAAATCAACTCTTGGAATATTTTCTTTGTTCAAAGCTTAATTGTAACATTTATACGTTTCGATAATTACCTGCAATTTGAACTCGCGTATATACAATTTGACCTATGAACGACATTAACAACAGTCTTGTTGTTGATATAACTGACACTTATATGGCGACCCAAATTCAAGCTGTGAGCTAAAATAAATGGGTTTTGGCTTGATAAATAAACCTATGGTGCTGTCATTAAAATATAAATAATTAGTGTCTAGCGGAAGCTGAATCACGTGGCACGGCCACTATCATTTAATAAAAAGATGACGGTCATTCCTTGTTTCTTCCTGCAACCCCCACGTTCATTATGGCGAACCTGACGGCTCTGTCAGCTTCTGGTACGGTCTGACAAACTGTCAACATTATCCTGTGTCACGACCGAAGATTAGCTACAACAGGAAAACTCCATTCATAAAGCATGAATAAAATAGATATTTATATATAATTAAATGGCCTCTGGCGTCTTGACAGACGGTTGGTAGCAAGCATTCATGATATGTCAGTGGTTTGGTAAAATATGAGTGTCTTATGTTGGAAGCTGCCTGACTAGCTTCTTTCGTGGCTGAATCTGCTAATATTTGACATACAGATCCGACCACAGAACTGACGACAAGATGTCCTAGGTGTCTGGCCTCGTCACCTTCCTCCTGCGCAGGTCTCTCGAATGTTACTGTGCCATTTATTACTTTTATTGTAAATGCCGTACGATCTGCAGCCAGATTTTTCCCAGTATCTTGCATTGATAGACATCCTTATATCTCAGCACTGGTCTGGCCTGTGAGTTTAGTTCGTTGTAAGGCGTTAGAGTCGGTTACTTTGCCCTGCCATTTGATGTTTATAATCTTTCGAAAGCAGAGCACATGAAAGCTGTTTAACCTTTTCTCCTGCTCTGCATATGTTGTCGACGTTTTTGATCCGTATAGAAGTGTGCTAAGCACATAACTTTGGTAAATTAGAATCTTAGTCCTGAGTGTTGCTTTGGTGATGGTCCATGCTCGATCTTTAAGTTTGGTGATGGTCCATGCTCGATCTTTAAATTTGGTGATGGTCCATGCTCGATCTTTAAGTTTGGTGATGGTCCATGTTCGAACTTTAAGTTTGGTGATGGTCCATGCTCGAGCTTTAAGTTTGGTGATGGTCCATGTTCGATCTTTAAGTTTGGTGATGGTCCATGTTCGAGCTTTAAGTTTGGTGATGGTCCATGTTCGATCTTTAAGTTTGGTGATGGTCCATGTTCGATCTTTAAGTTTGGAGATGGTCCATGTTCGATCTTTAAGTTTGGTGATGGTCCATGCTCGATCTTTAAGTTTGGTGATGGTCCATGTTCGAGCTTTAAGTTTGGTGATGGTCCATGTTCGATCTTTAAGTTTGGTGATGGTCCATGTTCGATCTTTAAGTTTGGTGATGGTCCATGTTCGATCTTTAAGTTTGGTGATGGTCCATGTTCGAGCTTTAAGTTTGGTGATGGCCCATGTTCGATCTTTAAGTTTGGTGATGGTCCATGTTCGATCTTTAAGTTTGGTGATGGCCCATGTTCGATCTTTAAGTTTGGTGATGGTCCATGTTCGATCTTTAAGTTTGGTGATGGTCCATGTTCGATCTTTAAGTTTGGTGATGGTCCATGCTCGATCTTTAAGTTTGCTGATGGTCCATGTTCGATCTTTAAGTTTGGTGATGGTCCATGTTCGATCTTTAAGTTTGGTGATGGTCCATGTTCGATCTTTAAGTTCTCCAAATGTGGAAGCTGCCTTTCTGTTTCGGGAATTTATTTCTTATTTAATGGAGGCAGTTGTGACCATAGAACCGAGATAGGTCAACTTTCTCACAGATATTGAAGAGGTTTCTTATTTAATTATATAGCTGTGGGACTAGCTATACCTTGTTGAAGCACCATAGTCTTCTATATACTTATTGACATGGAAAATAAATCAGATGATCTAGCTAAATTGTCACTCAATGACTGAAGGTTGGACTCATCGTCAGCAACCAGTGCTGCATCATCAGCGAATAGAATCTCTTTCATTAGGGTCTCGGGTTGATTTAAATATTGACCTCAGATGTGCTAGATTAAATAAGGAGAGCTCAGGTTTTGTACGCATGTAGATGTTAACTAACAAACTAACTAACTAGCTAATTAACTGACTAACTAACTAATTAGCTAATTAACTAACTAACTAACTAACTAATTAACTGACTAACTAACTAATTAACTAACTAACTAATTAACTAACTAACTAACTAACTAGCTAATTAACTGACTAACTAATTAATTAACTAAATAACTAACCAACTAGCTAGCTAATTAACTGACTAACTAACTAACTAGCTAGCTAATTAACTGACTAACTAACTAACTAACTAGCTAGCTAATTACTGACTAACTAACTAACTAGCGAGCTAATTAAATGACTAACTAACTAATTAACTAACTAACTACCTAACTAACTAACTAACTGTCTAACTAACTAACTAAACAACTAACTAACTAACCAAAGATCTAACTAATTAACTAACTAACTATCTAACTAACTAACTAACCAAAGATCTAACTAATTAACTAACTAACTATGTAACTAACTATCTAACTAACTGACTAACTCACAAACTAACTAACTAAATAACTAAATAACTAAATAACTGACTAACTGACTGACTAACCAAAGGTCTAACTAATTAACTAACTATCTAACTATCTAACTAACTGACTAACTCACAAACTAACTAACTAAAAAACTAAATAACTGACTAACTGACTGACTAAACAAAGGTCTAACTAATTAACTAACTAACTAGCTAACTAACTATCTAACTAACTGACTAACTAACAAACTAACTAACTAAATAACTAAATAACTGACTAACTGACTGACTAACCAAAGGTCTAACTAATTAACTAACTAACTATCTAACCAACTATCTAACTAACTGACTAACTGACTGACTAACCAAAGGTCTAACTAATTAACTAACTATCTAACTAGCTATCTAACTAACTGACTAACTGACTGACTAACCAAAGGTCTAACTAATTAACTAACTAACTATCTAACTAACTAACTAACTAACTAACTAACTAACTAACTAACTAACTAACCAACCAACTAACTATCTAACTAACTAAATAACTATCTAACTAAATAACTATCTAACTAACTAACTAATTTATACCAGGAGACCCTGGTTAAAATTGAAGAAAGAAAGAACAAAAAAGCAGATATAAATAAAAGCAAAACAAGAAGTGATAGGGCCAAGACACAGGGGGCTTACACGGGCGTGAACAGGGAAGTGGGAAGATGCGTCGGAAGGGATGCGAGGAAATATATAGATGAACTGGCTAGCGAGGCGGGGGAAGCAGCAGATAAAGGGAATATGAAAGAACTGTACAACAGCGCAGGGAAATTGGGTGGAAAATACAGACAGATCAATGCCTTTATCAAAGATAAGAAAGGAAATCTGCTTAGTAATATAAGGGAACAAATGGAGAGATGGAAAGAGCACTTTGAAGAACTTTTGAACAGACCCGGCTCAAATAATCCTCCAGATAAACTACCAGCAGAGGAGGAGTTGCACGTTGGCTGCGGAAGACCGGGTAAAGCGGAGATAGTGAGGACCGTCAGGCTATTGAGGGATGGTGGGGCCACAGGGCCGGATGAGATTCCTTCGGAGGCCATCGGGGCGGATGTTGACACCTCTGCCGGGATGTTGCATGATCTATTGGATAAAATTTGGGAGAGGGAGGGGATGCCTAGAGGCTGGAGAGAGGGTTATGTGATCAGGCTGCCGTAGAGGGGAAGTTTGCAGGAGTGCACAAATTATAGGAGAATTGTGCTACTGTCGGTGCCGGGGGAAATGTTGGGCAGAATCATTCTGGAGAGACTAGGGGAGGCTATGGGGAAACACTTGAGAGATGGGCGGGCAGTTTTGGGAAGAACAGATCATGTGCTGATCAAATGGCTACTCTACGTGTGGTAGTTGAACTGGGTTCGGAGCTAGAGTCCCCACTTTGTGTTGGATTCGTGGATTGCGAGAGGGCATTTGATAGTTTGGACGGGGGGTTCTTTGGGGTTGCTGAGTCATTACGGAATCCCCATGGGGTTTGTTGGCCTGATGAAGACAATGTATGGGGGAACGAGGTGTGGTGTGGTGCGTGGGGGACAGCTTACGGAGGCATTTGAAGCGGGAGTGGGGCAGGGATGCCTTCTGTCTCCATTTCTCTTTCTACTGGCCATGGATTGGATTGTGAAGGTGACTCAAAGCGGCGGAGATGGGATCCAGTGGTCACTGACCAAACAGCTTGATGATTTGGGCTTTGCTGGTGACGTCAATCTGTCGCACGGCCATCGACGGATGCAGGATGGAATGAGTATGTTGGATGAGGGGTCACAACAGCTGGGACTGGGGATTAATAGAGATGGGACCAACATTGTGCAGTTGTCAGTGGCCAAATGGGACTGGGAGAAATGTCTTTACAGGACGTACGGTCTTACATGTATCTGGGCAGTAATATAGATGGAGAGGGAGGAACAGAAAATGATGCCAAGGTGGGGATATCAGGGGCAAGAGGAGCTTTCATTGCACTGGGAAACATATGGAAATCCAAGGAGATTAGGCTAAATACAAAAATAAAAATTTTCAACTCAAATGTTAAGTCGGTCCTATTGTATGGCTGTGAAACATGGAGAATAACAAAATTGACAATCACGAAGGTAGAGACTTTCATTAATGGATGCTTGCGCAGAATAAAGGGATGGAAGTGGCAGGACAAAGTCACTAATGTGGAATTATGGAAATGTACCGGTCAAATACCAGTGGATAAAGAGATACAGCGAAGACGATGGCGATGGATAGGACACACACTACGGAAGCCAACTGAGAGTATTGCACAACAGGCCCTTTTTTGGAATCCCCAGAGGAAAAGACAAAAAGGAAGACCAAGGAATTCTTGGAGAAGACAGATCGAAGCAGAGATGAAGATGATGGGGAAGACATGGAATGATCTTACAAGAATTGCAAAAAACAGAACGACTTGGAAAGTGTTTGTTGAAGACCTATGCTCCACTGAGAGCTAAAAAGTAGAAGAACTAACTAATTAACTATCTAAGTAACTATATAACAAGCTAGCTAGCTAATTACCTAACTAGGTATCTAACGAACTAACTAAATAACTAATCAGCTAACTAACTGACTAAATTATTAACTGTCTAACTAGATAGTAAAGTTACTAAGTAACTAAATAATTAATTAACTACTCAACTATCTAGCTAACTAACTAGCTAGCTAACTAAGTAGCTAACTTATCACCTAACTAACAAATGAAATAACTACAGGCTAAATAACTAACTAGCTAACTAATGAACATACAAACTAACTAGCTAACTACCTAACTAACTAACTAAGGAACAAACAAACTAACTGGCTAACTACCTAACTAACTAGCTAACTAATGAACAAACAAATAACTAGCTAACTATCTAACTAACTAGATAACTACCTAACTAACTAGCTTACTAATGAACAAACGAATTAACTAGCTAACTACCTAACTAACTAGCTAATTACCTAACTAACTAGCTAACTAATTAGCTAACTAACTAATTAACTAACTAGCTTAATAATGAACAAACAAACTAACTAGCTAACTACCTAACTAACTAACTAACTAGCTAACTAATGAACAGACAAACTAACTAGCTAACTACCTAACTAACTAGCTAACTACCTGACTAACTAGTTAACTAATGAACAAACAATCTAACTAGCTAACTAACTAACTAATTAACTAACTAGCTAACTAATGAACAAACTAACTAACTAGCTAACTAACTAACTAGTTAACTAACTAGCTAACTAATGAACAAACTAACTAGCTAACTAGCTAACTAACTAACTATCTAGCTAACTAATGAACAAACAAACTATCTAGCTAACTAACTAGCAAGCTAACTAAGTAGCTATCCTATCACCTAATTAACTAGCTAGCTAAGTAGTTAACTTATCACCTAACTAACGTGCTAGCTAACTAAGTAGTTAACTTATCACCTAACTAACTAGCAAGATAACTAAGTAGCTATCCTATCACCTAATTAACTAGCTAGCTAAGTAGTTAACTTATCACCTAACTAACGTCCTAGCTAGCTAAGTAGTTAACTTATCACCTAACTAACTAGCTAGCTAAGTAGCTAACTTATCACCTAACTAACTAGCAAGCTAACTAAGTAGCTATCCTATCACCTAACTAACGTGCTAGCTAACTAAGTAGTTAACTTATCACCTAACTAACTAGCTAGCTAAGTAGTTAACTTATCACCTAACTAACGTGCTAGCTAACTAAGTAGTTAACTTATCACCTAACTAATTAACTAGCTAGCTAAGTAGTTAACTTATCACCTAACTAACGTGCTAGCTAACTAAGTAGTTAACTTATCACCTAACTAACTAACTAACTAACTAGCTAAGTAAGTAGGTAACTTATCACCTAACTAACGTGCTAGCTAAGTAGTTAACTTATCACCTAACTAACTAGCTAGCTAACTAAGTAGCTAACTTATCACCTAACTAACTAGAAAGCTAACTAAGTAGCTATCCTATCACCTAACTAACGTGCTAGCTAACTAAGTAGTTAACTTATCACCTAACTAACTAACTAGCTAGCTAAGTAGCTATCCTATCACCTAACTAACGTGCTAGCTAACTAAGTAGCTAACTTATCACCTAACTAACTAACTAGCTAGCTAAGTAGCTATCCTATCACCTAACTAACGTGCTAGCTAACTAAGTAGTTAACTTATCACCTAACTAACTAGCTAGCTAAGTAGTTAACTTATCACCTAACTAACGTGCTAGCTAACTAAGTAGTTAACTTATCACCTAACTAATTAACTAGCTAGCTAAGTAGTTAACTTATCACCTAACTAACGTGCTAGCTAACTAAGTAGTTAACTTATCACCTAACTAACTAACTAACTAGCTAAGTAAGTAGGTAACTTATCACCTAACTAACGTGCTAGCTAAGTAGTTAACTTATCACCTAACTAACTAGCTAGCTAACTAAGTAGCTAACTTATCACCTAACTAACTAGAAAGCTAACTAAGTAGCTATCCTATCACCTAACTAACGTGCTAGCTAACTAAGTAGTTAACTTATCACCTAACTAACTAACTAGCTAGCTAAGTAGCTATCCTATCACCTAACTAACGTGCTAGCTAACTAAGTAGCTAACTTATCACCTAACTAACTAACTAGCTAGCTAAGTAGCTATCCTATCACCTAACTAACGTGCTAGCTAACTAAGTAGTTAACTTATCACCTAACTAACTAACTAGCTAGCTAAGTAGTTATCCTATCACCTAACTAACGTGCTAGCTAACTAAGTAGCTAACTTATCACCTAACTAACTAGCAAGCTAACTAAGTAGCTATCCTATCACCTAACTAACGTGCTAGCTAAGTAGTTAACTTATCACCTAACTAACTAACTAGCTAGCTAAGTAGCTAACTTATCACCTAACAAATAAATAAAATAACTACCGAGATAAATAACTAACTAACTAGCTAACTAATGAACTAATGAACAAACTAACTAACTAGCTAATTAATGAACAAAGAAAATAACTAGCTAACTACTTAACTAACTAGCTAACAAATGAACAAACAAACTAACTAGCTAACTACCTAACTAACTAGCTAACTATCTAACTAACTAGCTAACTACTTAACTAACTATCTAACTACCTAACTAACTAGCTAACTAATGAACAAACTAACTAACTAGCTAACTAACTAGCTAACTACCTAACTAACTAGCTAACTAATGAAAAAGCAAACTAACTAGCTAACTAACTAATTAATTAACTAACTAATTAAATAACAAACTAACTTATTAACTATCTAACTAGCTAGCAAAATAACTAAGTAATTAATTAACTATTCAACTAACGAGCTAACTAACTAACTAACTATCTAACGAACTAGCTAACTAACTAATTAACTAACTAACTAACTAACTAGTCAACAAACAAATTAAATACCTAATTAACATTTTAATTATCTAACTAACTAGTAAAGTCATCATCATCAAGTACCGTGCCTACTGGCGTAGGTGATGATGTTTCTCCACAATTTCGATCTCGGCAGCTATTTATCATTTCTGTTGTTGACCTTCTGCCAAGCCATTCTCTTAAGCTGTCTGTTATATTTTTTTCTTTGCTTCCCTCTATCTCTTCGTCCCTCAGTTTTTCCAGTTGCTACAATATATTCCAGTTGTTCTCTACTCATTATATGGCCAACAAATGATGATTGTCTCTTCCTAATATTGGAAATTAGTTCTCTTTTTGCTTTGACCTCTTTCAGAACGTTTTCATTACTCTACTTAGCTGTCCATTTTACTCTCAACATTCTTCTGTAAAACCACATTTCTACAGATTTTCTTGCCTGTTGTCCTAATGTCCATGATTCGCATCCATATGTTAAGACTGGCTCTACATAAAATTTAAGAACTCTTTTTTTTTTGTTTCTATTGTCAAAAATGGATTGCATAGTATCTTCCTCATTTTTTGGAAAGCTGCTTTTGCCTGAGCCATTCTGCATCTCACCTCTTTTGTACATCTTCTGTCTGAGGTTAACAAAGTTCCCAAATATTTAAATTCATTTACCTGTTTTAATATTGTTCCACTTGTCTTTATTTTGCACTGAGATGATGTCTTTTTCTTTGTTGTTACCATTACCTCTGTCTCTTTGCTATTAAGGCTGGGTCCTTTATTTTTGCTTTCCTTCACTATAATGTCCAACATTTCTTGTAACTCATTTTCACTCTTAGCGATTAAGACTGTATCATCATCATACCTTAGATTATTTATATTATGACCTCCAATTGTTATTCTAGGCATGTCCCTTATTGATCTTAAAATAATCTCACTATAAATATTAAACAAATCTAGTGACAGCACACAGCCCTGTCTAACACCCTGTTTTATTTGTTGAAACATTCCCAATTGGTTTCCAGTTCTTATGGCCGCTGTTTGTTGACAGTACATGTTCTTTATTATTCTTAGATCTTTGTTGTCTACGCTTATGCTTTCTAAAATTTTGATTATTTCTTGGTGCTTTACTTTATCAAATGCCTTGGTGTAATCTATGAAACATAGGTATAGATCTGTTTTCACCTCTATGGCTCTTTCTACTAAAGATCTTATGATATAAATGGCATTGCTTGTTTCTTTATCTCTAACAAAACCACACTGTTCATCGCTAATTTCTGGACTGATTTTGTTTCGCACTCTTCGCATGATGATTCTTAGTAATATCTGAGTCATGTGAATCATAAGGCTTATTGTGCGATGATCATCGCATTCAATCGCACCCGATTTCTTTGGTAGGGCTATGGATATTGATGTGAGCATGTCGTCTGGTATATATCCGCTGTTGTAGATATCATTCAATATTTTTGTTATTATTTATATTCCAAAATCACCCAATGGCTTCAATCTCTTCTTTAGTTATAGTATCTGGTGCAGGAGCTTTGCCTGCTTTCATATTGCACAAGGCATGTTCCACTTCTTCTCTGAGTATTTCTGTTCCTTCTCCATTATCCTTAATATTTACTTCCGTTCGTTCATCATTGTAAAGATCTTTAATGTATTCTGTCCATCGTTCCCTTATGTTTTCTTGATCAATCAACAGTTCTCCTTCCTTTGATTTTAGACATCCATGTTTTTATTAGGTTTTTCTTTCTGTTAATTCCTCAATTTGTTTGTGTATAACTTTAGAATCTCCTTTTTGTTGCAATTAAATCTCTTTGCATCTCTCTTTTAGCCATGCTTCTTTTGCTTCATTGCATTTTACTACAATTTCTTTATTTAATCTCTTATACTGATCTTTATTTTCTTTATTTCTTCTTCTTGTATCCATTAACTGCAAAATGTCGTTTGTCATCCATTTCTTTTTTGAAATTGTCCTCACTGGTGGTATGAACTCTTTTGATGTTTGTTGCATTGATTCTTTTAGCATTTCCCACTGTTCATCAATGCTTTGTATCTTTTCTATTGCATTGTACCGGTTAGAATAGTGATTTTATATTTGTCTTGCACCTTCTTGTCTGATTTTAGTAAATCTAAATTTAACTTGATGTTAACTGAGGCTAGTTTTGTTGTTTTTAATTTTACTCTAAGCTTTCCCACAACTGGTACATGATCACTACTGCAATCTGCTCCTGGTCTAGTTTTCACACACACCAGACTGTCTCTAAATCTATTGCTTATCATTATATAATCAATTTTATTACGTGCATTGTCCCCTGGGCTTTTCCATGTCCACAGACGTCTTGGATGTTGCTTAAACCAGGTGTTTCCTATCATCATGTTGTGTGTTCTTGCCCAGTCAATAAGTTTCTCACCTCTTTCATTCCTCTCGCCTAAGCCATAATGACCAACTACTTCCTCAAATCTTTCCTTTCCTACTTTTGCGTTAAAATCCCCTAGAACTATGGTGTTTTCATGTGGTTTGCATTTATGAAGTGCCTCATTTAACTCGTAAAATTTATCAATTGCTTCCTCTAGACTGTCTGCTGTTGGTGCATAAACTTGTATAAGATTTATGTCTATTGGCTTCCCATTCAATTTCATTAAAAGGACTCTGTCAGATATTGGGTAAAAGCCTTTCACTGTTCTTGCTCTTTCTGCATCCAAGATGACACCTACTCCTCTTTGGTGTTCAGTACCTCCAGAATAGATTATTTTATGTTTATCAGAATACATCTCCCCTGATCCGGTGTATCTCATTTCGCAAAGTCCCAGTAATTTTAAACCCATTCTTTTAATTTCTTGTATGATGTTTTCTAGTTTACCCTTCTGCATGAGTGTTCTCACATTCCAAGTACCTATCTTTAGAGTTTGTTTTATCTTTATTTTGCTTACAGTAGCTTGATGACGATCGGGTATCACCTGTAGCACATGATGTCCCCTACCGAACGAGGGTTTTCCATTGGAATCCTCCTTAACGTTGTTGTTATTTCTATTATTGTGGCGATTTATGATTGTACAAAGAAGTTACGACGGTGGTTTTCTGTTGCCTTCCGGTTGCCTTCTGTCGGTTTGTTTACGGTTGGCTCCGCTAGCCCTTGACTAAAAAGTCTCACCCACAAGGCAGTGGGGTTGTTTTATTTCGGGGTACCCTCCCTTAGCCTTTTACTCTCCCGAGCTTACCTGCAAGGCAGCAGGGCAGCCACAGGTTGTACTGTTTACTGCATAAAGTAGCAGGTAAAATTACCTGACCTGACAATGAACTAGTAAAGTAACTAAGTAATTAATTAGCTATTCAACTAACTAGCTAACTAACTTATTAACTATCTTACTTACTAGCTAAAGATAATCAATAACCTAAGATATGCTGACGATACTGTACTACTAGGAGGAAATCCTAAAGATCTACAACAATTACTTAACGAAATAAACATGACAAGCAAAAATATGGACCAGAAATGAATATCAAAAAAGACTAAAACTACGATCATAAACAAAGAAAATACTCAAAACCCACAAGAGGATATCAAAATTGAAGGAATAGACCGGGAGACAGTTCAGAACTATAACTACCTTGGACATAATATAACCAGTGATGGAAAATGAACAACTGAAATAAATAAAAGAGTAGGAATGGCAAAAAGTAATTTTAATGTCATGAAGACCATACTAACATCAAAACAAATAACACCATGGCTAAAACTAAGAATAGCAAAATGTTACATCTTCTCAATATTCCTATATGGTGCAGAAACATGGACATTAGACAAGAAAACAGAACAGAGAATTGAAGCCTTTGAAATGTGGATATATAGAAGAATGGGTAGAATTGGATGGAAGGGAAAGAAAACAAACGATGAAGTCTTAAAACAACTAAAAATGAAAAGAGGACTACTAAGCACAATTCAAACAAGACAAATGCGATTTTTGGGCCATGTTAAAAGACACAACAGCCTACTAAAAGTAATTCTGGAGGGGAAAATACAAGGTAAAAGTGGCAGAGGCAGACCAAGACTAACATGGACGAGTAACATAAAAAGATGGACAAATCAGCCTATGACAACCTGCACCATCAAAGCAAGATACAGAGTAGAATGGCGATCCATGGTAGCCAACCTTCGTTGCGGAGAAGGCACTCGATGATGATGAGATCACAACACGACCTACTAGCAATGTCTTGACATGGGTTCATGTAATCCATCACAGTCTATGAATGTTGCTTATACAAGTTTTGTTGATCGCCGGTTGTACACTTGAAGTATAGTGGAACATCTAATAAGTATTAATCAATGTTCTTGATCTGGATGCGCTCAAGATGTGGTTAACACCGTTGTTTATTTCAGACATCTCTTAGTACATATTGTCTGTGACATTTCTAATTTTATCTTTCATTCAATCAAATATGACAACTCGTCTTTCTTGACTCATGCCACATCTTGACTTATTCAATGCTACTCTTAATCTACTTTCACTCCCATCACCCTTTCTTCCCCCCATCTTCTCTCATTTCTTCACCCCCCCTCCCCCTGCCATTTTGGCCCTTCACACCCTGACTTGATCTCCCCAGACGAAATTCAGGATCTGTGTTATATATCTGTAAGTATGTTGCCACCCTTCTACTAAAGTCATGATCCTTATTTACCAACTTATATTTATAACTTCGGTAGCACTACTATTGTTTTCCTGTTCTACACTTACATTTAGTATCAATGCATATTCTGCCACTTTATATTTCATATTACCCTGCTCTCTCCTTTTCAATGACTCACTGCTGCCTTGTACTGCTTGTTCTTGATAAACCCCCTATTACGCCTCATATATCGCCATGTAAACTTAAGTAAAGTCGGGCTATGTTAGCTCATTTTAACTCCATGAACACACTTCCCTATCTGTAGTGATTACCAGTGCCCTGTTTGTCTACCTACCTCACCTAATCCTACCAGCTTCAAATCTCGTTTTACTTCTCGTCTAATCACGTGACTGATCCCAGTACCTTCCTCCTACACTCCGACCCAGTTGACTCACAGTCATCTACTCGCAGGCAGGTTTTGGATCTTGCCTCTGCTAAGTCTAGCTTTAGTTTGATATATATTTTAGCTTATCACTGTTCACATACTATTTATTGTTATTCTCTGATATATAACACATCTCTCTTTCGTTTCCTTTATTCATGTCTTATCCCTCTTTTTAATTTTCCTTGAATTACCTGTTTCGTTCATCCTAGATGTGGTAGAGTTTATCTTTATTTCTTTGTTCGGTTGTGGCGTTCTCGATTGCTGAGGAAGGTTGTATGAAGGCCGAAACGTCAATATTTTGTTGTGTTCCTTTTTTTTAAAATCTGTCACCATACCTTGAAGGAGTGTACGTTACGGTCCACTACTAGCTCTTTCTACCAGCTTTACCGCAGCACGCCAATTATTTGCCCGTTCCATGTAAAAGAACTAATCGGGGAGTGAAAGTCATGACGACTATGTATAAGCCAATAAATAAAACAAAGCCAACCTCTCTAAACACACACGAGTTACCTGAGCCTCGAGGTTGGGAAGGTAAAAACGGCTGCCACTGGAATGACATTTTATGTTCGAGTCCCATGTAATCATTATATTAATCAACTCTTTGTATATTTTCTTTGTGCAAACGTTAGTTTTTACTTATGACGTTTCAATAATTATCGACAATTTTATCAACCCTCTCTGCAATTGGACCTACCGTCTATACAATTTGACCTTTGACCGACATTAATAACATTCGTGTTGTTGCAGTCACTGACATTAATATGGCGACCCAAATCCTAGCTGTGAGCGACCTAAAATGAATGCGGTTGGGCTTGATAAGTACAACTATGATGCCGTCATTAAAAGTAAAATAAAATATATCTACCGGAATCTGAATCGCGTGGCACAGCCACTAGCATTCATTTAAAAGATGACGTCATTCCTATTCTTCTTCATATCCTGAACCCCCCCCCCCCCCCCCATTCATTGTGGTGAAACTGATGCCTGCAGTCAGCTACGACTAACTAACTAAAGAACTAATTAACTAAATAACTAACTAATTAAATAACTAAATAACTAACTATAGTTCGTTCTGAGGGACTTCCGTTGTAAAGATGGTGGATCTAGGTCACGTTCTCTTGATCGCTGCAGGAAGTGTATTCGGGATCTGATTAATTTCGGTTCTCCATTGCACTTTTCTGCGTTAAAGTAAAAATGATGATCTATTTATTACATCTGCGCCGCTAAAGCGATGTCGTACTCCGGCCACAGTCCCTTTTTGACAAATCAAGTGTTGTGAATGAGACCTTCCAACGTCTAGACTTGATCTGCGCTTTATGTCACATTGGTGCTGTTCATGACCGTTTTTGGAATTTCCTGCACGCATGTTATTTCCAAGTTACTCATTAATGTAAACTACTTCGTCAGCCGCAGTTTTATCTCTTTAGGGAATTTGCACCGTGTTTTGTTCGTCGTAGGCTGCTGTCACTAGAGTAATCAGAAACCTAAAGGGAGCGAAATTGTGTGTACGCCATTGGTGTGTGCTATGTCATAAATATGGCTCATCGCACATTCCTAGACCGGCCGTACGCTAATCTTACGGTCTGTTGTTTGATGTGCGACAAGAATAATCTGACGACTAACTGTGTGTCTATATGTTCGGAATTGGAGTCAACAACGATGGCCTAACATCATCAAGCGCTCTATATTTTAATAAATACGACGATCATTATTTTCAAGAGGACGTGAACTCCCGGTATATGGCGGACAGGCGGCGGGAACAATTAAAGGCTATGTATGAAAAGTGTTCCTTCTTGCAGTTTCCTCATATTCCAAGTCCGGCGATAGGAGCTACTGAGTTAAGTGCTCTGTGCACACCGTTAGCTGTGTCTCATCCGTTTTGATCATGTTTCGATATTCAATTGTTTACGATGAATGATGATATCGTATGACAGGGAACTATTGGCTGTGTTCACTTTCTGCGCGGTTTCGCCTGATGTCTATTGGCATGTTTTGAGACTGCTACGATGGTGACTACAGTTACCTTTCTTTGTTTGGGTGATGTGATTCGGATGATTACGCTGGTACGGGCGGTTGAGCAATTATGGATTTTAATTCGTTTGCAGTGATACCGGGGCCTTCCATAACCAAATAGTTCGTTCTGAAATTCGTGCCACAGAGTTTATTAATGATCTCGGAAACTGTTTGATGAATTTCTGTAATTCATTTTCGTGAAATCTTACTTTTTTCACCGACCTTCAGTCTGATTTTTGTGCCCTACTGTCATGCATTTAGGAAAGATTTTTGCTTATTTAAGGTATATAAAAATATGATTTTCTTGCTTGTCCTAAATTTTAAGATTTTACAATACCCACATTTGTTGAAATCAACTCACCAATTTTTTTCTTTGTGTGTGTCCGTGTCTGTGTTAGTCACCTCTAGTGACTCGGGCAGATGGTGCTCGTAAACCTGGGAGGGCCTACCATCTAAGGGCAGAATCCCCCTACAGAAAAGATCATCTGCTGCCTTGCAGGAAGATTGGGGACAATCAAAGGCTAGGGAAAGCAAACCCGAATAAAATGCTGGCTGAAATCGGATGCACTGGGCCACTGGCGCAGAACACAGTGCAACGTATTAACGGGTGTTCAGTCAGAGTGGATCTGACAGACTCTAATTGTGGTGTTCTGTCTGTGGGGGCGATCAACACACTTAGCCTGACAGCTGACTTCATGTGAGAGTCTGGAATCCTTACTCTGATTGAGTCCTGAACGCAGAGAGAGAGAGAGAGAGAGAGAGAAAAGGTAAATTTCACGTGCACACCACACAATTTGCACCGTTTCGCACTCTTAACTAGTAAGACGCTCGCCACTTTGAAGTTTTCTGTTGGTAATTTCATTTCCGGTTTCTTGTTAAATTGGTCCAGATGCGTATTTTGTAAAATATTTGCTATTAATGTCTATTCATTTATATGGGATAATTAGTAAGCTGTTGTGAGATGACTACTTGATTTTCTTAAACATGAAGAGTTTAAAGTGAAAATTCATCGCTATGCAAAAGGTAATTGTGTTATTGCACAGGAACTTTTGCAAGGAATCTAAAGGGGTCGGTTATATTACGAGATAATTGATGAGCTAATTTCCAATATTATGAAGAAAAGATCATCATTTTTTGGCCATGTAATGAGAAGATAACAACTGGAATATATTTTAACAACTGGGAAATTTGAGGGACGAAGAGATAGAGAGAAACAAAGAGAAAACATACCAGACAGCTTAAGAGAATGGCTTGGCAGAAGGTCAACAACAGAAATGATAAATAACTGTCGTGATCGAAAGTTTTGGAGAGACATGATCACCTACGCCAGCAGGCTTGGTACTTGATGATGATGATGATGATGATGATATTACGATATTTAAAAAACCAGAAAACAGACACGGGCAGCTCTAAATATAGATAGAAAATATTTCAATCAACTGGATAGGACAGAACTTTGACTCTGCAGAGGCGATCGGCAAACAAGGAAGAAAAATGAAAGTTGATGATTTTGACAAAGATGTTGTTAAACGTGAAATCTTGAAAATGTTTGAATCGAATCAACTTGTTACACTGCGCAAACTTAAAGTTCGACTGCAATTAGAATGTGATATTGGAATCTCAAAAACAACTCTTTGGAAGATCGTAAGAGGCGTTGGTTGCACTTTTTGAAAATCTGCTAGTGGTAGAAATATTGTTTGTGAAAAATTACACCTGATAGCTGCCCGAAGCAAATACCTGAGGCAGATCCGTGAGCGACGAATGGAAGGCTACGATATAGTATATTTGGATGAAACGTGGGTCAATGCTCATCATACATATGAGAAAGAATGGCAATCAGTTGACAGAGAAAATAAAAGAAGCATTCCCAGAGTAGCAAAGGACAACACATTATATTGGTACATCCTGGTAGTAGAGAGAATTGTCTTGTTAATGACACACAACGCATTATATTGGTACATGCTGGTAGTAGAGAGAATGGTCTTGTTAATGACACACAACGCATTATATTGGTACATGCTGGTAGTAGAGAGAATTGTCTTGTTACTGACACACAACGCATGATATTGGTACATGCTGGCAGTAGAGAGAATGGTTTTGTTAATGATACACAACTTATTTTTCAAAGTCTACAGACAGTAGGGACTACCACACTGAAATAAATGGACGAATTTTCAGAGACTGGATAGAAAACACTCTACTCCCCATTCTAGATAGACCTTCATGTCTTGTAATGGACAATGCAACCTATCATAATGCGGTAGCACTGGAGGACAAAGTTCCTAATTCGTCAAGCACAAAAGATCAAATCAGCACATGGCTAAGAAAAGAAAATGTTTCCTTTCACAACACCCAGTTAAAACCAGAGTTGTTGCAACTTGTTAGACAAACTAAGAAGACAAATAATATTAAATTGATCAAATAATTGCAAAGTATAGCCACACATTTCTTCGCCACACACATTATCATTCGCACCTCAACCCAATAGAACTTGTGTGAGTATCATCGTAAAGCAGTCTAATAGCTCATTGTAAAGCAGTTTTATAGCTCATTGTAAAGCAGTTTTATAGCTCATTGTAAAGCAGTTTTATAGCTCATTGTAAAGCAGTTTTATAGCTCATTGTAAAGCAGTTTTATAGCTCATTGTAAAGCAGTTTTATAGCTCATTGTAAAGCAGTTTTATAGCTCATTGTAAAGCAGTTTTATAGCTCATTGTAAAGCAGTTTTATAGCTCATTGTAAAGCAGTTTTATAGCTCATTGTAAAGCAGTTTTATAGCTCATTGTAAAGCAGTTTTATAGCTCATTGTAAAGCAGCATACCAGTTCATTGTACAGCAGCGGAATAGCTCATTATAAAGCAGTTAATGGATGATTGTAGAACATTTTAATAGTTGCTTAATGTAACACGGGGCGAATAGCTCTTTGTAAAGCAGATTATCAGCTCTTTGTAAGTAAAAGTAGAGTAAAGTACCCCCGTCACGCTAAGTGGCGTATAGAGAAATATGGTGTTAGTGACCCTATATTTTACAGACCTTCAGCACATGATTTTTGGGGTAATGTGGTCAGTATTACGTCCGTGCTACTTTACTTTCCCAGAAAAAAAATCTGGTACCCATTTAAGGCTGGTTGAACCCGGAAGTCGTCGGTTGGGATCGAACCCTACAACTTGTCCGTTCACTTGTTCCAGTTCACTAACCACTGAGCTATCGCGGCTCCCATTAGCTCTTTGTAAAGCAGATTATTAGCTCTTTGTAAAGCAGATTATTAACTCTTTGTAAAGCAGATCATTAGCTCTTTCTAAAGCAGATTATTATCTCTTTGTAAAGGTGATTATTAGCTCTTTATAAAGCAGATTATTAGCTCTTTGTAAAAGTGATTATTGGTTCTTTGTAAAGCAGATTATTTGCTCTTTGTAAAGCAGATTATTCGCTCTTTGTAAAGCAGATTATTAGCTCTTTGTAAAGGTGATTATTAGCTCTTTGTAAAGCAGATTATTAGCTCTTTGTAAAGGTGATTATTAGTTCTTTGTAAAGCAGATCATTAGCTCTTTGTAAAGGTGATTATTAGCGCTTTGTAAAGGTGATTATTAGTTTTTTGTAAAGCAGATCATTTGCTCTTTGTAAAGGTGCTTATTAGCTCTTTGTAAAGCAGATTATTCGCTCTTTGTAAAGCAGATTATTAGCTCTTTGTAAAGGTGATTATTAGCTCTTTGTAAAGCAGATTATTCGCTCTTTGTAAAGCAAATCATTAGGTCTGTGTAAAGCAGATTATTAGCTCTTTGTAAAACAGATTATTGTCTCACTACAAAGCAGTTTCATAGCTCAATATAATGCATTGTAATTGCAGAGTGTAAAACAGTTCAGGAAACAACATTTGTAGAAAGGACGTCAACAAAACGGTATCTTTAATGTCGAGTGCGTGCCATCTGGTTTGTCAACATTGAAGGAGAGAACTCACCTGGTGTCTGTACAAAATCACACTTTATTAACAAATCTAAGTTCAATAGACAACAAATGGCGACCTTAACTTAAACTCTGCTCATATCAAACCACAACTCTAAATGTGCATTTTTGTTAGAACAAACACATTTTTCAATGTAAATTATCTGGAATAGAACAATCACGTCTACAAATGTACATTATATACAACAAATACATCTCACAGCGTCACGTGCAGCAAGATGGCGAGGCCGAGAAAGTTATTTAACATCCAGCTCCCACAAATGTGTGTGTTCATACAAGGAAATGTTGGTGTCAGCTGTCCTACACCTGTTTCATCACGTCATGGATAAAATAACTTGATGTGAAGTGATCGGACCACAACTCAGAGTGTTGAAAGTGGCATTGTTCCTTGAAGACTGCGGCGATGTGTGTGGGATAATTGTTCAGCAGGCCAGGGGCGTCATCGAGTATGATGAAAATCTGAAAATCTACATTCAGAATCTGCATTGCCCATGCCAAGCAAATAAACAAAGATGTGAACCATCCCATGTCGTGGATCGTGCAGTCCAGTGATGACATTTGAGGCTCATGGTTGCAATGGGAGACTATTAAGCTAATATTAAGCTAAAGTTGACTGTGTAAATGTTCAAACAACTGCTTTTTATCGAAGTGCTGTAGTCATGAGTCATTGGGTGTACCACAACACACCAAGACTGTTCTGCAGCCACAAGAACGGTGATGTGGCCAGTGATCAGCCGTAAATAGAAATGTGAATTTATAACGCTCAAGTGACGATCTGTTGAAGTAGATATGGGTATCTTGTATTCCCAGACCCAATGGTCGACAAGAAGAGCAAAGAACATTTTGTCTTCTTCTTTCCTTCCTCATCTGCCTTTCAGCGTCGAGGGGCATCACATTTTGTCGGTTAAAGTAATCAGATGAGAAACTCAAGAAAATAAGGCAATATTTACAGAGACATGTTTGGAGACAACAGCGATCGTATGTGGTCGTATTAGTCAGGTCAAGCAAGAGGTCAATACATTCTCTATGTCTGTTGTGTCTACAGCGGGGTCACCAAGTGAAACAAGTTACTTTCTTGTCACAGTGTTTATTAGTGTTAATTTAGTGTTTTGCTATTTTTGTTTTTACTTTGCAAATACCAAGTTTAGTTAATTCTCTTGTTTATTGACATTAACTAGAACATATTTCAAAGGCGCCTGTATTTATACAATTAAAAATATCGCAACAGGAAAATAAGTGTCAAAATAGTCAACCCCTAAATCACACATTTTAGTTCATATTACTGGAGCTAAAACATCATCAAGACCAACATAAATAAAGCACATTCTCATGTGTCACAGATTGGAACCGCTCCTTTAGAATATTAATTTCATGAGTGAGGCGGATGTAGTAAAGAAATCTTTATAAACAAATGTTGGCGATTATCTAGGATTAGAAATTAAATTTAACTTGCAAAGAGAACAAACAGTTGCGCCATGTCTGATGACTTCCTGATTAGCCGAGCCACATGATACTGATGACAAGGAATCCCAGAATGCATCAGTTATTATACACTTTTTCTGAAAGATTTGACTCTGTAAAGGAAAAGGAAAAAAGAAAAAAACTACAGCACAGAAAATGTGTATCAAATAATGAAGCATATCAATGGAATTTGAAAACAAACGTAACTGATTAAAATGTAATTCAAATGGCCAAAAAAGGCTATTCTGTCATACAGTAGAAGAAAACTTGACACACAAAAAATGGCAAGAGACAAAAACATGTATTAAAAAAACAAAATAGAAAACCACCCACAGAACGTTGCTATCATGACAGCCTGCCTGAAAGAATCTCTTTCTCTAGCCAGACCACCTACAGAACGTTGCTATCATGACAGCCTGCCTGAAAGAATCTCTTTCTCTAGCCAGACCACCCACAGAACGTTGCTATCATGACAGCCTGCCTGAAAGAATCTCTTTCTCTAGCCAGACCACCCACAGAACGTTGCTATCATGACAGCCTGCCTGAAAGAATCTCTTTCTCTAGCCACACCACCCACAGAACGTTGCTATCATGACAGCCTGCCTGAAAGAATCTCTTTCTCTAGCCAGACCACCCACAGAACGTTGCTATCATGACAGCCTGCCTGAAAGAATATCTTTCTCTAGCCACACCACCTACAGAACGTTGCTATCATGACAGCCTGCCTGAAAGAATCTTTTTCTCTAGCCAGACCACCCACAGAAAGTTGCTATCATGACAGCCTGCCTGAAAGAATCTCTTTCTCTAGCCACACCACCCACAGAACGTTGCTATCATGACAGCCTGCCTGAAAGAATCTCTTTCTCTAGCCAGACCACCCACAGAACGTTGCTATCATTACAGCCTGCCTGAAAGAATCTCCCGTGTAGTCAGAGCTCCAACTTCTTCTGTTGTCATGTCCAAGGTCTCCTTGATGTTTTGAAACCATGTCTGTCTTGTTCTGCCCCTGATGCTACGTGCAGGAATGATGCCTTCCAGTATAGACGTTTCTCGAGGCCGCTGTGTCTTTTGACGTGATCATAATTTTGTTAGTTTCAACTGTAAAATGTTTCGTAAAAGCTAATTCTTTTTAAGTTTAGTCGTTAGTATATCTTCATTGTTATGTTGAAATTTCTTATATCCATCCATCCATCCATCCATCCATCCATCCATCCATCCATCCATCCATCCATCCATCCATCCATCCATCCATCCAAATATCCATCCATCCATCCATCCATCCATCCATCCATCCATCCATCCATCCATCCATCCATCCATCCATCCATCCATCCATCCATCCATCCATCCATCCATCCATCCATCTATCTATCTATCTATCTATCTATCTATCTATCTATCTATCTATCTATCTATCTATCTATCTATCTATCTATCTATCTATTGTCCTTTCGAGCCGAAGACAGCACATAGGGCAGAACCACAATCTTAAAAACAGAAACCTTGCGTGCCAAAATGGCACATTCATTTATATACATGTATAGCAACAAGCCAGAACTAATAGTAGCAACAAAGAAAAAGACATTACTGCAATGCACAATAATGACAGGTGGACAAGTATTACAACAGGCAAATGAATTTAAATATCTGGGAACAATGATAACATAAGATGGTTGATGAACAACAGAGGTGAGATGCAGAATGGCTCAGGCAAAAGCAGCTTTCCAAAAATGAGAAAGATGATGTGCAATCCATTTTTGACAATAGAAACAAGAAAAAAGAGTTCTTAAATGTTATGTAGAGCCATTCTTAACATATGTATGTGAATCATGGACAATAGGACGACAGACAATAAAATCATTGGAGTCTGTAGAAATGTGATTTTACAGAAGAATGTTGAGAATACCATGGACAGATAAGAGGAGTAATGAAAATGTTCTGAAAAAATGTAAAAACAAAGAGAGAGCTAATGTCCAAGATTAGGAAGAAACAATCATCATTGTTGACCAAGTAATGAGACAGGAACAGCTGGAATATATTGTGACAACTGGCAAAGTATTGTGCAATATGTTCCTCATGGCGCTTAGTTTTTGTGTTGCTATGTCTTGATCTCCTTCTGGCAGTCTCCATTGTTAGTTACTACAGATCCCAGATTGTCATAGTTTGTGACATTCTCCGGTTCTTCACTCTTGGTTTTCTTCTTTTCTTAGGTCAAAGTGTTACACAAATACATATACACATACACACACTCATACACACACCATTTCTTCTTTTCTTAGATCAAAACGCTACACAAATACATATACACATACACACACTTATACACACACCATTTCTACTTTTCTTAGATCAAAGCGCTACACAAATACATGCACGCAAACACAACACACACACACACACACACACACACACACACACACACCATTTCTTCTTTTCTTAGATCAAAACGCTACACAAATACATGCACGCAAACACACACACACACACACACACATATACACACACCATTTCTGCTTTTCTTAGATCAAAGTGTTACACAAATACATGCACGTAAACACACACACACACGTATACGCACACCATTTCTTCTTCTTTCCTTCTTTTTGCATTTCAACGCTGAGAGAATATATAATTTGTGGTCTTTTGCTCTTATGTTGGCCTCCACTCTTGTCATGTTTCCTTGTGTTTCTAACATTCCGCCAATCCATCTTTTGCTCTTATGTTGGCCTCTACTCTTGTCATGTTTCCTTGTGTTTCTAACATTCCGCCAATCCATCTTTTGCTCTTATGTTGGCCTCTACTCTTGTCATGTTTCCTTGTGTTTCTAACATTCCGCCAATCCATCTTTTGCTCTTATGTTGGCCTCTACTCTTGTCATGTTACCTTGTGTTTCTAACATTCCGCCAATCCAGCTTTTGCTCTTATGTTGGCCTCTACTCTTGTCATGTTTCCTTGTGTTTCTAACATTCCGCCAATCCATCTTTTGCTCTTATGTTGGCCTCTACTCTTGTCATGTTTCCTTGTGTTTCTAACATTCCGCCAATCCATCTTTTGCTCTTATGTTGGCCTCTACTCTTGTCATGTTTCCTTGTGTTTCTAACATTCCGCCAATCCATCTTTTGCTCTTATGTTGGCCTCTACTCTTGTCATGTTTCCTTGTGTTTCTAACATTCCGCCAATCCATCTTTTGTTCTTATGTTGGCCCCTACTCTTGTCATGTTTTCTTGTGTTTCTAACATTCCGCCAATCCATCTTTTGCTCTTATGTTGGCCTCTACTCTTGTCATGTTTCCTTGTGTTTCTAACATTCCGCCAATCCAGCTTTTGCTCTTATGTTGGCTTCTACTCTTGTCATGTTTCCTTGTGTTTCTAACATTCCGCCAATCCATCTTTTGCTCTTATGTTGGTCTCTACTCTTGTCATGTTTCCTTGTGTTTCTAACATTCCGCCAATCCAGCTTTTGCTCTTATGTTGGCCTCTACTCTTGTCATGTTTCCTTGTGTTTCTAACATTCCGCCAATCCATCTTTTGTTCTTATGTTGGCCTCTACTCTTGTCATGTTTCCTTGTGTTTCTAACATTCCGCCAATCCATCTTTTGCTCTTATGTTGGCCTCTACTCTTGTCATGTTTCCTTGTGTTTCTAACATTCCGCCAATCCATCTTTTGCTCTTATGTTGGCCTCTACTCTTGTCATGTTTCCTTGTGTTTCTAACATTCCGCCAATCCATATTTTGCTCTTATGTTGGCCTCTACTCTTGTCATGTTTCCTTGTGTTTCTAACATTCCGCCAATCCATCTTTTGCTCTTATGTTGGCCTCTACTCTTGTCATGTTTCCTTGTGTTTCTAACATTCCGCCAATCCATCTTTTGCTCTTATGTTGGCCTCTACTCTTGTCATGTTTCCTTGTGTTTCTAACATTCCGCCAATCCATCTTTTGCTCTTATGTTGGCCTCTACTCTTGTCATGTTTCCTTGTGTTTCTAACATTCCGCCAATCCATCTTTTGCTCTTATGTTGGCCTCTACTCTTGTCATGTTTCCTTGTGTTTCTAACATTCCGCCAATCCATCTTTTGCTCTTATGTTGGCCTCTACTCTTGTCATGTTTCCTTGTGTTTCTAACATTCCGCCAATCCATCTTTTGTTCTTATGTTGGCCTCTACTCTTGTCATGTTTCCTTGTGTTTCTAACATTCCGCCAATCCATCTTTTGCTCTTATGTTGGCCTCTACTCTTGTCATGTTTCCTTGTGTTTCTAACATTCCGCCAATCCATCTTTTGCTCTTATGTTGGCCTCTACTCTTGTCATGTTTCCTTGTGTTTCTAACATTCCGCCAATCCATCTTTTGCTCTTATGTTGGCCTCTACTCTTGTCATGTTTTCTTGTGTTTCTAACATTCCGCCAATCCAGCTTTTCGTGTTCTCGTAACGTTCGTTAAAGTCTCTTTGTGTCGTGTTTTGATCTTTCTGTCTAATCAAGTGCTCAAACCATGTTATCTGTTCTGTCTGACATTGGTAGCAGTCATTTGTCGTGATTCTAGAGGCCAGGTCTGACATTCATAGCAGTCATTTGTCGTTATTCTAGAGGCCAGGTCTGACATTCGTAGCAGTCATTTGTCGTTATTCTAGAGGCCAGGTCTGACATTGGTAGCAGTCATTTGTCGTGATTCTAGAGGCCAGGTCTGACATTCGTAGCAGTCATTTGTCGTTATTCTAGAGGCCAGGTCTGACATTGGTAGCAGTCATTTGTCGTGATTCTAGAGGCCAGTACTGACATTGGTAGCAGTCATTTGTCGTTATTCTAGAGGCCAGGTCTGACATTGGTAGCAGTCATTTGTCGTGATTCTAGAGGCCAGTACTGACATTGGTAGCAGTCATTTGTCGTGATTCTAGAGGCCAGGTCTGACATTCGTAGCAGTCATTTGTCGTGATTCTAGAGGCCAGGTCTGACATTCGTAGCAGTCATTTGTCGTGATTTTAGAGGCCAGGTCTGATATTCGTAGCAGTCATTTGTCGTGATTCTAGAGGCCAGGTCTGACATTCGTAGCACAATGTTTTGATGAAGATTGTATTGGCGAGTGCTAGTTTTGCCTCAAGGGTTATTTCCTTGTTGGACAATAGTAGTTTTGACAATATGTTCGATGTCGCCATTTTTATATTTATGACGTCATCAACACTACAATTTTGAAATGTGACCAATTATTTTTTTAAACAGTTGTGGCAAATGCAGTAAATAGAAAGTTGTGACGAACACAGGAAAAAAATGTTTTTATGGAAACAAAATAAAAATGAATAACAGTTTTTGACAAACACGCACAAACAGGTTTGTAACAAACACAATAAATAGGAAGTTCGAGCGAAACATATATTAAAGTATCTCATTTGATTTATCTCATGCATATGCTCCTCAAACTGACGGTGCACCCCTTTCTCATTAGATGGGTCGCCGCGGCACTGTTTCAGAGGAAGGTGATAATCAGATGTGGAAGTTGGTCTTCCGAGCCAACATCCATTTGCCCAGGGCTGCCACAAGGCTCACCATTGTCACCAGTTCTATTTAACGTGTACACAATAACGATCACGGAACAACAGCTGGATGGGAGGGGAAGAACTATGACATTTGCTGATGATATTCTGGTATATCGACAGGGAAGAGACAGACGGGGAATCGCCTCCACAATGCAAGACGAACTCGATCGCATTTCTTCCTGGTGTGGGGTTTCAGGTGCCCTGGTTAATCCTAATAAAGCATCAGTTTCATGGTTCTCCCATAACAATCATATCGTTAATACGACCACACCGGTAGTACGAATGATAGCTGATGAGATGACCAGGGACAAGTTGATGACATACCTCGGAGTTAGGTTTGATCGCAGCCTGTGTTTTCGGGACCACGTCAACCATGTGATAACAAAATCCCGCAAAGGATTAGCCGCCTTGAAGGTCATGGCAGCTGCCAACATCGAGCAGAGGCTACTTACTCTTCTGTTCCAGGGATTATTCCTCGCACAAATCGAGCATGCCCTGGCCATTCTTACTGTCAGTACGACTAAAATTGATAGGCTGGAGAAAATACAAAATGAAGCCATGCACATTATCTTGGGGTGTACAAGGGACACTCCCTGTGTAGCAATGATGTATCTTCTTGACTTTCCAACCATGGATGACAGAATCAAGATCTGGAGAGCACGAGCATACCTGATGATTAGTACAGATACAGAGCATCCATTGCACCACGTGCTCAAAACAGTGAAAGGTGCCAGGCTAAAAAGAGGCAAATCATGGGTGGGCCGAGCAGAAGATGTCATCAAACAGGTCTGTGGGCTTACCAATATCAGCGTTGGTGAGGAACCTACGTCTTTCAAGGGGACTCTCTCGTGTATTGTCACACTCGACAGGAAAAGTAGGGAACAGAACCCGGTCGTGGTTAATGCTGAGGTCAACGGTCTCATCTGCGATAACACCGATGAGAAAATGCAGTCATCTATACAGACGGATCTGTAAGACGACACCAAAGAAGTGCATGGGCATTTAAAGCACGCTCGGCAGGCAGAATAGTCAAGGAAGACAGTGGTGCATACGTAATGACCACGAGTAGCATGACAATGGAGGCGATGGCAGTGACCGAGGCATTCAAATGGTTAGAGTCACAAGACTACACCCACGCATGTATACTGAGTGATTCGATGAGCATGATAAAAAAAGTGGAGGCGGGCTCTGTACGCATGCAATGGATAGAGTCGTTGCAGAAATCCAAAATACGTAAGGTCACCTTTGTCTATGTCCCTGGACATGCGGGAGTACGGGGAAATGAGAGAGCAGACAGGTTGGCTAGCTGCGCTGTCGTTGAGGACGGGCAACCGATGGATCGCGCGGACATCATCAATGCCCACCGAGATGTGGGAAGGGCACAGGACTTCGACAAACACAGATCCACGTCACTTCTTCGGTTGATGGAAATGAGACACTTAGTGGCTGTGTAAGAAGACTTATCAACCAACATAGAACAGAAGTCGACAGTCGCTGGACACTGAGGGAATTGCTGAGGAGGGGATCTGAGCATCTATGGACATGTTCGGAGTTCAATGATGATGACCCGCAAATAACTCAATAATTCAATATTAAAGTGTGACACAATCAAAGAAAAAGGTTGTGACAAGCACAATAAAACGTCACGACTGACCACTGACGATTGACCAAAAGTTTATTTTCCCTTTCCTCTTCCTTCCTCTCTTTGCTATTTACCTTTAGTTTATTTCTTATTTTTCTATTTCTATTTCTTTCTACAATTTCTCTCTATCTCATTTCCATCACTTTTCACAATCTCTCTATTTATTATTTCTATCACATTCAACCGTAATTTTATTTGTTATTTCTTTCACTTTCTGAGATTCTCTTCTCTATCTTATTTCTACCATTCTTTACTACAAGCTTGTATCCTATTTCTAGCATTTTCTGCCATTCATCTCTGTCTTATTTGAATCACTATCTACTATTTCTCTCTATCTTATTTCCATCACTCTCTTCCACTCTCTCTATTTTATTTCTATCACTCTCTTCCACTCCACTTTATCCTATTTCTATCATCCTCTTCCACTCCTCTCTATCTTATATCTATCATTCTCGACCGTTACCCCCCCAATCAGATTTCTACCACTACCTACTGTTTCTCTCAATCATACATTCATCACTACCTACTGTTTCTCTCAATCATACATTCATCACTACCTACTGTTTCTCTCAATCATACATTCATCACTACCTACTGTTTCTCTCAATCATACATTCATCACTACCTACTGTTTCTCTCTATCCTACATTCATCACTATCTTCCTTTCTTCTCAGTCTTCTTTATATCACTATCTACATTTATTCTCTGGCGTGCAGGATAGTAGTCGACCTAAGACAAACTAGATCATAAACACTTCAGTCATTGTCTTCAATGCTGCATCGACTATCAAGAACAACAACTCTTAGTTAATCTATAGACCTGGTCATCATCGACGCTCTGACCTAGAATTCTATGAGAAGATCCCCAACTATTATTCATGAGTACTTCAAATCTTCTTGAATTTGCTGCAGAAATGAAACGTTTCTACTCTACGAAGACTAAACACCTGAGAAAATCTTCAAAGGTCAACACTGGCTTCAGGTAAAAGACACCAGTCTCAACATTTGAACATAACAGATTGTTAAACAGATTTGAGATCACAATTTCACGAACATACCAGATTGTTAAACAGATTTGAGATCACAATTTCAAAATGTAAAATAAAGAAAACTGTAATTCACTTTAGATGTGAAGTGACAAGGTCGACAAGAATGCAACTAATTGGTAAGTGTCTGCCTGTCACAACAGCGAGAACATTCTATTGTGACGTGGTAAGTGTCTGCCTGTCACAACAGCGAGAACATTCTAATGTAACGTGGCTGAGTGATTGTATTGGCATTTGTTGGTGAGATCAAGTGTTTCTTGAACTTCTACATGTTTTTGTTTGTCTTAAACTGACTGTGACAAGTGGCAGTGAAGTGTCCTTGACATGGCTTCTCCAACCTTGACAGTGTTGTCACAAGTGAGATGATTGTCTGCTCTCAGTTATTGTTGATGAACAAAAACAAAACGTGTAGACAAGTGTGTAGGATGTGATTTCATGTTTTTTGTTCCTGCCTGATACTGATTTGGGGGCTGGAGGGAGCGTCAAAATAATCGTTTTATAGAATTTAGATTTGAAGGTCAAATCCTCATGTTAAGGTCAGGGTCAGTGATTCTATAATGGTAAACTATTTCTGCCGTGAATCATGCAACAACGTCATCTAAATTAACATCATCAACATCGATATCAACAGCCCCACATGAACACTTGTCAGACAATAAACAACGGTACAAGTAGGCATCGCCGTCACGTGACAATATAGATCTTATCACCAGTCACCTAAGTAGACATTTACTTACCTGTCTTGTAGAACACACGACTCACCTGTACCAGCGACATAACCACAGGTAATATTCCACATTCCTGCAGGTTTATATTTAAGCTATGAACCAATGAAAGACTTATAGCCAATAATGAAAGTATAGAAAAAGACCTACAAGGGACACGTCACACCGTCCGCAGGCCTTGCTCAAACTATTCCGCAAAGCACAATGTCGGGTAAAAGAAAACACGAAGAAAAACAAAAATGATGGGCAGATAACATGAGATAATGGACAAGAATGTGTTTAGTTGTATAGTGGATCGATTTCTAAGAGAAACAACATTACAAGTGATAGATACATGTCTAAGTATGCACCCCATGAAAGTGCAATAGCAGCCATCAATGTACCCCCTCCTTATCAACGACCCATGTGGTTAACACTGACGTCCAACAACGTAGAAACAAAATATCGGCAAACATGAAGTCCAGCAATTTAGAGACAAAATATCGGCAAACATGAAGTCCAGTAATTTAGAGACATAATATCGGCAAACATGAAGTCCAGCAATTTAGAGACATAATATCGGCAAACATGAAGTCCAGCAATTTAGAGACATAATATCGGCAAACATGAAGTCCAGTAATTTAGAGACATAATATCGGCAAACATGAAGTCCAGCAATTTAGAGACAAAATATCGAGAAACTTTAAGTCCAACAATTTAGAGATAAAATATAGAGAAACATGAAGTCCAGCAATTTAGATACAAAATATCGAGAAACACGAAGTCCAGCAATTTAGAGACAAAACATCGAGAAACATGAAGTCCAGCAATTTAGAGACAAAACATCGAGAAACATGAAGTCCAGCAATTTAGAGACAAAATATCGAGAAACATAAAGTCCAGATGCCAGAAATGTATCACTGTCGTGTAAATGATACACCCAATTTGGGCTTCACAAACGTAGGAGTACAAGGAGAGAGATAAAGTTCAAGGTTCTCATTTTAAATTCATATCTTTTTTTATCTCCAGTGTATTATGTTGAGCAACAATTGAAAAGATAAAGGTTTCTAAAGTTGGTACCGCGTTTTATGACGTAATCAATGATAGATATACCACTTGTATGGGAACAGAAAGGTGAAGAAAGAACATATTATATGGGTCGGATATGGGAGATGATCACCAGCAGCCAGCTTCCTACAGTGAGTCTTAACGCCGAGAGACAGGTCAAAGAGAATGAAAGGTAGTCCAAGAAGACGATGGATTAATAAAAGAGCAAGTATTATTAACAGCAGCAAACAGGAGAAACACTAGAGTGCACATTTAAGGAGAAACATTAGAGTGCACATTTAAGGAGAAACATTAGAGTGCACATTTAAGCATAAGATACATTAGAGTGCACATTTAAGGAGAAACATTAGAGTGCACATTTAAGCATAAGATACATTAGAGTGCACATTTAAGGAGAAACATTAGAGTGCACATTTAAGCATAAGATACATTAGAGTGCACATTTAAGGAGAAACACTGGAGTGCACATTTAAGCATAAGATACATTAGAGTGCACATTTAAGGAGAAACATTAGAGTGCACATTTAAGCATAAGATACATTAGTGTGCACATTTAAGCATAAGATACATTAGAGTGCACATTTAAGCATAAGATACATTAGAGTGCACATTTAAGCATAAGATACATTAGAGTGCACATTTAGCATAAGATACATTAGAGTGCACATTTAAGGATATACATTAAAGTACTCATTTAAGGAGGAGACACATTACAGTGCACATTAAAACAGGAAGCACTTTACAGTGAACTTCAAAAAGAGACACATCACTGAGCATAAATAAGAGACATATAACAGATGACTTTCAAACAAACGACATATTACAGTATTTAAACAATTACAAACTCTCTCTTCCGGTCATCCCTTATTCAAATCTTAGTGCCTTACTCCACGTATAAACGTGAAAGGGGAACTGGTTGGTCTCGAGGCAAGACGCCAGCCACGCGACAGAGAGGTTGTGTGTTCAAATTTTAGCTGCACCGGTTGGGATGTTTATTTATGATCTCTCTCTGCGACAACCACCTCTGGTCTCAGCAGCGAGGCCTGGTTTAAAACGTCAATTACTCATGGACGGAAAAAAATATGAGTACCTCCGAAGACGGAGTTATCTGCCTGTGCGGCGAGGGACCCGCTGTGCATACCGCTGCTAGGAAAAAAACGGATTAACACGCAAAATTCAGTTCCTTGTCTCTAGGGACTTCGTCAGAGGTAAAAGTTGGCGAACGAAAAACAAAATAAATAAACAAGTTGGAAAGCAAGATAACACTCAATAACGGACACCCAGATTGAGGCCAAACGTAGGCGGGAAAAAAATAGCCCAGACACCGAAGGTGGGCAGGCACAAGGCCAATACCTAATTATTTAAAGGATTGAGGGTGGGGGCGGTGCGGATAGATAATAGTAGAAACTGGATGTGGCGATTATAAATAAATAGAAAATCTGACTCACAAGCAAAGCAGATACGCCGGGAGACTCACTCACACTCTCACACACACGTGGAGTGACGACTCACACACCGAGAAAAGTAATTAATCACAGTGAGAATATTAGCGAGGAAGAGCAGTCAGGAAAGTGAGTTAGCAAAATTCACGAGCTGATACGAGGGCAGAGCAATTAGAAAGGCTGCCAGCTAGTATAGCTAGACAAGACGTTCGAACAAGTTCAATATTAGATCAAGCGAATAGATTAACTGATCTAGTGTGTTTACACGGGACTTGTGTATAGATAGCTAGAAATAAACATGAATGTGTCAAGTAATTATAGGAGTGTGTGCTTCAGTGGTCTTCCAAACCGCGAAGATGATATTGACTGTAACCTAGAATGAAGATATGGTACGAATAATTCATGAAATATGTTAATATAACCTGTAACCATCGGTCTGTAAATAATACATAAATAAATATGTGCTGGTGTACACCTCAAGCTTTTGTCGATTGTCTAGGTCGAGAGGATGAGATTTGACTTGAAGAATGTGTTAACGAAAGAACAAGACATAAATAACAGTATGTGAAGTATGAGTACGAAGGAACAAACACAACGTGAAGGCATTAGAATAAATTATCAAGTTTGAGATCAAATCTAAAAAGAAATCTATATTCAAACATTTATTGAAAGGACATTTACAAAAAATGTAAGAAAAGGTCTTATTTACATACGGTCCCTACATGTAAACCGCTGTCAATACTTCATTGCCCATGTAGTCACGTGGTCAGTAGTGCTCTATTATCTGGCCGGGCAAAGGTCACACTATCTCTCTGGACATCGTGGCGATGCCTTCACAAGGCTCTGACTGGAGCTAAGTAGAGACCTCTCTACATCACCGTCATACACGTGATTGCTGTCTTGTTATACTGACGAATGCTTATAGCCGAAACGTTTAGAATATTGTTCAGTAAAGCTGCTGTATACAATTATATTTTATTGACTCCGTTCCGTCCAGATGATATTATATATTTGTGCTTATCTTCGTTCCAACAATAAAACAAGAACTTATTAGTAACATCTTCGATATTTCTTCATTTCACAGATTGCTTCCATATTTTCCTCTCTGCAAGCTCTGGATCAACGTTAACTCATGTGTGTATTATATTTCTGATGAAAGCTTTTTCACCGGGAAGACTATTTTGAGCAGGCTGTAGAGCAAAAGAAATGACTTTGTATAATCAAACTCAGGTCTGGATTCAGGTGACTCCTGCGGAAACTAAGAATGAGGAGCTGCAGGCATTTCTAAGTTTGGAAGATCTCCACATAGTAGAGATATTAAATCACGTGATACTTAGCGGCTCGGTTTGTTTGTTTGGTATCGTCGCTAACGTCATCAACATGACCATCTTCATCAAACAAGGCCTCAGCGACACCGTCAACTTGAGTCTATTCTCTATTGCCATCTCAGATCTGTGTAGTCTCATCACGTTGGAGTGGCTGAACATGAACATTAACCCGTTCATGGAGAAGGCTGACGTCCCTTTTGAGCCCATAGAGATCCAGTACTTTACCGGAGGCTGGCCCCACTCCTGTTTTGCTCGGATCACCATCTGGATCACCATCTACGTTACTGCCGAGCGGTTTTGCTGCATCGCCTTCCCGTTGAAGGTCAAACAAATAATTACGCCTCTGGAACAAAGGTCGTTATCTGCGTCATCTACATCCTCATGTTCTGCTCACTTTCACCATTGTATACGACAATGTACTTCGGCAAGAAGTTCTATCCCGCTAGAAACGAGACGCGAGTTGGTTTAGTTGATACAGGAATCGATAAGGAGCTCGATGTGATCACCTTCCTGAACTATGCCGTCATTAGTTTCGTCTCATTTGGCTCATTAATCTTGTTCACATCACTTCTTGTAGTTAGTTTAAAGCGAAGGTCAAACTGGAGAAAAAAGGCAACGTCAGACCAGGATCAGTCCAGCGCCGTTTCCAGCAGGGACAAGAAGACCATGAAAATGGTCAGCCTCATCGCTATCATCCTGATCGCCTGCTTCACGCCCGCCATTTTGTTGTATGTGACTGTGTTTGCTGTGCCGGGGTTTGAATTGACCGGAAAGTATGCCAACATTTTCCACACCACGTGGTCGATAACGTTTTTGGCAGAAGCCATTAACTCCAGCGTGAACATCTTCCTCTTCTATAACATGAGCACCAAGTACCGGACCACGTTCCACGAACTATTTGCCTGGTGCATGCCGAACATTCCTGACAACTCTACCAGCAAATAATAAACAGATCTGGTAGTAGTACACAACCGTGTTTTATTTGTTGAAACTTTCTCAAATTAATCTCCAATGCTTATGGCTGCTGTTTGTTATCAATACATGTTCTTATTTAATTATGATATCGTTGCTGTCAATGTTTACACACCGCATGTGGTGTGATTGGCATCCCGCATGTTTATGGGAAAGGTATACGACCTCGACATCCATGAGTTACATCATTCCTTCGGATGAAAGAGATTGAAGTTAAGATGAGCACAGCCAGAAACGAGAAACTTAATGGGCGTGTAAGAAGTCATATCGATCAAAACATAACTGCAATCGTCAGTCGCTGGACACTGCGGGACTTGCTGGAAGTGTGGATCTGAGCACCTATGGACATGTTCGGAGAGCAATGATGATGACCCGCTAATAACTCAATAACTCAATAACTCATTAACATTCTTGCCCTGAAGTCGACGTCTTAGCTTTATTGTTATCTATTTCATAATTTGAATGAGAAAGAGAGTTCATCGGTGCTATATAGAACCAATTCTGACCTATGGAAGCGAATCATGGACAGTAGACAAACAAATGAAAAGACGATTAGAGGCCACAGAGATGGGATTTCTCAGAAGAATGTTGAAAGTTCCCTGGACAGCTAAAAAGACCAATGAGGAAGTTCTCAAAGAGGCCAACACAAAAAGGGAGCTCTTATAAAACATCAGAAAGAAGCAATCAATATTTTTCGGGCACACCATGAGAAGAGGAAAGTTGCAATACTTGGTTACAACTGGCAAAATAAAAGGAAAGAGAGATCGCGGGCGACAAAGAGAGAAAATACTGGATAGCTTGGTGTCATGGCATGGAAAACAGTCAACAACAGAACTGATATGATGCACTGTAGATAGAAGATTGTGGAGGGCCATGATCACCTACGTCAACCAGTATGGCACATGATGATGATGATTTCATAATTATAACTACAGTAGTTTCTGTGTCACACAGTACGAGTTCACCAACTCTAATTTTGTTTCATTTGTAAATATATATATATCTGAAGTGTGTTCAAACTAAACACGTATACGGGGACGGCAGCTTTCACACGAAGAGCGGTGCTCGTACCAAAGCAAACAGCAGCAGAAGAAAGGACTAAGAACAGCTAAGGTAAAGTACGAGACTTGAACCGGCGTCTTAGCACGGGAGTTTTCATCCATACGTGCTCGGCCGCCTATCCAGAAGTGTTCGGAGACTTCTCGATAGTGTCGCTTCAAGCATCGAAACTCACGATACAGGGCGGTATTCATCACCTTCCCAGAGTGCTACCCTTTTACCCATTTCTGCCGGTGGCTGGGTCGACCGAGGGTTTTTTTTTCCAACCACCAGTACAATTCACACTGCTTCGAGCGGGAATCGAACACGGGTTGTCCGGACGTCAGTAGCCCAGTGGGGTAGTTTTCCCAACTAGGCTACCGAGGCCCCCCAAAAGTGCTATATCACCTAATATTCTTGTGTGGTGAAGAAACATGGACATGAAATAAGAAAACAGACAAGGAGACGGAAGATCTAGAAACATTGAATTTATAGGATGTATCTATCTATCTTTCCTTAGCTCGAAGTATTGTCTATATCAGCAATGTCGTTTCCTGTATGAATTTTACTGTCTTTTGTAATTCTTGCAGTGGCCCATATAGTTTTGTCTGTAGTGTTGTATCTATGGGCCAATGGATTTTCCTCAGTCTACTATATTCAGTACAGTCTTGAAGTATGTGTTCAGCAGTCTGGGTGCCTGTCCACATGTACAAGTAGTTGATGTGCCGATCTTGAATTTTGTATACATGTGACTATGGAGTCGATTGTGTCCTGTTCTTAGGCGTATAATGATAACTTGTTCATATCTATTTATATTATAAAAGGCATCCTGATTTGGGGCTTGTGGTCCTCTGATTGATTTGATTATCTGTTTCTTATGATGTAACTGGTGTATCTAGTTGTGTGCCTGTTGAACCTTCCTTTGCCAACTGATCTGCTTTCTCATTTCCTGGTATTCCACAGTGAGACGGGATCCACTGCAGGGCAACCCTGTGGTGCTTGCAGAGTTCAGTCAATAAGGTCTGCAGATGTGGTAATTTTCTGGATTGTAGTGCCTGGAGTACTGATCTTGCATCTGTCAAAAACACTACAGGCTGTGGGCTAATATTACTGTTCAGCAGTTTTTCTATTGCCAACTTTATTGCTTGTATTTCTGCATCATAATTGTGACACTATTTCCCTGTTGCTATTTTATTCATATCCCTAGTGTTATTTGGGTACACTATATTTGCACCTGCTCCCCCATTCTTTACTGCATTCTGTGCTGATCCATCTGTGTACACACGGATCCATAGGTCTTGTGGGTATTCTTCATTCAGGAAACTGAGATTTATTGTTTTTCGCTGTAGACTATTTTGTTCCTCTTTGTCAACTATTCCTTTCACTTCTGTCCGTATTTGAACTGATAATCCTGATTCATCTGTCCAGGGAGTCTGTTCTGTTATGGGCAGTAGGGGGTTAACAACTCTTGGCATGTCTGGTGTTTGTCTACTAATACGCGTGGCTTGGTGGATAAAACTGCTTCTCTTAAGTCGTCCCAATGCAAGATTTTGAAATCGGTCCTTCATTGGATGTCTCGGCATGCATACACATTTTTCTGCCTGTATCAGCACCTTTGTGCCTCTCCGTTCTCTCAGTGCTGGTATCCTCCACAATTTCTCCATCTCCAATATTGGTGTTGATTTCATTGCTCCTGTGATGACCCTAAGTGCCTGGTTTTGTACTTTGTCCAGTTCTTGCAGTGTTGTGTTTGATGCTGAGCACCATGCGGATGATCCATATTCTAAATGTGGGCGTATACTTTGTTGGTAAACTTTACTGAGTATTTTCCCACTCGCACCCAATGTGGTTCCACACAACTTTCTTAGAATAGCCAATTTCCTCCTTCCTTTTGGGTTGCCTTATTTATCTGCTGTTTCCAAGATAGTTTGTTATCAAATGTAACTCCGAGATATGTAGCTTGTATGTCTTCTTTCACAGGCTCATTGTTTATGTAGATGGCTCCTACTTTTTGTTTTGGGAGAATGTGAAAAGTGTAGTACTGCATTTGTCTGTATTGATGCTGATACACCATCTATTTGTCCATGAATTCAGTGCATTCATAGCTCTTTGTAGCAATTTGGAGGCCACTGTTGCATACTCCTCTGTGCACCACATTACCAAGTCATCTGCATACTTTCCCACTTTGATGCCATGTGGTAGTTCAGTAACTAGGTCATTGATGTAGATCAGAAAAAGTGTTGGAGATAGTACCCCTCCCTGTGGAACGCCCTGGCGCAATAAGACCTTTTTAATCTTAAGACCATCCAATTGCACTCTGGCTGTCCTGTTATGCAGGTATGCTTTGACCCATTTGTACATCCTGCTATTTACTCCATAATTTCTCAGTTTCTTCAAAAGCCCTTCCTTCCATACCTTATCAAATGCTTTCTTTAGGTCTATCCATGCTGCTAGTACCAGTTTCTTTTCTTGAAACGCATCTTCAATTTCCTGGGAAAGATAGGTTGCCTGATCTTCGGTAGAGTAACACTGTCTAAAGCCTGCTTGTTGTGGGACAAGGAGATTTTCACTTTCCAGGTACCACTGCAGTCTGAGATTGATTATGCGTTCCATTGTTTTACACAAACAGCTTGTAAGGCTGATTGGTCTATAGCTGGATGTCGTTGGACCATCTTTTCCTGGCTTTAGTAATGGTATCATAATTGCTTCTCTCCATGCCTGTGGCACTCTACCTGTGATCCAGCAAATGTTGTAGATCTGCAGTACTTTTGCTTTAGCTGCTGTTCCCAAGTTCTTAATCATTTCATTGGACACTCCATCACTGCCTGGTGACTTTTTCATTTTTAATTTGGATATTGCCAGCTCTAGCTCTCTTTGTGTAATGGGTGTTTCCATGACTTCATGTGTGGTCTCTTCTTGTCTTGCATTTTGCTGTTTTAAACGGGTCTCTTGTCGTTTCTCTAGGCTAATTTCAATATTATTGTCATTTGCAAAGGAGTCTGCAAAGTAATTTGCTGCATGTTTACCTGTTAGACTGTTTCCATCCTTCTTCAGTGTAATTTTGGTGTTCCTTTCTATACCCTCATCATTCAGCTGTGTTACAAGCTTCCACACTTTTCTTGTGTCTCGTTCAAGATTCAAGGACTCAGTTTTCTCTTTCCAGCTTCTCCGTCTGGCTTGTAGTTTAGCCCGTTGAAATGTGGCTTTAGCATGCTGGTAGTTATTGTGGTGTTCTTGGCAAGAGTTATTTTCTGCTTGCTTTCGAGATGTTTCCATGTCATTGTGCAGTAGTTCACTACCTCAGTATGGTTTGTGGTGTTTCATTGTACCTCTAGGTATTGTTTCACTGGCAGCTTGTATTGTTAGTCTACTGAATTCATCAACTAATTTGTTGATGTCTCTATCTGTATTTATATCTTTAGTCAGTACACTGGTGTAGTGTTGATACATTTTCCAGTCTGCCTTTTTGTAATTCCATCTGGAGAGAGTGCTGCTCTCCCTGACGGCCTAATTTTGCACCACTAAAAAGACTGGTCGGTGGTCGCTGCCTCCAAGTTGTTTCCCCACAATACGTGTGATATTCCAATCCAGGTCTGGTGAATGGAAAGCAAGGTCTGGTGTAGATGTGGTATGCCATGATCTGGAATAGAATGTTGGTGGATCTGTTGCCTGGTTTAATAGTATAAGCCCCTTGTCATCCTGCCAATTTTCAAGCTCTTCACCTCTCTTGTCCATATGTTCATAGCCCCAGCTCTGTGAATGGCTGTTAAATTATTCTTAAATTACAATTATTCTTTCTTTTAATGTAATTGTGTCTAGTGCTAGTGGGCGGTCACTCGAACAGTAGTAGTTAAGTAGATGGAAGTCTGTATTTCCTGTCCTGAGGTGCAGTATTTGATATTCCGCCCCATCCATATACACTTCAATCTGACATGCATTAATGTTGTTCCTTACAAGAGTCAGTATTCCGCCCTTTTGTCTGTTTTTCCTGTCTGATCGGTAGCACTGGTATCCCCTAATCTTCAAGGCTATGTCGTTGTTTAGATGGGTTTCGAGCAAACAGCATATACTTATTTGTTCTTCATGCAGGATATTTTCTAATTCTATCTTTTTACTGTACCCATCTCTTTTTCTGTTGATGCCTTCAGCATTCCAGTGCATTATTTTTAGTGGTCTTATTTTGGATTGGCCAGTAGCTCTATTCTCTCGTCCCCTGACTCCACAGAGCGGTTAAGAAGGACATCCAGTAATAGAGGTTGGGCCCTTACGAGGCTGAGGGCCCGTGTGAGTGTCCATCACAGGGCGAGTGCCATATTGATTTGCGGTTATAGACATACTTCCATTTGCGTTGAGTGCGTGGCATCCTGATTGTTGTGCGCCTTTTGGCTGGTTGCCTCCGACTTCAGCACTTGAACTTGCTAGAGCAGACTGTGGTCTTGCTCGGTTGTAGGAAGGCCTGGCCAGTCTTAGTTTTCAGTCCCTGGTGACTGTTAAGCCCCATCCCCACTACAAGGAGCTGGCCTTGATGAGGAATTTATAGAATAATTCTTTGGAGAAAGACGTAAGTTAATAATCTTCTTCTTTCCTTCCTCAGTTGCTCTTCTATTTGCTCTGCTGCTGTTATGTTTCCTAGTCTTTCTAATATTCCATTAATCCATCTTTTTTGTGATCGGCCCCTATATCTGGTGTTCTCACAACGTTTATTGAAGTCTCATTTTGTTGCGTTTTGTTCTTTCTGGCTTGTCACGTGACCAAATCATTTTATTTATTGTTTCTTTATATATTTTGTGATTGATAGTTATTTCTAGCTTTTTTTTCTCAGTTCTTCATTTTTGGGATCTTATCTCTTAGGCTGTTTCCTGTCATTCGTTTAACACATTTACTATCAATTGAGGTAATTTTTCTTATTGTTCTTGCATCTAGGGTCCAGGACTGGCATTGGTAGCACAACGTTGGGATGAAGATTGTATTGTAGAGTATCCGTTCTGTCTATAGAGGTAATTTCTTGTTGGACAATTGTGGTGATAGCTGTCCGATGATTTGACAAGCTTTGTTGCATCTCGAGCCTATTTCTGCTATTTGTTGTATTTTGAGTCTATTTCTGCTGTTTGCTATTGTCGTTTGTCACTAAACTACTTCCTAGGTATTTAGATATTTCTCAACTTGTATAAGTTGTCCTCCGTCCATCGCTATGTTGATGTTCTGTTTCTCATTTGCAAATTTCATTATTTATGTTTTGCTGATGTTGATTTTTATGTTGTAATGAGTGCCAGTGATGTTACAATCTATTTAAATTGTCTTGTAGGTCTCCTATTTCGCCGTGTACAAATCCTGTTTTTAAAGAGTTCAAACTGGAGAGAAAATGAAAGAAATATTGAGCACATTGCGGACAAGACATGCGCATTAATAAATACACGTTAAGTGACGGAATAACTTAGATCAGGTCTGCTTGGAGAGTTGAATATAACGAAAGCGAGGCAGATATGGACTAGTAACATCAAGAGATGGACTGGAAAACTTTGACTTAGTGTGCTATCAAGTCAGGGCGATCCAAGGCAGCTAATCTTAGATATTGACACGACAGAGGATAATTGGTAACGGTGTCAACCACTACGATCTATTTCCATTACAAACTACATGACTGGTGTCCATAATTCCGAGCCTCAAACACTTCCTTTCATTCTTCCCACTTTCCTTCTTTTTTTCCCTACATTTCTTCATTTCATACCTCGTTACTTCATTACTTTCCACCTCCCCAGTGCTTCCCGGTGAGATAGGGAGATAGTATATCAAGGTGAGATAGGGAGACAGTACATCAATGTGAGATAAGGAGATAGTACATCAAGGTGAGATAGGGATATAGTACATCAAGGTGAGATAGCGAGATAGTAAATCAGGGTGATATAGGGAGATAGTACATCAAAGTGAGATATGGAGATAGTACATCATGGTGATATAGGGAGATAGTACATCAAGGGGATATTGGGAGATAGGACATCAAGGTGATATAGGGAGATAGTACATTATAGTGTTTTAGGGAGATATACATCAAGGTGAGATAGGGAGATAGTACATCTAGGTGATTTAGGGAGATAGTACATCAAGGTGAGACAGGGATATAGTACATCATGGTGAGATAGTGAGATAGTACATCAAGGTGTTATATGGGGAGAAAGTACATCAAGGTGAGATAGGAGATATTACATCATGATGAGATAGAGAGAGATAGTACATCAAGGTGGGATAGGGACATAGTACATCAAGGTGATATATGGAGATAGTACATCATGGTGAGATAGGGAGATATTACATCATGCTGAGATAGGGAGATAGTACATCAAGGTGAGATAGGGAAATAGTACATAAGGTGAGATAGGGAGATAGTACATCATGGTGAGATAGGGAGAAAGTTCATCAAGTTTAAATAGTGAGATAGTACATCAAGGTGAGATAGGGAGATAGAACATCAAAAGTGAGATATGGAGATAGTACATCGAGGTGAGATAGGGAGAATACATCCATGTGACAGAGCGAGAATACATCAAGGTAAGATAGGGATAATACATCCAGGTGAGATAGAGAGAATACTTCAAGGTGAGATAGAGAGAATACGTCAAGGTGAGATAAAGAGAATACACCAAAGTGAGATATGGAAAATACATCAAAGTGAGATAGGAAGAATACATTTAAATGATATGGCGAGAATACATCAAGGTGAAATAGAGAGAATACATCATGGGGGAAAGGGACAATACATTTAGGTGAGAAAGGCTGGCTCAACCAAAGATGTCTAGAAGTCGAAACTATGGAAAGTAAACAAAATTTAAGAAAGATGCACACATAAATAAAGAGAATGACGAATAAAGACAAAAAAGCTGTACGAAACGGATGTATTGCAAACAAAGAGGGAAGAATGCTAACAGACAACAACGATATAATAGATAGATGGCAAGAATATATAACAGAATTATTTCATGACAAAAGGGACAAAAAGCCAGACATAAAATGTACATACAACTATAAAATCCTGAAATCTGAAGTAGAAAAAGCTATAAAAACATTGAAAAAGGGAAAGGCAGCAGGACCTGACAATATACAGATAGAGATGATACTGGCTCTAGAAGAGTTTGGCATCGAAGTGATCACAGACATATGCAATGACATATACCATACAGGATACATACCAAACGATCTAAAAACGTCAACTTTCATTGCATTGCCTAAAACGAATGGTGCAGTTGAATGCATTGATTTCAGAACAATAAGCCTAATGAGCCAGGTAACACAAGTTTTACTAAAAGTTATACAGGGAAGGATTCAGAATAAAATCAATACTGAATTAGATAGGCAACAATTTGGATTCAGGAAAATTAGTAGGACAAAAGAAGCCATATTCAGCATGAAAACATTGATTGAAAAGTACACAGAAGTAAACAAACCAATATATGCCTGCTTTATAGACTACACCAAAGCTTTCGATAGAATACACCATAACCAACTCATAGACTGCTTAAAGAATATAAATCTAGAAGACACAGACATACGACTAATATGTAATTTGTATGGGAGCAAACAGCAATAATAAGATATAACAAGGAGAACTCTACACTCATGGACATAAAAAGAGGAGTAAGACAGGGATGCATCCTATCACCAAGCTTCTTCAATCTATACACTGAGCAAATCTTTAAAAACATCTCAGAGATACCATGTAATAGTCTCACACACGAAGTCTCTCTTGTTACGTAATTATATTCAGTTTATTGATCATCAAACATTATTCATCAACATTGTTCATCAACTTACGAACTTGTAAGTCTACTTACGAGATGTAGAATATGTGAAACACTTCAAAAATGGAAACACATATAACACAATTCTTGGACACTTGTAAAAACAACTTGCACAGCACTAATGTTCATGTTCATTAACTTCTACTGACAACTTCTCCACTGTCTTAATAATCTATCACTGACTTATGACTGTAACTTGAAGATTCCTACTGAGTTTGTTAACTCAATAAAAACTTATTAACTAAATTTCTACTCTTAACTTTCTAACTGTTCTGACTCTGTTTCTAAACTGCTTAACTGCTTCTAGTCTAACTTACTGTCTCTGCTTATCTAATGCTAATCTAATTCTGATCTTCTAAAACCTTGTTTTCCCTGACTAACTTGATTAATCTTGTTGTTGTGTAGGAATTTAAGTACCCAACTACCCTCTTCTACCTGCAAGATAGTGACCAATAAGATAGTCGCAAATTCGACCACTCGCGACTCTCATGGTCACCTGAGTTTGTCGCTTGCTCATCATTCTGTGACCAACACCTGAAGTCTTCGCAATATTTATGACAACAACTTGTTTCCACGAAATCTCTATGACCTATTTGGAATTATATTATCTCATGACACTGACCTCTTCTGGTAGCTATTTACCTGGCAGAGTAACACCATGAGTCCAGTGCATGCTATCCGTGTGGTGGTCACTTACAATAACAACTTGTTGTTGTGAATTGGACAACCCGAGTGGAACATCGTAGAGATCTGTTAGTAACGCCACGAGGTCACTGCATGCTCTAGTCACGCAGTCTATGTATGGTCACTTTCACAACAACTGGGCGAGTGGAGATTCATGGAAAATCCCCTCAACTATTATGTCCAGGCCAATTCTTGACCTTCTCTAACTTAATTCGGTGGGTGACATTGTTATGTCTGAGGACCTTATCCCCACAGACACTGCATCATCTTCTAATTCTGTTGCATGGAAAACTCCATGGACTCTAAATTCTCATACTGTCGTCCAATAATTCTACCATTCTCCTTTCCCTTTTCCTGGTACAACCCTTACGTGACTTATAACTATTCCAAGTTCGGCTTGTTGCAGGAGCTACTGGTTTAAGTGCTCTGTGCACACGGTGAGCTGTGTGTCTCATCCGTTTCGGTCATGTTTCGATATTCCAATTGTTTACGATGAATGATGATATCGTATGACAGGGAACAGTTGGCTGTGTTCATTTTCTGCACGGTTTTGCTTTATGTCTTTTAGCGTGTGCTGAGACTGCTACGATGGGGACTACAGTTACCTTTCTTTGTTTGGGAGATGAGATTCGGATGATTACGCTGGCACGGGTGGTTGAGCAATTATGGATTTTAATTCGTTTGCAGTGATACAGGGGCCTTCCATAAACATAAACAAATAAACAGATTTATAACTTAACTTGTATCTTGGAAAATTACTGGTTAGCAACTCAGTTAACTTCCCCCATGCTTACACTAGCTTACTCTGTTATTTTTCCTCCCTTAGAAGCTGTTAGATTTATTTCTCAGTAAACAATTCTTAGCACCATCTATTACAAAATTAGTAATCGAGTAATGTATGGAAAATCATTATCTACATGACTATTAATTATAATAGTTAATCCAAAATTCTAAGTCACCTAAAATAAATTCAGTACAATGCTCCTCTAAATAATTGTCACAATAACAACATTCACTATTTAATAATAATTAAGCATCAATAACATTGTGGAGACAGGAGACAATAAGGTACTGAACAAGAAAAATTTCTTCTAACCAAAATTTCTTAAAATATTTTACAAGGGAAGTAATTATCTATATATGTCCATTGTGTCCCTTGACATTGCTAATTTACAACAAAATCTCAAGTCTTATCAACTCTTGTCTCTTGACATAATTAAACTACAAAACTCTCAGTAAGTGAAATGGTAGACTGTACTCTTGATGGACACGCGCCACCACAATATCTGTTGACTGGCATCTGTGATCCCAGTATCACAATCTAAAAATAAACTTATAAGAATAAACCATGTACAGCATTTAATATAATGCATTATTATTACAACTTAGTTAATATAATTATATCTTGGTAGCAATACTTTGAAGGAATTACTAAAATATTACAAAATCTCTTCATAACGTTTCTCATTACAAATTACATCTGTGACAGATGTCTAACTATACGTCTGAAAATAGAAAAGTGTTAATTATTACAAATGAAATCTTCATGCATTAGAACATATCCTCTCAATTCACATAGAACATACATTGACAACATTTAGACAATGCACATATCTCCGGAGACCACGGATCACAAACAACACTTAGCTTGAGCAACACAGATATATATATATATACACACATATACTTAAGCCATATCTTTATTTACAACATACCTTCTCTGAGCCTCATTTTCTAACTCAATTTCTTCATGATACTCTCTCTTAGTATTCACATGACTACTATCTAGTCTCAATAATTTCTGGAAACTCTCTAAAGTTCCATCTCTCTCTCTCTATTCGTCTGAACGCTCTATTTAAGTGTACACATCCTCCTGATAATTGTACAAACTTAGTCGTTCGACTACAGAATATGTGGCATCAGCCGCTTAGGTTATCATTAATTCTTTATCACACTATCTTATATAACGTTCTCTTTTCATGTAACTTTCCATGAGTTATCACTCCGTTACATTGCTAGTACACATGAGTCTCATCCTTTAGACTAATTTTCTTCATGATACTTCTCCTAGTATCACATTTATCACCTAATTTCCTTAGGTCTCAATAAGCACAGGTTATCATCACCTTGTTTCTCACATCTCCTTATTCTTCAAACAACTTCTAATTTTCAATAACACTCTCATCTCCTTGCTACACACTTATATTGGTCAGTCAGTTGTTCCTTTGGACTATCATCCAGCTTCTCCACTATTTCCTCAGGTCTCTTGTCTTCTGTATTCTCTTGACACTACTTCTCCATATCTCTTTATAAATCATATCCTGTGTACATAGTGTACATAGTGTATATTATTAATATTAAAATGATTTGTTCTTCTAATTAGTGAGTCATGATATCTCACTGTATTCTCTCCATTTCCTGCAAACACTTCTTCAACTCCACAACACTTTATCTCATTTCACCTCTGTATTACTTCTAAAGTTCCATCCTTTTTTCTTAATGTTTTTAATAGGGATGTTGTCCACCCTTACTCTTGCTGGTATGCTCCACAAACTCATTAATTCTACCTAGTCTTCGAGCAAAAAATGAATCTACCTTCACTCGCTCATCATCTTGTCTTTTTCTTTCTTCTATTATTTTGGTCCTTTCTGTGGATCCCAGGGGCCAGAACACTACTTCTGTAATACTATCTTCCTTTTAGTCATTACTTTTATTTACACTAACTGTAGCAACTTGTTTATCCTTTTTCTTCTTTGTCCTTGCTGTACATTTAGTGGAGGATTTCTGTCCTGTCGTATAACCTTGCGAGCCTTCCGCTCTCCTTACCTTACCGTCTTCTGTCGTCATCCCCCAATATTCTCTACGGATTTCTCCATTGTCACTATCATAATCTACTGTGCACTGATCTGGATATTGTGGGTGTAAATAGCTTGGTCGTTCTGAATCAGCAGGCCACAAATCAACGTATGATCTTGATGGGATTTTCCTGGTTCTCACCGACTTTTGCCTCTCCAGATGGACTTTTACCTTTTGTTTGTCACCTTCTGTATCTGTCTTTGAAAATTTCTCTTATAGCTTTAGTTTATCATGCGTCAGTTGTCCAATATATTCCTCCGCCTCCGTCATATCAGTTTCTTTTCTTGCTACATCTTTCTTCAAGCCTTTGTTCTTCGTCTTTAAGCTATCAACTGTCTCTGTCAACTCTACAATCTTTTTATTATTTTTCTCATTAAGTTGGTTGAGTATTGCAATCTCATTATTTCTTTTTTATTAATGTATCATTCAATTCTTCTATTATTCTGTTATTTTCTTTATTCTTCTCGATCCATTTAGTCTCATATTCTTGTCATGTGCCACTGTCACTACCTACACAGGCATCTATATAAATCTTTAAAACTGTAGTCTCTACATCAGTCTGTGTACTTCTTGTATCTTGTTCTGTGTCTGTCTTTCTAATAATCTCTTCTCGAATAATTCTATTTGTTTTTAAACTATGTAGTCTAGTCTGGTTTAGTGTAATGCGTCTTGCTTACTTCGGTATATGTCGTTGGATTTATAATTGTATACTTTTGTAATGGCCTATAAACCTTGATTGTTATTCTTCTATTGTTATCGTGTGCTCACTATTCAAAATCTTATTGACAATGTTACTTTCTCTGTATAGAATTATGGCTCTATTTGTCTCCTCTTCAGGTCTATAATTTAATTTCACAAATATTATTTCTCCATACCTATTAAAATAATTTATAATGTGTATTTCCTTAAAGGTTTTATCTAAATTTGTTATCAATATTTTGCAGCTATTATTATTTATAATTTGTTTCCTGTCAATGTCTAATTTTAAAATTAGTATAATAACTCGTGTAAATTTTAATATAACTAAGTGATGACTACTACTAATTCACCGACTAGTTGTGAAGGATCCAGCTGTTGAAAGAACAAAACAGTTACATTTTTTATATGTTATAAAATATAAAATATCAGCACTTTATGACTCTACTCTGGCCTCGGTTTCTGGAATAAATAGAAATTATTATTAGTATCTGTGGAATAAAAAATGTTACACTGTTACATAGTAATAAATATGGTTATCTTTAAATTATATACAAACATTAGCTGTCATTCAATTTAAACATAAACATGAACTATTCTTTTAAAAGTTCAAGCTGCGCATAAAAAATGTATTACAATATCATCATATCATATGGCATGTCAAATTACCAATAATATTATTTTAAAAACAATAATTATTAAACCAACTACATAACAGATACCATTTTTAAAAATTCACCAGCTGTTAAGAAAATAGTTACAATACTTTAAAAAAAAATACAATCTTTAACTACTTACTTCATAAATTAATTAATTTACTTCTTAATAAATTTAATAACCAACTACTTAATAACTTAATAAATTAATTACTCAATAAATAAATTGATTAATTACTTTATAAATTCTAATTAATTAATTATTGTTTTCAGCTGTGCTGGCGATCAGTCTCTTTGTCTTCTAAGTCTAATGTTAATATATTTTAATTTAACAACACTCGCGGATGGCCATTGTAATATTTAACTATTAACACTCTTACTTGACTTGTTTCTCTAATTTAAACTACACCACTTGAAATTATTAATTATCAATCACAATTCACAATTTCTTCAATAAAATGACACATGGGAAATTCAACACATGGGATATTCTCTTTCCACTAATAACGTGTCGGAAGTCGTTGGGAGTTATCTGAACTTTTTTCGATTTCGTTCAGAGTTATCGGTCCCTGAATAACTTTCAAAGCAAACACTGTGGTGGGTCACAGGTCATAGGTCGGACTCATTGATGAACTTTGAATTTCAGGTGGACGAAACTTAGAACGATTAATTTGCTGTAAACTTTTGACTGTATACAGACAGGTAATATTGATAGGTCAGATTTTCAGCTGACCAATAAAACTGACAGTCAGATTTAAGCTGACTAGAACTTTTGCACGAAGAAAAGACAGGTATTGCTGACCCATAAAAATGACAATTTTCTCATTGATGGTCAGTTGTATGTTGACTAAAAATTCTCTTGCCGCTCTTGTCTTGACACAAGTAAATTTTTAGAACTTGTAACAGGGTAATTTGACATATTGACCTCTGCGATAGACGATGATATCTCGTTGAAGACTGGACAATGCACAGGTAACACCCGTCGACAGGTAACTGTTGACCTCTGAGGGGCATGATACATTTTTTGTTCCTTTTAAATTTTTTGTCACTCTCAATGTGATTTCTTTCTTTCCTAAAACCCAGGTTTGAATCCTTTGATCACGGACAACAAATCTTTTATATATGTAATAGTCTCACAATGAGAAGAACATTGATGAGAGAGGCAAGAGCAGCAGGAATCGGCTCCCTCAATGAGTTAGAACTGCTTGCACAGAACAGAGACAGATGGCGAGATTTGATAAAATATCTTTAAAAGAAAACTGCTAGAACAAAAATTCATATAGGAGAAGGTGTATCTTGGTCTACGCCCTATGGGCCGGTTACGGCTCGAAAGGTCAATAGATAGATAGTCTCACACACGAAGTCTCTCTTGTTACGTAATTATATTCAGTATATTGATTATCAAACATTATTCATCAACATTGTTCATCAACTTACGAACTTGTAAGTCTACTTACGAGATGTAGAATATGTGAAACACTTCAAAAATTGAAACACATATAACACAATTCTTGGACACTTGTAAAAACAACTTGCACAGCACTAATGTTCATATGTTCATTAACTTCTATTGATAACTTCTCCACTGTCTTAATAATCTATCACCGACTTATGACTGTAACTTGAAGATTCCTACTGACTTTGCTAACTCAATAAAAACTTATTAACTAAACTTCTACTCTTAACTTTCTAACTGTTCTGACTGTAACTGTTTCTAAACTGCTTAACTGCTTCTAGTCTAACTTACTGTCTCTGCTTATCTAATGCCAATCTAATCCTGATCTTCTAAAACCTTGTTTTCCCTGACTAACTTGATTAATCTTGTTGTTGTGCAGGACTTTAAGTACCCAACTACCCTCTTCTACCTGCAAAATAGTAACCAATAAGATCGTCGCAAATTCGACCACTCGCGACTCTCATGGTCACCTGAGTTTGTCGCTTGCTCATCATTTTGCGACCAACACCTGAACTCTACGCCAGATTGATGACAACTTGTTTCCACGAAATCTCTATGACCTATTTGGAATCATATTATCTCATGACACTGACCTGTCCTGGTAGCTATTTACCTGGCAGAGTAACACCATGAGTCCAGCGCGTGCTATCCGTGTGGTGGTCACTTACAATAACAACTTGTTGTTAATTGGACAACCCGAGTGGAACATCGTAGAGATCTGTTAGTAACGCCACGAGGTCACTGCATGCTCTAGTCACGCAGTCTTTGTATGGTCACTTTCACAACAACTGGGCGAGTGGAGATTCATGGAAAATCCCCTCAACTATTATGTCCAGGCCAATTCTTGACCTTCTCTAACTTAGTTCGGTGGGTGACATTGTTATGCCTGAGGACCTTATCCCCACAGACACTGCATCATCTTCTAATTCTGTTGCATGGACAATTACATGGACTCTAAACTCTCATCCTGCCGTCCAATAATTCTACCTCTCTCCTTCCCCACTTCTGGGTACTACCCTTACGTGACTTATAACTTAATTTGTACCTTGGAAAATTACTGGTTAGCAGCTCAGTTAACTGCCCCCATGCTTACACTAGCTTACTCTGTTACAACAAGGCCTAAACATTAATGGAAAGATAATCAATAACCTAAGATATGCTGATGATACTGTTCTACTAGCAGAAAATCCTAAAGACCTACAACAATTGCTTAATGTAATAAACATAACGAGTAAAAAATATGGACTAGAAATCATCAAAAATTATTTGATATTATAATATCAAAAAGACTAAAACTATGATCATAAACAAAGAAAATTCTCAAGACCTGCAATTAAATATCACAGTTGAGTGAATATATCTGTAGACAGTCCAGAGCTACAACTACCTGGGATATACTATAACCAATGATGGAAAATGCAAAATTGAAATAAACAAAAGAATAGGTATGGCAAAAAGTAATGTTAATGTCATGAAAAATATACTAATAACAAAACAAATATCAACAGGGCTGAAACTAAGAATGGCAAAATGTTACATCTTCTCAATATTCCTGCATGGTGCAGAAACATGGACATTAGACAAGAAAACAGAACAGAAAATTGAAGCCTTTGAAATGTGGATTTATAGAAGAATAGGTAGAATTGGATGTAACAGACTTGATAACTGACGTAACAGACTTGATAACTGACGTAACTGACTTGATAACTGACGTAACAGACTTGATAACTGACGTAACTGACTTGATAATTGACGTAACTGACTTGATAACTGACTTGATAACTGACGTAACTGACTTGATAACTGACGTAACAGACTTGATAACTGACGTAACTGACTTGATAATTGACGTAACTGACTTGATAACTGACGTAACAGACTTGATAACTGACATAACAGACTTGATAACTGACGTAACAGACTTGATAACTGACGTAACTGACTTGATAACTGACGTAACAGACTTGATAACTGACGTTACTGACTTGATAACTGACGTAACTGACTTGATAATTGATGTAACTGACTTGATAACTGACGTAACAGACTTGATAACTGACGTAACAGGCTTGATAACTGATGTAAATCAGCCAGGAAGACGTTCAATCTCTAACCTCAACGTCATGACAATTGGTCTGTAAGAAGATCGTGCAATCAGGACAAAATGTGGCACATCTTAGATTGAAGTTCGTGAATGTTCTGATGTTCAACGCGTAAACGATGATAATATTTACAGAACTAATGCTTTCTATCAACAGTGGCACTTTCAACAACAAACATAGTTCTGCAGGAACAAGGAAGATCATGTTCTCATTGACACGGAGCAGGTAGAATTGTGGATTGAGGACTGTCAGGTAAATATTTCTATCAACACACATGTACATATCACAATACAGGTTGTAAAAGTGAATATGTATTCTGAAAATCATGATTGTTGGCAAGACACTTACTTCCTAAACAATAGGCGAAGAGACCTCAGTGGACATGATGACCTTTATGACGTAAGCAACAGGATCATAAAAGTGAAGACAAGTTGGAAGCACACATATTACGTTACCATAGCAACAGGTGTTGTTGCTGACTCGCTCGGGCAGTTTTTTTTTATGTGGGAATGTGTAGACCTTGACTGACCAGTTGGATAGTCTTACTGCAGTTGTGTGTAGACCTTGACTGACCAGTTGGATAGTCTTACTGCAGCTGTGTGTAGACCTTGACTGAAAAGTTGGATAGTCTTACTGCAGCTGTGTGTAGACCTTGACTGACCAGTTGGATAGTCTTACTGTAGCTGTGTGTAGACCTTGACTGACCAGTTGGATTGTATTACTGCAGCTGTGTGTAGACCTTGACTGACCAGTTGGATAGTCTTACTGCAGCTGTGTGTAGACCTTGACTAACCAGTTGGATAGTCTTACTGCAGCTGTGTGTAGACCTTGACTGACCAGTTGGATAGTCCTACTGCAGCTGTGTGTAGACCTTGACTGACCAGTTGGATAGTCTTACTGCAGCTGTGTGTAGACCTTGACTGACCAGTTGGATAGTCCTACTGTAGTTGTGTGTAGACCTTGACTGACCAGTTGGATAGTCTTACTGTAGCTGTGTGTAGACACTGACTGACCAGTTGGATAGTCTTACTGCAGCTGTGAGTAGACACTGACTGACCAGTTGGATAGTCTTAGTGTAGCTGTGTGTAGACACTGACTGATCAGTTGGATAGTCTTACTGTAGCTGTGTGTAGACACTGACTGACCAGTTGGATAGTTTTACTGTAGCTGTGTGTAGACACTGACTGACCAGTTAAGTAGTTTTACTGCAGCTGTGACTAGACAATGACTATACCAACTTTACTGAAGCTGTTTATTCTACCTCATGATAAATAAATGCCTGGAAGAGAATGACATCCACTTCGTTATTGAGAACACATCTCTCACGGAACACACAAAGTCATAATTATAGTGTCACAAAATCATACATTGACGTGCCAGAACATTTCATCATAAGGGAAAATAAAGTGTAGGTCATACAACAGAATCAAGAAATGAAACACCAATGATGTATAACATAACAGTGGATACAACAACAGCAGAAGTAGAAACAGGAGTTATATGGCTGCACGGAATATTCAATTCAGCATGCAGCAACAGAAAGCTCTCGAGAATACTGAAACAGACCAGCATAGAATCAATATAGAAAAAGAAAAATTGTAAGGGAGACGGCAACCAACACTGTGATGTATCCCTTTTCAGCCATGTAGGAAAGTTATACATCCAACGTACAGTGACCTTAAAGTCAATCTTTGATTACAAGTTGTTGTGGAATCAAAACTTATTGGAATATGTTAATTAATGTGGTAATCGCAGATACACAAACTCAGATGGTTTCTATTCAAAATGTTAATGCCACGCGTCCACCGCTGGGGGACAGTGTAATCCAAGCGCTTACCCCACAGCATGAGACTGGATAAAATGTCTGGATGTTTTGTTAGTGGACCTCCACTACCAGACACAAACACGGATGATCTGCCGGCTGTGAGCTCAATTATCGCATCTATATTTTGCTGGGATTCTCATCGAGAGTGTGTTTATGTGTGTGTGCGCGCGCGTGTGTGTGTGCGTGTATGTGTGTCTGTGTGTGTAGTTCCAATGATTAACATTTTTTCTCTAAAAGTTTTTACTTCTTTAACTTATTTTAAATCGTTGAGTGTTTTGTGGGCACCCTGTATGAAGTGTTTTGTGGGCACTCTGTACGGAGTGTTTTGTGGGCACCCTGTATGAAGTGTTTTGTGGGCACCCTGTACGGAGTGTTTTGTGGGCACCCTATACGGAGTATTTTGTGGGCACCCTGTATGAAGTGTTTTGTGGGCACCCTGTACGGAGTGTTTTGTGGGCACCCTGTACGAAATGTTTTGTGGGCACCCTGTATGAAGTGTTTTGTGGGCACCCTGTACGGAGTGTTTTGTGGGCACCCTGTACGGAGTGTTTTGTGGGCACCCTATACGGAGTGTTTTGTGGGCACCCTGTATGAAGTGTTTTGTGGGCACCCTGTACGGAGTGGTTTGTGGGCACCCTGTACGAAGTGTTTTGTGGGCACCCTGTTTGAAGTGTTTTGTGGGCACCCTGTACGGAGTGTTTTGTGGGCACCCTGTATGAAGTGTTTTGTGGGCACCCTGTACGAAGTGTTTTGTGGGTACCCTGTATGGAGTGTTTTGTGGGCACCCTGTATGAAGTGTTTTGTGGGCACCCTGTACGGAGTGTTTTGTGGGCACCCTGTACGGAGTGTTTTGTGGACACCCTGTACGGACGAAACGAAACAAAATAACTCAGATCATTTCAAGTACTACTGATTGGTAATGGGATTTAACAAAACTCAACGACGTGCACATGGGTTATTCACTACTCAACAAGTTACAGCAAAAATAACACATCATAACAATAATTTATAGATGTTTTTATGAACAAAGATAACTCCCTTGACAGAATGTTCATGGGAGACAATAACACCATAAGTGGTCGACGATAATTTAATCAGTCTAACTACAAAGTCTCTACATCAACAGTCTAACTACAAGTCTCTACATCAACAGTCTAACTACAAGTCTCTACATCAACAGTCTAACTACAAGTCTTTACATCAACAGGCGGTGCTACAAGTCTCTACATCAACAGGCGGTGCTACAAGTCTCTACATCAACAGGCGGTGCTACAAGTCTCTACATCAACAGTCTAACTACAAGTCTCTACATTAACAGTCTAACTACAAGTCTCTACATCAACAGGCGGTGCTACAAGTCTCTACATCAACAGGCGGTGCTACAAGTCTCTACACCAACAGGCGGTGCTACAAGTCTCTACATCAACAGGCGGTGCTACAAGTCTCTACATCAACAGTCTAACTACAAGTCTCTACATCAACAGGCGGTGCTACAAGTCTCTACATCAACAGGCGGTGCTACAAGTCTCTACATCAACAGGCGGTGCTACAAGTCTCTACACCAACAGTCTAACTACAAGTCTCTACATCAACAGGCGGTGCTACAAGTCTCTACACAAACAGTCCAACTACAAGTCTCTTCATCAACTGGCGGTGCTACATGTCTCTACATCAACAGTCTAACTACAAGTCTCTACATCAACAGGCTGTGCTACAAGTCTCTACATCATCAGTCTAACTACAAGTCTTTACATCAACAGGCGGTGCTACAAGTGTCTTCATCAACAAGCTTTGTTACGAGTCTCTACATCAACAGGCTGTGCTACAAGTTTCAATATTAACAAGCTCTGCTACAAGCCTCTACATCATATGTCTAACTACAAGCCTCTACATCAAAAGTCCAACTACAAGCCTCTACATCAACAGTCCAACTACAAGTCTCTACATCAACAGTCTAACTACAAGTCTCTACATCAACAGGCGGTGCTACAAGTCTCTACATCAACAGGCGGTGCTACAAGTCTCTACATCAACAGGCGGTGCTACAAGTCTCTACATCAACAGGCGGTGCTACAAGTCTCTACATCAACAGGCGGTGCTACAAGTCTCTACATCAACAGGCGGTGATACAAGTCTCTACATCAACAGGCGGTGCTACAAGTCTCTACATCAACAGGCTGTGCTACAAATCTCTACATCAACAGGCTGTGCTAAACGTCTCTAGAACAACAGGCGGTGCTACAAGTCTCTACATCAACAGGCTGTGCTACAAATCTCTACATCAACAGGCTGTGCCTCAAGTCTCTACATCAACAGGCTGTGCTACAAGTCTCTACATCAACAGGCTGTGCTAAACGTCTCTAGAACAACAGGCTGTGCTACAAGTCTCTACAATACACAGCCTGTGCTACAAGTCTCTACATCAACAGGCTGTGCTACAAGTCTCTACAACAATAGGCGGTGCTACAAGTCTCTACAACAATAGGCTGTGCTACAAGTCTCTACATCAACATGATGTCCTACAAGTCTCTATATCATCAGGATGTGCTACAAGTCTCTAGAACAACAGGCTGTGCTACAAGTCTCTTCAACAACAGGCTGTGCTACAAGTCTCTTCAACAACAGGCTGTGCTACAACTCACTACATCAACAGGCTGTGCTACAAGTCTCTACAACAACAGGCTGTGCTACAACTCACTACATCAACAGGCTGTGCTACAAGTCTCTACAAAAACAGGCTGTGCTACAACTCACTACATCAGCAGGCTGTGCTACAACTCACTACATCAGCAGGCTGTGCTACAAGTCTCTACATCAACAGGCTGTGCTACAAGTCTCTTCAACAACAGGCTGTGCTACAAGTCTCTACATCAGCAGGCTGTGCTACAAGTCTCTGCCATCTTTAACCCTACCGTATTTTTTCATGTATGTTCTATATATATATTTTTCATTTCTCCTCTCTATTACCTACACTGCTGCTTCGCATTTCTCTGCCTCGCCCCTACTGGAATAATATTCAGATTATTTCTTCTACATTTATTAACTAGAAACTCAACCTCCATGATGGGTTGTTGTCGCCTTAACCGCCATAGCTAACTATAAATAATCAGAACATAACTTAGTAGAACAGAAAATAACATAACGGAACATAGCTTTACAGAAAACAACATAACGGAACATCGCGTTACAGAAAATAACATAACGGAACATCGCGTTACAGAAAATAACATAACGGAACATCGCGTTACAGAAATTAACATAACGGAAGATCGCGTTACAGAAATTAACATAACGGAACACGGCGCAACAGAAAATAAACATAATGTTACTTGGCCTTACAGAAAATAAACATGACGTTACAGAAAATAAACATAATGTTACTTGGCCTTACAGAAAATAAACATGACGTTACAGAAAATAAACATGACGTTACAGAAAATAAACATTGCGTTACAGAAAATAAACATAATGTTATTTGGCCTTACAGAAAATAAACATGACGTTACAGAAAATAAACATAATGTTATTTGGCCTTACAGAAAATAAACATGACGTTACAGAAAATAAACATAATGTTATTTGGCCTTACAGAAAATAAACATGGCGTTACAGAAAATAAACATAATGTTATTTTGCCTTACAGAAAATAAACATGGCGTTATATAAAAATAAACATAATTTAACTTGGATATTCAGGGATTCAACATAATGTAACTTGGGGTTACAGAAAATAACATAATATCTTGACATAATTATCTTAATTGTGTCAGCACCCACGCTGTAAGACTGCCTTACTTATATACATATCCACCACCTTCTTTCTTCATGTAACTTACATATCTTACATCGTCTTTCTTCATGTAACTTACATATCTTACATCGTCTTTCTTCATGTAACTTACATATCTTACATCGTCTTTCTTCATGTAACTTACATATCTTACATCGTCTTACTTCATGTTACATGAATGCTCTCTCAGCCAATATTCATGACATCCCCGTATCTATTTAACAGTGAGAAATTGATCTTATTTTTCTTGTTAAAACGTGATAGTTTACTTTCTGAAACACGTGACTTGTCCTGTTTGTTGATCTCATTGTTGAATGATGATGGCTACAACAATGATGACGTTAGAATTGAGGACACGTAGATCGATATATACAACAGTTATTCAACAATTTTATAAAGTGTGCTTTTGTATTCTAAGAGAGGCTAGTGAATCACTACAGACTATTTATGACAACACAACAACAGCAGCACGGGATCAAGTGTTTTTGAGAGTGTTTCTACAACTCGCAGACAGCCTCGGGTAAAGCTAAGCAAAAGTTGCATCTATCGAGCTGTAAATTGTCCAGTCAAGGACGGCATTACGTCATTAGTTGTAATTTACTTTGACCTCATAATGAACTCTCCTGAAAATGTCAGAGTCATGACAATTTGATGAGAACTCGAATATGACGTGTTTGACCTGCTCCAGTAGATTGGTCAGTTTTTAGTAAGAGGTTCTGTATGGGATATTTACAATTAACTTTGAGTTCTTTTCTAAACGGGAGTGTATGCAATGGAGTGTATAAGTATATGATAGTGAGTGTGTATGCAATGGAGTGTATAAGTATATGATAGTGAGTGTGTATGCAATGGAGTGTATAAGTATATGATCGAGAGTGTGTATTCGCATGCTCTAGACATACAACTTGCGATTCATCAGAAAACCGGTCATTAAAAGATAATAAGTGAAAGTCGCTGAAGGCACAACCATGAAACACGACCAGCCAGTTGTCGTAAAAGACGTTCTGGTACCTGGGTCTGGGTATGCTGTAGATCTAACATTTCTGTTTGGGATAAACAGCTGAGAAGATAGGCAGTTGAAGACAGCCATGATCATCTCCACCAGGAGGTGTTGTGCTTGTTAATGATGTTCACGTGATTAGGAAAGTTGTAGCTTCACATTAATTCATCGGTTCCGACATCACACTCTGCTTCCACATACACGCAAACATACACACACAAGATGATGTGAACACAAGACGTGTTGATTCAGACTTTAGAACGCAATGGTTTCACTGCAGGCCAGGCATTGCCATATCTGCTCAGCTGCTGCTTCAGCAACCAACAAAGTGTCCATTCCGATCATTCATGTTGTTCCAGTGAACGCGCTGCGTTCTGTGAAAATGGCGCGCCTTGACGGTCACATTGTTAAATACTGAAAGCGCTGCAGTCTGTACAAATTTCACACAACCCAAAATAGACACATCCGGGTTGCCGTACGGTGGTCATAGACAGCAATTGTGGGTGTTTCCTTAATAAGCCCTAGGTAAACAACACCGGTCTCATACAGTTGAGATCACCGGTCACCTACAGCTGAGATCACCAGTCACCTACAGTTGAGATCACCGGTCACCCATGTACATCACCTCATATAATACTCTGCCATTTCACACCACTTCGCATTTTTAAAAACGAATGAAAACACTACTATATAACTGAGCTGCCCGGTCTTGTAGATATGTCCAGGAGAACAGAAGCCTAATTGAGGGCCCCTTAAAAAAACACTGCCTTGTGGGTGAGACTATGGTAATCAAAAGCTAACGGAGTCGGCTAGAAAGAAATAAAACTGACGGAAGTCAACGGAAAACCACCGTGACAATTTGTATTAGTCATAGGTCGCCACAACTTACTATTATCAAACAACGGTATTTGTGATGCTAGCAATAGAGCACCCTCGTCTAGTGCTGCACGTGATACCCGACAGTCATCAAGCAACTGTAAACTAAAACACAACATAATCAGGGAGTATGAATTTGGAATGGTAGGACAATAATGAAGAGAGGAACATTGAATAACTTCAAAAGGGGCATGGAAAGAATGGATTTACATTTATTTGGACTATGGGAAATGAATGACACTGAATCAGGTGCTATATATTCTGATAAATACGGACTAATCTATTCTGGAGGCACTAAATAAATACCAATGGAGAAGTAAGTAGACATCTTAGGCACAGATCGAACAAGATCAGTGAAAGGCTTCTGAGCAGTATCCGACCAAGCTTTATTAAATAAATTAAATGGACAGGCTATTAGACATTACCTTTGTTGTTTACACACCAACAGCATATAGTAGCGAGTAGACAGTTGATACAATGTACACCAACAGCAGATAGTAGCGAGTAGACAGTTGATACAACGTACACCAACGGCAGATAGTAGCGAGTAGACAGTTGATACAATGTACACCAACAGCAGATAGTAGCGAGTAGACAGTTGATACAATGTACACTAACAGCAGATAGTAGCGAGTAGACAGTTGATACAATGTACACCAACGGCAGATAGTAGTGAGTAGACAGTTGATACAACGTACACCAACAGCAGATAGTAGCGAGTAGACAGTTGATACAACGTACACCAACAGCAGGTAGTAGCGAGTAGACAGTTGATACAACGTACACCAACAGCAGATAGTAGCGAGTAGACAGTTGATACAATGTACACTAACAGCAGATAGTAGCGAGTAGACAGTTGATACAACGTACACCAACAGCAGATAGTAGCGAGTAGACAGTTGATACAACGTACACCAACAGCAGATAGTAGCGAGTAGACAGTTGATACAACGTACACCAACAGCAGGTAGTAGCGAGTAGACAGTTGATACAATGTACACCAACAGCAGATAGTAGCGAGTAGACAGTTGATACAACGTACACCAACAGCAGATAGTAGCGAGTAGACAGTTGATACAATGTACACTAACAGCAGATAGTAGCGAGTAGACAGTTGATACAATGTACACTAACAGCAGATAGTAGCGAGTAGACAGTTGATACAATGTACACTAACAGCAGATAGTAGCGAGTAGACAGTTGATACAATGTACACCAACAGCAGATAGTAGCGAGTAGACAGTTGATACAATGTACACCAACAGCAGATAGTAGCGAGTAGACAGTTGATACAATGTACACTAACAGCAGATAGTAGCGAGTAGACAGTTGATACAATGTACACTAACAGCAGATAGTAGCGAGTAGACAGTTGATACAATGTACACTAACAGCAGATAGTAGCGAGTAGACAGTTGATACAATGTACACCAACAGCAGATAGTAGCGAGTAGACAGTTGATACAATGTACACCAACAGCAGATAGTAGCGAGTAGACAGTTGATACAATGTACACCAACAGCAGATAGTAGCGAGTAGACAGTTGATACAATGTACACCAACAGCAGATAGTAGCGAGTAGACAGTTGATACAATGTACACTAACAGCAGATAGTAGCGAGTAGACAGTTGATACAATGTACACTAACAGCAGATAGTAGCGAGTAGACAGTTGATACAATGTACACCAACAGCAGATAGTAGCGAGTAGACAGTTGATACAATGTACACCAACAGCAGATAGTAGCGAGTAGACAGTTGATACAATGTACACTAACAGCAGATAGTAGCGAGTAGACAGTTGATACAACGTACACCAACAGCAGATAGTAGCGAGTAGACAGTTGATACAACGTACACCAACAGCAGATAGTAGCGAGTAGACAGTTGATACAACGTACACCAACAGCAGATAGTAGCGAGTAGACAGTTGATACAACGTACACTAACAGCAGGTAGTAGCGAGTAGACAGTTGATACAATGTACACTAACAGCAGGTAGTAGCGAGTAGACAGTTGATACAATGTACACTAACAGCAGGTAGTAGCGAGTAGACAGTTGATACAATGTACACCAACAGCAGGTAGTAGCGAGTAGACAGTTGATACAATGTACACTAACAGCAGGTAGTAGCGAGTAGACAGTTGATACAATGTACACCAACAGCAGGTAGTAGCGAGTAGACAGTTGATACAATGTACACTAACAGCAGGTAGTAGCGAGTAGACAGTTGATACAACGTACACCAACAGCAGATAGTAGCGAGTAGACAGTTGATACAACGTACACCAACAGCAGATAGTAGCGAGTAGACAGTTGATACAATGTACACCAACAGCAGATAGTAGCGAGTAGACAGTTGATACAACGTACACCAACAGCAGATAGTAGCGAGTAGACAGTTGATACAACGTACACTAACAGCAGATAGTAGCGAGTAGACAGTTGATACAACGTACACCAACAGCAGATAGTAGCGAGTAGACAGTTGATACAACGTACACCAACAGCAGATAGTAGCGAGTAGACAGTTGATACAATGTACACCAACAGCAGATAGTAGCGAGTAGACAGTTGATACAATGTACACTAACAGCAGATAGTAGCGAGTAGACAGTTGATACAATGTACACTAACAGCAGATAGTAGCGAGTAGACAGTTGATACAATGTACACCAACAGCAGATAGTAGCGAGTAGACAGTTGATACAATGTACAGCAACAGCAGATAGTAGCGAGTAGACAGTTGATACAATGTACACTAACAGCAGATAGTAGCGAGTAGACAGTTGATACAATGTACACCAACGGCAGATAGTAGCGAGTAGACAGTTGATACAATGTACACCAACGGCAGATAGTAGCGAGTAGACAGTTGATACAATGTACACCAACAGCAGGTAGTAGCGAGTAGACAGTTGATACAATGTACACTAACAGCAGGTAGTAGCGAGTAGACAGTTGATACAATGTACACCAACAGCAGGTAGTAGCGAGTAGACAGTTGATACAACGTACACCAACAGCAGATAGTAGCGAGTAGACAGTTGATACAACGTACACCAACAGCAGATAGTAGCGAGTAGACAGTTGATACAATGTACACTAACAGCAGATAGTAGCGAGTAGACAGTTGATACAATGTACACCAACAGCAGGTAGTAGCGAGTAGACAGTTGATACAATGTACACCAACAGCAGGTAGTAGCGAGTAGACAGTTGATACAACGTACACCAACAGCAGATAGTAGCGAGTAGACAGTTGATACAACGTACACCAACAGCAGATAGTAGCGAGTAGACAGTTGATACAATGTACACTAACAGCAGATAGTAGCGAGTAGACAGTTGATACAATGTACACCAACAGCAGGTAGTAGCGAGTAGACAGTTGATACAATGTACACCAACAGCAGATAGTAGCGAGTAGACAGTTGATACAATGTACACCAACAGCAGATAGTAGCGAGTAGACAGTTGATACAATGTACATAATGCAATAATAATACAGCCTGATAAGAAATAACTGTGGACGTAATGTGTTTTTGTCTTTGGAAACCCACTCTAAACCTCTAACTTAAGCAAGAAGCAGATTCATAGAAAAAGAGAATGCACGGCGATAGAAAAGAAAAAAAAAAAACTAGGGGCGCTGAAAAATCAATGAACTATGACTGACAGAGGCTACTAACTGTAATAAAATATATTTTAAATTTGGAATACTTGCAAAGTTGACACTAGTTCTTCATGATTTCATTACAATAAGTAGGGAAGAACATAGTTGAAGAAGTTAGGAGCTGTGCTCTAGGAGAGAGGAATGAAAGAGATGATAGTTAACGATAGATTGTATAAGAGATGCGACATGATGAGAGGAGAAAGGAATAGAGGCACTGTTACCTGCCACACATGGCGCAGAGGTGACTAAGGAAGTTTCCAATCGTCGCCTGTGCTGTCGAGTAGGACGTGCACGGAGCGACCTTGTCAACATAATTTTTGCCGATAAGAAATGCTGTTACAAGAAGTGGAGCGGATAAAAGAGAACAGGAGAAAAGGCATCAAGATGCACAGAGAACAGGAGAAAAGGCATCAAGATGTACAGAGAACAGGAGAAAAGGCATCAAGATGCACAGAGAACAGGAGAAAAGGCATCAAGATGCACAGAGAACAGGAGAAAAGGCATCAAGATGCACAGAGAACAGGAGAAAAGGCTTCAAGATGTACAGAGAACAGGAGAAAAGGCATCAAGATGCACAGAGAACAGGAGAAAAGGCATCAAGATGCACAGAGAACAGGAGAAAAGGCATCAAGATGCACAGAGAACAGGAGAAAAGGCATCAAGATGTACAGAGAACAGGAGAAAAGGCATCAAGATGCACAGAGAACAGGAGAAAAGGCATCAAGATGCACAGAGAACAGGAGAAAAGGCATCAAGATGCACAGAGAACCGAAGTAAAGGCATCAAGATGCACAGAGAACCGAAGTAAAGGCACCAAGATGCACAGAGAACAGGAGAAAAGGCATCAAGATGTACAGAGAACAGGAGAAAAGGCACCAAGATGCACAGAGAACCGGAGTAAAGGCACCAAGATGCACAGAGAACCGGAGTAAAGGCATCAAGATGTACAGAGAACCGGAGTAAAGGCATCAAGATGTACAGAGAACCGGAGTAAAGGCACCAAGATGCACAGAGAACCGGAGTAAAGGCATCAAGATGCACAGAGAACCGGAGTAAAGGCATCAAGATGCACAGAGAACCGAAGTAAAGGCACCAAGATGCACAGAGAACCGGAGTAAAGGCACCAAGATGCACAGAGAACCGGAGTAAAGGCACCAAGATGCACAGAGAACCGGAGTAAAGGCACCAAGATGCACAGAGAACCGGAGTAAAGGCATCAAGATGTACAGAGAACCGGAGTAAAGGCATCAAGATGTACAGAGAACCGGAGTAAAGGCATCAAGATGCACAGAGAACCGAAGTAAAGGCATCAAGATGCACAGAGAACCGAAGTAAAGGCACCAAGATGCACAGAGAACCGGAGTAAAGGCACCAAGATGCACAGAGAACCGGAGTAAAGGCACCAAGATGCACAGAGAACAGGAGAAAAGGCACCAAGATGCACAGTGAACCGGAGTAAAGGCATCAAGATGCACAGAGAACCGGAGTAAAGGCATCAAGATGCACAGAGAACCGGAGTAAAGGCATCAAGCTGCACAGAGAACCGGAGTAAAGGCATCAAGATGCACAGAGAACCGGAGTAAAGGCATCAAGATGCACAGAGAACCGGAGTAAAGGCACCAAGATGCACAGAGAACCGGAGTAAAGGCACCAAGATGCACAGAGAACCGGAGTAAAGGCATCAAGATGCACAGAGAACCGGAGTAAAGGCACCAAGATGCACAGAGAACCGAAGTAAAGGCATCAAGATGCACAGAGAACCGAAGTAAAGGCATCAAGATGCACAGAGAACCGAAGTAAAGGCATCAAGATGCACAGAGAACCGGAGTAAAGGCATCAAGGTGCACAGAGAACCGAAGTAAAGGCATCAAGATGCACAGAGAACCGAAGTAAAGGCATCAAGATGCACAGAGAACCGAAGTAAAGGCATCAAGATGCACAGAGAACCGAAGTAAAGGCATCAAGATGCACAGAGAACCGGAGTAAAGGCATCAAGCTGCACAGAGAACCGGAGTAAAGGCATCAAGATGCACAGAGAACCGGAGTAAAGGCATCAAGATGCACAGAGAACAGGAGTAAAGGCATCAAGAATGCACAGAGAAACGGAGTAAAGGCATCAAGATGCACCAATTTACGCATTGATGCGAAGTTGATGTAAAGCTGATAATAATAATGACATTTTTTTTTTAAAAAGGGAGAAAGAAGTGGTATGGTAACAGCTTTACGTAGGTGTGTAACAAAACAAAAGTCGACGTTTCGGCCAAGTAGAGCTTCAAGTGGAAAAACAAAGAACAATACAGAAATATATATAGACAAATCTAACTACATGGCGATAATATGTTACATATCTTCTTCTTCCACCTTTCAGCTCCCTGTGGAGCATAGGTCTTCAACAAACACTTTCAGCTCCCTGTGGAGCATAGGTCTTCAACAAACACTTTCAGCTCCCTGTGAAGCATAGGTCTTCAAAAAACACTTTCAGCTCCCTGTGGAGCATAGGTCTTCAACAAACACTTTCAGCTCCCTGTGGATCATAGGTCTTCAACACTTTCCAAGCTGTCCTGTTTCTTGCCATTCTTTTAAGATCATTCCATGTCTTTCCCATCATCTTCATCTCTGCTTCCATCTGTGTTCTCTAAGAATTCCTGGGTCTTCCTCTTTGTCTTTTTCCTGGAAATTTCAAAAAGGACATGTTGTGTAATACTTTCAGTTGGCTTCCGAGGTATGCGTCCAATCCAGCACCATCGTCTTCGTTGTATCTCTTTATGGTAGATATACAAGAAAGAAAAAAAAGGGGAAAAAAAACAAACAATAATGTCACTTTCCTGTCAGATATTGACTGAACTAAAATAGGAGGGCGGGCTGACCAACTATATATTTCACTGACCAACTATATATTTCACTGACCAACTAATATCTCACTGACCAACTATATATTTCACTGACCAACTATATATTTCACTGACTAACTATATATTTCAATGACCAACTAATATCTCACTGACCAACTATATATTTCACTGACCAACTATATATTTCACTGACCAACTATATATTTCAATGACCAACTAATATCTCACTGACCAACTATATATTTCCCTGACCAACTAATATCTCACTGACCAACTATATATTTCACTGACCAACTAATATCTCACTGACCAACTATATATTTCACTGACCAACTATATATTTCACTGACCAACTATATATTTCACTGACCAACTAATATCTCACTGACCAACTATATATTTCACTGACCAACTATATATCTCACTGACCAACTAATATCTCACTGACCAACTATATATTTCACTGACAAACTATATATTTCACTGACCAACTATATATTTCACTGACCAACTATATATTTCACTGACCAACTATATATCTCACTGACCAACTATATATTTCACTGACCAACTAATATCTCACTGACCAACTATATATTTCACTGACCAACTAATATCTCACTGACCAACTATATATTTCACTGACCAACTAATATCTCACTGACCAACTATATATTTCACTGACCAACTAATATCTCACTGACCAACTATATATTTCACTGACCAACTAATATCTCACTGACCAACTATATATTTCACTGACCAACTAATATCTCACTGACCAACTATATATTTCACTGACCAACTAATATCTCACTGACCAACTATATATTTCACTGACCAACTAATATCTCACTGACCAACTATATATTTCACTGACCAACTATATATTTCACTGACCAACTCTTATCTCACTGACCAACTATATATTTCACTGACCAACTAATATCTCACTGACCAACTATATATTTCACTGACCAACTAATATCTCACTGACCAACTATATATTTCACTGACCAACTATATATTTCACTGATCAACTAATATCTCACTGACCAACTATACATTTCCCTGACCAACTAATATCTCACTGACCAACTATATATTTCACTGACCAACTAATATCTCACTGACCAACTATATATTTCACTGATCAACTAATATCTCACTGACCAACTATATATTTCACTGACCAACTAATATCTCACTGACCAACTATATATTTCACTGACCAACTAATATCTCACTGACCAACTATATATTTCAATGACCAACTAATATCTCACTGACCAACTATATATTTCAATGACCAACTAATATCTCACTGACCAACTATATATTTCACTGACCAACTAATATCTCACTGACCAACTATATATTTCACTGACCAACTAATATCTCACTGACCAACTATATATTTCACTGACCAACTAATATCTCACAGACCAACTATATATTTCACTGACCAACTATATATTTCACTAATCAACTAATATCTCACTGACCAACTATATATTTCCCTGACCAACTAATATCTCACTGACCAACTATATATTTCACTGACCAACTAATATCTCACTGACCAACTATATATTTCAATGACCAACTATATATTTCACTGACCAACTATATATTTCACTGACCAACTATATATTTAACTGACCAACTATATATTTCACTGACCAACTATATATTTCACTGACCAACTATATATTTCACTGACCAACTATATATTTCACTGACCAACTATATATTTCACTGACCAACTATATATTTCACTGACAAACTATATATTTCACTGACCAACTATATATCTCACTGACCAACTATATATTTCACTGACCAACTAATATCTCACTGACCAACTATATATTTCACTGACCAACTAATATCTCTCTGACCAACTATATATTTCACTGACCAACTAATATCTCACTGACCAACTATATATTTCACTGACCAACTAATATCTCACTGACCAACTATATATTTCACTGACCAACTAATATCTCACTGACCAACTATATATTTCACTGACCAACTAATATCTCACTGACCAACTATATATTTCATTGACCAACTAATATCTCACTGACCAACTATATATTTCACTGACCAACTAATATCTCACTGACCAACTATATATTTCACTGACCAACTAATATCTCACTGACCAACTATATATTTCACTGACCAACTATATATTTCACTGACCAACTAATATCTCACTGACCAACTATATATTTCACTGACCAACTATATATTTCACTGACCAACTAATATCTCACTGACCAACTATATATTTCACTGACCAACTAATATCTCACTGACCAACTATATATTTCACTGACCAACTATATATTTCACTGACCAACTATATATTTCACTGACCAACTAATATCTCACTGACCAACTATATATTTCACTGACCAACTATATATTTCACTGACAAACTATATATTTCACTGACCAACTATATATCTCACTGACCAACTATATATTTCACTGACCAACTAATATCTCACTGACCAACTATATATTTCACTGACCAACTAATATCTCTCTGACCAACTATATATTTCACTGACCAACTAATATCTCACTGACCAACTATATATTTCACTGACCAACTAATATCTCACTGACCAACTATATATTTCACTGACCAACTAATATCTCACTGACCAACTATATATTTCACTGACCAACTAATATCTCACTGACCAACTATATATTTCATTGACCAACTAATATCTCACTGACCAACTATATATTTCACTGACCAACTAATATCTCACTGACCAACTATATATTTCACTGACCAACTAATATCTCACTGACCAACTATATATTTCACTGACCAACTATATATTTCACTGACCAACTAATATCTCACTGACCAACTATATATTTCACTGACCAACTATATATTTCACTGACCAACTAATATCTCACTGACCAACTATATATTTCACTGACCAACTAATATCTCACTGACCAACTATATATTTCACTGACCAACTATATATTTCACTGACCAACTATATATTTCACTGACCAACTAATATCTCACTGACCAACTATATATTTCACTGACCAACTATATATTTCACTGACCAACTATATATTTCACTGACCAACTATATATTTCACTGACCAACTAATATCTCACTGACCAACTATATATTTCACTGACCAACTATATATTTCACTGACCAACTATATATTTCACTGACCAACTATATATTTCACTGACCAACTAATATCTCACTGACCAACTATATATTTCACTGACCAACTATATATTTCACTGACCAACTATATATTTCACTGACCAACTATATATTTCACTGACCAGGCAGGCAGGTAAGAAATAAAAAGGAAGGGTTCTAAACATATGGGGAAGTGTGTACAAGATACGTGTAAAATGTGTATATCTTTAACTGTGGGTGTGCACACTGAGCAGAATATTTTTTGCACATCTGTTATGTTTGCACATCCCTTTATTACTGTAAAGCTGTAGATAACTATTTCACTTGTCTTTCAATGTCACATTGTAACAGCTTTACCGTAGCCACGACCGTCAGTGTTGTTGCCCTTACGAGATGGAAGACGACAACTGTTGTCAAGAGCATAAAGTAGCTTGTGAAGCACGAGCGATACGGTCACTCAGAGAGAGAAGTGAGGGGCAGACGAGAGAAACAATCACTCGTAATGAGGAGTAATGAACAGACGAGAGAAACAATCACTCGTAATGAGGAGTAATGAACAGACGAGAGAAACAAAATGATAACACACATTTATCAAAACGATGCAGGGCAGCACATGACATTTAAGAAGATATTAGGTAAATAAAGAATTCGTGGTTATTATATGAGTTTTGAACCGACTGACAGAAAAACGAAAATGAATGCAAGAGAAAGTTCAAAGAAAAATAAACATGAAAGTCATAGTAAATAAAAAGAAATAAACATGGGAATTAACACAGGAACGGAATCATGGGGGTTGAAAAATTTAAAGAAATAAAAAAATATTTTGATACAAACAATATTAGGAGATGACATATTGTAAAAACAAACCTCAATAGCGAACGGAAAAGAAAATAAACAATAATTAATTCAGTATGAAACAAGTGACTTGCTGCACTAAGTTACAAACGATTGGGAGATCTAAGATCGACCCGTGCACGTCCTTATCGACTACACATGCGACGATTTTAAACCTCTGTAGTCGCCTCTTACGACATGCATGCCAGGAAACAGTGGCTTTATTCTTTTCTCCCCTCACCGTGGAAAAGGGGGTGGGGGGCATAAAGTATCATGGAGCGGCAATGTTAACACAATTTATTTATGATTTTTGAGAAATACTATGACAAGTGGTGGAGCGGATATGGGGAATTTCCTCCTCCCAATGCCACAATTTGTATGGATGGTAATAGAATAGGGCACCTAATATGTGACCTCACAAGGATACCAACATATTCTAATGTTTCCATAGCAGAGAGCAATAGAAGATGAACATTTGATGTCAGGGGAATAAGTGGAAGCATCTAATGCAAGCTGCGGGGTTAAGGCAAAGAAATACAAATGGATGCAAACAAATGCGAAGCTGCAGTAAAGCTAAATGTGAAAGAGAATTGAAAAAAAATATAGAAACATTTGTATGGTAAAAACTTTACGTGATTACTAGACGACACAAATTTAAACGACGATTCGGCTCAATAAGCCTTCAGCAGGAACAAACAAACAACACACACACAGATATGTAAGTAAATAAAATTGATCCTACATAGCTAACTAGTAATGAAACATCCAAAACAAATTAATAAAAACTGGTTTAAGAAAAGAAACATTTCTTCCATGTGGCCGGAACGAGAAAGAGAGAGAATCCGCGCGGTTGTACGCTGTAATCACCCTGATGGTCAAAGAGTCAAACAGTGTAAGGGTTCTAAAAATATGTGAGTGGGGGAACACTGTCTAGGTTACCAGACTACAAGGACACGGACAATGTCTATAAGTATCTAAGAGGCCACACACACATGTATACACTCACATAAAAGAGCGCATATATACATCTACAAACGCAACTACACATACATATATATACATGTTCATACAAGCATACACGTACCCATTCATATGAGCACATGCATGCATATGCAAATTCATACAGCGACAGTCATATATATGCAGAAAAGTGCGCATAGCGCCCCCATAACCAGAAGAATACACACCGAGGTCAGTGTGCATACACAAAGGAGAAAGAATAGAACAGAAGAATAACAGATTCTCGAAAAATTTTCTGTATATAAATGATTGTCCCAGTATGGATTTGCATATGCATGTATGTGCTCATATTTATGGGTGCGGGTATGCTTGTAGGCACATGTATATATATATATATATATATATATATATATATATATATATACATATATATATATATATATATCTAAGAGATATAGAAACAAAGTTGAACGCATTCGAAAATAAATGTCTAAGGAAAATACTTGGTATAGAATGGAACGAATTCAAAACAAACGAGGAAATTAGAGAAATCGCCAATCAACCACTAATATCTTCAGTAATAAAGAAAAGACGATGGTCATACGTTGGACATGTGATGAGAAGAGATAATAATCGAATAGCAAAGCAAGCCCTCATATGGGAAACAACAGGTAAAAGAAAAAGAGGAAGACCCAGGGAGACACTGAGAAGAACATTGATGAGAGAGGCAAGAGCAGCAGGAATCGGCTCCCTCAATGAGATAGAACTGCTTGCACAGAACAGAGACAGATGGCGAGATTTGATAAAATATCTTTAAAAGAAAACTGCTAGAACAAAAATTCATATAGGAGAAGGTGTATCTTGGTCTACGCCCTATGGGCCGGTTACGGCTCGAAAGGTCAATAGATATATATAATATATATATATATGGAAATATATATATGTATGTGTAGTTATGTTTGTAGATATATATGTGTGCTCTTTTGTGTAATTGTATATATGTATGTGTGGCCTTTTAGATACTTATAGACACTGTCAGTGTCTTTGTAGTAGTGGCGTATTCTCTGTGATACGCAGCTACGATAGTAGCTTGAACATATTACCGAATTACAAAAGGAAATTATAATTTATTATATTTTTTAAAAAAATAATTATATTACAAATTTTCGAATATTCTATTACACATTTCGTAGGCCAATATGATTTATTTTCTTTGATGTCCATTTATTAAAGCAAGGTTTTCCTCTGGCCACCGTAACGTTTGTGAATGTTAAAACTATTCTACATTGAAACCTCTGTACATTTTTCTTCTATCCGAATCTAGTTTAACGACCTTGGCATTTCAAAATTCTCGTCAAAATAATCCCCGGTTGTTACCGCAAGATCAATGCGGTTTCATTGGTTATTTTTATCTTTAGCCGATCAGAATCTTCAAAAAGTGAAAGCGAAACTGTCTGATTACCGGAACTTCCTTAGCTATTTATAACTACGTTATGCGCATCAGCATCTGTAGAAAGAACTTTTTCTGCTCTCAAGAGAATCAGATCTTATTGTCGCTCAACTCAGACACAAGAACGCTTATCTGGTTTGGCATTGATGTCCATTGAGAAATCATTCCTTCAGAAACTTAGAAACCAACCCAACAGTACTTTTAATGACAAAGTCATCGAGACATTTTCGTCCCAAACAAGACGGATAGAGTTTACATATAAATAAGTAATTTAAAATATAGTAAAGTCATTAGAAAATATTACTTTATGTTAGCCTACTGAATATAATGTATGTTTTTACTCATTATGTCAGCGGTAGTCCAGAACCCAAAACCAGTATGCGCCACTGCTTTGTAGTCTGGTAACCTAGACAGTGTTCCCCCACTCACTTACTTTTATAGTCCGTTCAGATTCGTTTGCCGAGATGTTATGATTTATAATTCAAAAAGTTCTTGATGATTTCACATGATTTTTGGCATACGGTGTTAAAACGTCCATGTCACGAGAACATATGTGTTACTCGATGTCTAGCTATAACGGTTTTCTTAAAGCGGCGAATTCCTTTGATCTTTGCCCATGTAACTATTATTTTGACCCTAATCAAAATGTTTTACAGTAATCTAGTGCAACGATGACCCATAGGCGTGTCCATAAAATTTTACTTGGTGGCAAGTATACAAATTTTAAATTATATATAGAACTTTTGTTCGTAGAGTCAATTTGATATAGTTCCATGCTCTTGGTGTGAGTTTCCCAAATGTTGTCGCTGCCTTTCAAATATGTACATTTAGTTCCTCATCTAAGGAAAGTGTGGCTGTAATAGTGGATCCAAGATAGCTGAACTTCTGTACTGACTCAAGCAGGCTTCCATTCAAAGTAATGGTTGTTGGTTTGCTTATAACATATTTTTGATTGCTTGGGTGGTCTTGAACAATAAACTGTTTAACAAATCAACTAGGAAATTTTGCAAATCAAACTATTTATCTGTAGACTTAATCAGAGTAATGATCATTCAGAATCAGGCGAGTCAAATAGGTCGATTACTGCTTTCGGCTGAACAAACAACAAACCATCCTTTTTCCAATATTCCTCTTCTTGTCGTAACACATGATCCTCACATTTTACCCAGTAGTCTTTATTTATATTTGATAGAGCCTGATTTGTAAGTGTCTCAACATCGCATAATTTGAAAGTTTTATTTGTATATGCTACGTGTCCTTTAACTTTTGCCCAAACTAGTTCTATAGGATTTAAGTGTGCATGATATGGAGGTAGTCTCAAACATCTATGGCCATGTTCTTGAATTAACTTGTCTATTTTAAATATCTTTGTACGTTGTGTCTGTTTTACAAGGCTAAGCAATTCGGGTTTCAAGTAGCTGTCGTTAACTTGTATGTGTTCTTTTATGAGCCACGTTTTGATTGCATCTTTTGTACTTGATGATGTTGGGATTCTATCTTCTACGTTAACTACGTTATGGTATGAAGCATTGTCCATTATCAGACAAGAAGGTCGATCTAATATTGGAAGGATACTTTTCTCGATCCAGTCTTTAAATATGTGCCCATTCATTTCGGAGTGGTAGTCTCTATTGTCTATGGATTTTGAAATGAAAACGAGATGAGCATTCTGCAACAACCCATTATGTCTGCTACCTGCATGTGCAACTATCAAACGTTGCCCTTTACTGCTTGGTACTGATCTTTTAATACTTCCATCTGCTAACTGCCATTCCTTTTCATTTGTATGATGAGCGTTGATCCAAGTTTCATCTAAATAAACAATATCATAATCATTTTCGCGCATTTCCTTCACTTCACGTAAATACTTGCTTCTAAGAGCTACTAGATGTGGCTTCTCACAAATAATGTTTTTTTCCACCAGCATACTTTCTAAAGGTGAAGCCTGCACTTCTTAATATTTTCCATAATGAAGTTTTTGATATTTCAATGTCGTTGTTAGTTTTCAGCCAAAGCTTCAACTTTCTAAGTGTCACTTCTTCGTTTATATCAAACATTCGACAGATTTCTCTTTTTACTAGGTCCTTATCAAAACTGTCTAACGTTTCTTTCCTTCCTTGCTTTCTTGCATTTGTTGGCAATAAATATCCGCTTCCTTTAACTATTCGATCAAATGAACGTTTACACAAACCTAAAATATGCATTGTTCTCTTCTCAGGGTTTGATAAAGAACAATAAAGATGTCCCTTTTTACGCTCTCTGCAGAAGTATTGATAAATCTTTATAGCAATGTTATGCTCAGTAAAATATTTTGCCTTTATATTCATTCTCACATAGACTTGCAGAAGATAATATGGATAGTGCCGCCTCCTTTCTGTAAATATTGAGATTTGCCTCTGAATTATGACTCGAACTCGAGTCTACGGCCGTGATTTTGACGTCACATAATTTCCGGTTTCGGCTAAAATGTCATTTTGTGCTAAACGGGAAATTTCATATGTAACATTTCTTTATAAAAATTTATAGTGGAAACATAACTATTTTAGGACGGTGCGCATTCAGCCGTGAAGGTCATGCCTATATGTTAAAGAATCAGTTGTGAGATGTAAGCATCTACATAATCCCGCCGGTGTTTATAATATCGATTAACTTTTTTTAATATAGGTTAAATAAGGCATCTTTGAAACTGGATCACATTTCTTTGATAAAAAAATATTTTTATAGCGACATTAGTATTCTAAACCTAACTTCAAAAGATCAATGCAAATGAACAATAAGTTTTTGAAAAAAAGAAATTAATGTCTAGGCAAACGAATCTGAACGGACTATAGAACCCTAACACTGTTTGATCATCTTACCAGCAGGGTATTTACAGCGTCTGGTTACTCACTGGAGTCTGTAGAAATGTGGTTTTACAGAAGAATGTTGAGAATACCATGGACAGCTAAGAATAGTAATGAAAATGTTCTGAAAGAGGCCAAAGCAAAAAGAGAGCTAATTTCCAATATTAGGAAGAAACAATCATCATTTTTTGGCCATGTGATGAGAAGAGAACAACTGGAATATATTGTAACAACTGGACAAATTGAGGGACGAAGAGATAGAGGGAAGCAAAGATAAAAAATAACAGACAGCTTAATTGAATAGTTTGGCAGAAGGTCAACAACAGAAATGATAAATAGCTACCGAGATCGAAAGTTGTGGAGAGACATGATCACCTACGCCACTAGGCCCGGTACTTGATGATGATGATTTACAGCGTACAACAACGCGGATTCTCTCTCTTTCTCGTCCCGGCCACGGTCAACGACACAGGCTAGATATTTTTCTTTTCTTAAACCAGTTTCGATTATTTTGTTTTGGATGTTTCGTTACTAGTTAGCTATGTAGGAATAGTTTTATTTACTTACATATCTGTGTGTGTGTGTGTGTGTTTGTTTGTTCCTGCTGAAGATCTATTGTGCTGACACATCGTTCACATCTGTGTGTGTGTTGTTTGTTTGTTTGTTCCTGCTGAAGGCCTATTGTGCTGACACGTCGTTCACATCTGTGTGTGTGTGTTGTTTGTTTGTTTGTTCCTGCTGAAGGCCTATTGTGCTGACACGTCGTTCACATCTGTGTCGTCTATCAATGACGTATACCATTTTTTCTATATTTTTTTTCAATCTCTCCCCCCCCCCTCCACCCTTACTGCAAGCTTTAGAGTATTAATTAAACATGTTTGACTGTTGATCATGATCTGTGATTAATAAATCATTTTTTGTGTATTTCAGGCAAGTGCTTTCTGTCTTAATGACAACGTATCTTGTGACACGATGAATACACGGGCCTAAAGTTGCTTTCCCCAAATGAAGACATTAAGGTGCGAATTTCTGATTATAATTTTAAAAAATGGAAATCCAAAAAAATACAAGTCTTGACGTAAGTTCCGATGAGGTCTTTGTACAAGAGATGCAAGTCTTTCTAAGTTTGGAAGATCTCCACATAGTAGAGATACTAAATCACGTGATACTAAGCGGCTCGGTTTGTTTGTTTGGCATCGTCACTAACGTCATCAACATGACCATCTTCATCAAACAAGGCCTCAGCGACACCGTCAACTTGAGTCTATTCTCTATTGCCATCTCAGATCTGTGTAGTCTCATCACGTTGGAGTGGCTGAACATGAACATTAACCCGTTCATGGAGAAGGCTGACGTTCCGTTTGAGCCTGTAGAGATCCAATACTTTACTGGAGGCTGGCCACACGCCTGTTTTGCTCGGATCACCATCTGGATCACCATCTACGTTACTGCCGAGCGGTTTTGCTGCATCGCCTTCCCGCTGAAGGTCAAACAAATAATTACGCCTCTGAGAACAAAGATTATTATCTGCGTCATCTATTTAGTCATGTTCTTGGCCTTGGCTCCAGAGTATGTGACCATGTACTTTGGAGAGAAGTTCTTTCCCACCAGAAATCAGACACGTATTGGTCTAGTGGACAGACTGTACAAGCAAGAATTGGAAATGTTTGCATTTTTATTGTATGCGGCCATTGAAATCACCGAATTCGCCACTCTCATTATTTTCACAGTGTTGCTTGTGGCTAACTTAAAACGGAGATCAAATTGGAGGACAAAGTCCACATCTGACAAGGGTCAGTCGAGCGCCATTTCCAGCAGAGACAAGAAGACCATGAAAATGGTCAGCCTCATCGCCATCATCTTGATCGTCTGCTTCACGCCGTCCATCACAATGTACGCCACTATATTCACCGTCCCTGGCTTTGATCTGACTGGCAAATATTGCAACATTTTCCACACCACGTGGTCGATAACGTTTTTGGCAGAGGCCATCAACTCGAGCGTGAACATCTTCCTCTTCTACAAGATGAGCACCAAGTACCGGAGCACGTTCCACGAGTTGTTTGTTCCGTGCACACCGAACACTTCAGACAAGACTTCCGGCCAAAAACAGGATGTGGAAACTGGTTAAAATAATCAGACTTTATGGACCATTACAAATAGGAAACTACATGAAACTTAACTGTCGGGCGTCGAGCTACCAGATGCAAGCAAAAAAAAAGTTGGATTGAATTATAAAATGTTCGGCTCAATGTTACTGCTTAGTTCATCAATAGTTTCAGTGAATCTTCCATCCCTTCAACAAAACAACAACAACAACAACAGCAACCAACCAACCAAATAATCAGTTAAGGTGAAGCGTGTGATTGGAGAGATGCTGGCCGGATTATGTCCCCTACCGGTTTAATAACTTGGAATCAATGATTCCAGGGAGGAACTGTTGAATTGCAAATAATCTCTACTGACAATAGTTATATTGAGTACCTTGAACTAATGATGAAATAGTCGCCAGTTGTACGGACATCGCTCTCACTGTTGAAATCTTGGTATGTATACAGGGTGTAGTATAGGAAATCTTGGTATGTATACAGGGTGTAGTATAGGTAATCTTGGTATGTATACAGGGTGTAGTATAGGTAATCTTGGTATGTATACAGGGTGTAGTATAGGTAATCTTGGTATGTATACAGGGTGTTGTATAGGTAATCTTGGTATGTATACAGGGTGTTGTATAGGTAATCTTGGTATGTATACAGGGTGTTGTATAGGTAATCTTGGTATGTATACAGGGTGTAGTATAGGTAATCTTGGTATGTATACAGGGTGTTGTATAGGTAATCTTGGTATGTATACAGGGTGTAGTATAGGTAATCTTGGTATGTATACAGGGTGTAGTATAGGTAATCTTGGTATGTATACAGGGTGTAGTATAGGTAATCTTGGTATGTATACAGGGTGTAGTATAGGTAATCTTGGTATGTATACAGGGTGTTGTATAGGTAATCTTGGTATGTATACAGGGTGTTGTATAGGAAATCTTGGTATGTATACAGGGTGTTGTACTGGTGGCTATAGTCTCAGTACAATGGTGGTAGCCATCAAACAAGAACAATCCAGAACGCTTGCTGCTTTTCCTTTCTGTAATGTTGGGATGAACTCAACGAGCTGATGACAGTAGCAAGTAGTCTGTAGAGATTTGTTCTATGAAATCTTGATATCGTTGTCTGCACGAGCTGATGACAGTAGCAAGTAGTCTGTAGAGATGTGTTCTGTGAAATCTTGATATCGTTGTCTACACGAGCTGATGACAGTAGCAAGTAGTCTGTAGAGATGTGTTCTATGAAATCTTGATATCGTTGTCTACACGAGCTGATGACAGTAGCAAGTAGTCTGTAGAGATTTGTTCTATGAAATCTTGATATCGTTGTCTACACGAGCTGATGACAATAGCAAGTAGTCTGTAGAGATTTGTTCTATGAAATCTTGATATCGTTGTCTACACGAGCTGATGACAATAGCAAGTAGTCTGTAGAGATGTGTTCTATGAAATCTTGATATCGTTGTCTACACGAGCTGATGACAATAGCAAGTAGTCTGTAGAGATGTGTTCTATGAAATCTTGATATCGTTGTCTGCACGAGCTGATGACAATAGCAAGTAGTCTGTAGAGATTTGTTCTATGAAATCTTGATATCGTTGTCTACACGAGCTGATGACAATAGCAAGTAGTCTGTAGAGATGTGTTCTATGAAATCTTGATATCGTTGTCTGCACGAGCTGATGACAATAGCAAGTAGTCTGTAGAGATTTGTTCTATGAAATCTTGATATCGTTGTCTACACGAGCTGATGACAATAGCAAGTAGTCTGTAGAGATTTGTTCTATGAAATCTTGATATCGTTGTCTGCACGAGCTGATGACAGTAGCAAGTAGTCTGTAGAGATTTGTTCTATGAAATCTTGATATCGTTGTCTGCACGAGCTGATGACAGTAGCAAGTAGTCTGTAGAGATTTGTTCTATGAAATCTTGATATCGTTGTCTGCACGAGCTGATGACAGTAGCAAGTAGTCTGTAGAGATTTGTTCTATGAAATCTTGATATCGTTGTCTGCACGAGCTGATGACAGTAGCAAGTAGTCTGTAGAGATGTGTTCTATGAAATCTTGATATCGTTGTCTACACGAGCTGATGACAATAGCAAGTAGTCTGTAGAGATGTGTTCTATGAAATCTTGATATCGTTGTCTACACGAGCTGATGACAATAGCAAGTAGTCTGTAGAGATGTGTTCTATGAAATCTTGATATCGTTGTCTACACGAGCTGATGACAATAGCAAGTAGTCTGTAGAGATGTGTTCTATGAAATCTTGATATCGTTGTCTACACGAGCTGATGACAATAGCAAGTAGTCTGTAGAGATGTGTTCTATGAAATCTTGATATCGTTGTCTACACGAGCTGATGACAATAGCAAGTAGTCTGTAGAGATGTGTTCTATGAAATCTTGATATCGTTGTCTACACGAGCTGATGACAATAGCAAGTAGTCTGTAGAGATGTGTTCTATGAAATCTTGATATCGTTGTCTACACGAGCTGATGACAGTAGCAAGTAGTCTGTAGAGATTTGTTCTATGAAATCTTGATATCGTTGTCTACACGAGCTGATGACATTAGCAAGTAGTCTGTAGAGATGTGTTCTATGAAATCTTGATATCGTTGTCTACACGAGCTGATGACAGTAGCAAGTAGTCTGTAGAGATTTGTTCTATGAAATCTTGATATCGTTGTCTGCACGAGCTGATGACAATAGCAAGTAGTCTGTAGAGATGTGTTCTATGAAATCTTGATGTCGTTGTCTACACGAGCTGATGACAGTAGCAAGTAGTCTGTAGAGATGTGTTCTATGAAATCTTGATATCGTTGTCTACACGAGCTGATGACAATAGCAAGTAGTCTGTAGAGATGTGTTCTATGAAATCTTGATATCGTTGTCTACACGAGCTGATGACAATAGCAAGTAGTCTGTAGAGATGTGTTCTATGAAATCTTGATATCGTTGTCTACACGAGCTGATGACAATAGCAAGTAGTCTGTAGAGATGTGTTCTATGAAATCTTGATGTCGTTGTCTACACGAGCTGATGACAGTAGCAAGTAGTCTGTAGAGATGTGTTCTATGAAATCTTGATGTCGTTGTCTACACGAGCTGATGACAATAGCAAGTAGTCTGTAGAGATGTGTTCTATGAAATCTTGATGTCGTTGTCTACACGAGCTGATGACAGTAGCAAGTAGTCTGTAGAGATGTGTTCTATGAAATCTTGATGTCGTTGTCTACACGAGCTGATGACAATAGCAAGTAGTCTGTAGAGATGTGTTCTATGAAATCTTGATGTCGTTGTCTACACGAGCTGATGACAGTAGCAAGTAGTCTGTAGAGATGTGTTCTATGAAACCTTGATGTCGTTGTCTACACGAGCTGATGACAATAGCAAGTAGTCTGTAGAGATTTGTTCTATGAAATCTTGATATCGTTGTCTACACGAGCTGATGACAGTAGCAAGTAGTCTGTAGAGATGTGTTCTATGAAATCTTGATATCGTTGTCTACACGAGCTGATGACAGTAGCAAGTAGTCTGTAGAGATTTGTTCTATGAAATCTTGATATCGTTGTCTACACGAGCTGATGACAGTAGCAAGTAGTCTGTAGAGATTTGTTCTATGAAATCTTGATATCGTTGTCTACACGAGCTGATGACAGTAGCAAGTAGTCTGTAGAGATTTGTTCTATGAAATCTTGATATCGTTGTCTACACGAGCTGATGACAATAGCAAGTAGTCTGTAGAGATGTGTTCTATGAAATCTTGATGTCGTTGTCTACACGAGCTGATGACAGTAGCAAGTAGTCTGTAGAGATGTGTTCTATGAAATCTTGATGTCGTTGTCTACACGAGCTGATGACAATAGCAAGTAGTCTGTAGAGATGTGTTCTATGAAATCTTGATGTCGTTGTCTACACGAGCTGATGACAGTAGCAAGTAGTCTGTAGAGATGTGTTCTATGAAATCTTGATGTCGTTGTCTACACGAGCTGATGACAATAGCAAGTAGTCTGTAGAGATGTGTTCTATGAAATCTTGATATCGTTGTCTACACGAGCTGATGACAATAGCAAGTAGTCTGTAGAGATGTGTTCTATGAAATCTTGATATCGTTGTCTACACGAGCTGATGACAATAGCAAGTAGTCTGTAGAGATGTGTTCTATGAAATCTTGATATCGTTGTCTACACGAGCTGATGACAATAGCAAGTAGTCTGTAGAGATGTGTTCTATGAAATCTTGATATCGTTGTCTACACGAGCTGATGACAGTAGCAAGTAGTCTGTAGAGATTTGTTCTATGAAATCTTGATATCGTTGTCTACACGAGCTGATGACATTAGCAAGTAGTCTGTAGAGATGTGTTCTATGAAATCTTGATATCGTTGTCTACACGAGCTGATGACAGTAGCAAGTAGTCTGTAGAGATTTGTTCTATGAAATCTTGATATCGTTGTCTGCACGAGCTGATGACAATAGCAAGTAGTCTGTAGAGATGTGTTCTATGAAATCTTGATGTCGTTGTCTACACGAGCTGATGACAGTAGCAAGTAGTCTGTAGAGATGTGTTCTATGAAATCTTGATATCGTTGTCTACACGAGCTGATGACAATAGCAAGTAGTCTGTAGAGATGTGTTCTATGAAATCTTGATATCGTTGTCTACACGAGCTGATGACAATAGCAAGTAGTCTGTAGAGATGTGTTCTATGAAATCTTGATATCGTTGTCTACACGAGCTGATGACAATAGCAAGTAGTCTGTAGAGATGTGTTCTATGAAATCTTGATGTCGTTGTCTACACGAGCTGATGACAGTAGCAAGTAGTCTGTAGAGATGTGTTCTATGAAATCTTGATGTCGTTGTCTACACGAGCTGATGACAATAGCAAGTAGTCTGTAGAGATGTGTTCTATGAAATCTTGATGTCGTTGTCTACACGAGCTGATGACAGTAGCAAGTAGTCTGTAGAGATGTGTTCTATGAAATCTTGATGTCGTTGTCTACACGAGCTGATGACAATAGCAAGTAGTCTGTAGAGATGTGTTCTATGAAATCTTGATGTCGTTGTCTACACGAGCTGATGACAGTAGCAAGTAGTCTGTAGAGATGTGTTCTATGAAATCTTGATGTCGTTGTCTACACGAGCTGATGACAATAGCAAGTAGTCTGTAGAGATTTGTTCTATGAAATCTTGATATCGTTGTCTACACGAGCTGATGACAGTAGCAAGTAGTCTGTAGAGATGTGTTCTATGAAATCTTGATATCGTTGTCTACACGAGCTGATGACAGTAGCAAGTAGTCTGTAGAGATTTGTTCTATGAAATCTTGATATCGTTGTCTACACGAGCTGATGACAGTAGCAAGTAGTCTGTAGAGATTTGTTCTATGAAATCTTGATATCGTTGTCTACACGAGCTGATGACAGTAGCAAGTAGTCTGTAGAGATTTGTTCTATGAAATCTTGATATCGTTGTCTACACGAGCTGATGACAATAGCAAGTAGTCTGTAGAGATGTGTTCTATGAAATCTTGATGTCGTTGTCTACACGAGCTGATGACAGTAGCAAGTAGTCTGTAGAGATGTGTTCTATGAAATCTTGATGTCGTTGTCTACACGAGCTGATGACAATAGCAAGTAGTCTGTAGAGATGTGTTCTATGAAATCTTGATGTCGTTGTCTACACGAGCTGATGACAGTAGCAAGTAGTCTGTAGAGATGTGTTCTATGAAATCTTGATGTCGTTGTCTACACGAGCTGATGACAATAGCAAGTAGTCTGTAGAGATGTGTTCTATGAAATCTTGATGTCGTTGTCTACACGAGCTGATGACAATAGCAAGTAGTCTGTAGAGATGTGTTCTATGAAATCTTGATATCGTTGTCTACACGAGCTGATGACAATAGCAAGTAGTCTGTAGAGATGTGTTCTATGAAATCTTGATATCGTTGTCTACACGAGCTGATGACAGTAGCAAGTAGTCTGTAGAGATGTGTTCTATGAAATCTTGATATCGTTGTCTACACGAGCTGATGACAATAGCAAGTAGTCTGTAGAGATGTGTTCTATGAAATCTTGATATCGTTGTCTGCACGAGCTGATGACAATAGCAAGTAGTCTGTAGAGATGTGTTCTATGAAATCTTGATATCGTTGTCTGCACGAGCTGATGACAAAAGCAAGTAGTCTGTAGAGATGTGTTCTATGAAATCTTGATGTCGTTGTCTACACGAGCTGATGACAGTAGCAAGTAGTCTGTAGAGATGTGTTCTATGAAATCTTGATGTCGTTGTCTACACGAGCTGATGACAATAGCAAGTAGTCTGTAGAGATGTGTTCTATGAAATCTTGATATCGTTGTCTGCACGAGCTGATGACAATAGCAAGTAGTCTGTAGAGATGTGTTCTATGAAATCTTGATGTCGTTGTCTACACGAGCTGATGACAATAGTAAGTAGTCTGTAGAGATGTGTTCTATGAAATCTTGATATCGTTGTCTACACGAGCTGATGACAATAGCAAGTAGTCTGTAGAGATGTGTTCTATGAAATCTTGATATCGTTGTCTACACGAGCTGATGACAATAGCAAGTAGTCTGTAGAGATGTGTTCTATGAAATCTTGATATCGTTGTCTACACGAGCTGATGACAATAGCAAGTAGTCTGTAGAGATGTGTTCTATGAAATCTTGATGTCGTTGTCTACACGAGCTGATGACAGTAGCAAGTAGTCTGTAGAGATGTGTTCTATGAAATCTTGATGTCGTTGTCTACACGAGCTGATGACAATAGCAAGTAGTCTGTAGAGATGTGTTCTATGAAATCTTGATGTCGTTGTCTACACGAGCTGATGACAATAGCAAGTAGTCTGTAGAGATGTGTTCTATGAAATCTTGATGTCGTTGTCTACACGAGCTGATGACAGTAGCAAGTAGTCTGTAGAGATGTGTTCTATGAAATCTTGATGTCGTTGTCTACACGAGCTGATGACAGTAGCAAGTAGTCTGTAGAGATGTGTTCTATGAAATCTTGATGTCGTTGTCTACACGAGCTGATGACAGTAGCAAGTAGTCTGTAGAGATGTGTTCTATGAAATCTTGATGTCGTTGTCTACACGAGCTGATGACAGTAGCAAGTAGTCTGTAGAGATGTGTTCTATGAAATCTTGATGTCGTTGTCTACACGAGCTGATGACAATAGCAAGTAGTCTGTAGAGATGTGTTCTATGAAATCTTGATGTCGTTGTCTACACGAGCTGATGACAGTAGCAAGTAGTCTGTAGAGATGTGTTCTATGAAATCTTGATGTCGTTGTCTACACGAGCTGAGAAGTGAAGAACTCGACCACTGAACTTGTTTCAGAACGTCAGAGATTTAGCTCAAACACGAAAACTGGCGTAGGCGACTACACGTTTACATATTTTTAGATGCAGTGTTATTTACTAGCTGTTATAAGTTGCCTCCCCTGCTCGTATGTGATCTCTCCCTCAGTTGTCTGCCCTGCTCGTATGTGATCTCTCTGTCTGTCTGTCTGTCTGTCTCTCTCTCTCTCTCTCAGTTGTCTGCCTTGCTCGTATGTGATCTCTCTGTCTCTATTTCTCTCTCTCTCAGTTGTCTGCCTTGCTCGTATGTGATCTCTCTGTCTCTATTTCTCTCTCTCTCATTTGTCTGCCCTGCTCGTATGTGATCTCTCTGTCTGTCTGTCTGTCTGTCTGTCTGTCTCTCTCTCTCTCTCTCTCAGTTGTCTGCCTTGCTCGTATGTGATCTCTCTGTCTCTATTTCTCTCTCTCTCAGTTGTCTGCCTTGCTCGTATGTGATCTCTCTGTCTCTATTTCTCTCTCTCTCAGTTGTCTGCCTTGCTCGTATGTGATCTCTCTGTCCTCTCTCTCTCTCTCTCTCTTCCTCAGTCCTCTGCCCTGCTCGTATGTGATCTCTCTCTCTCTCTCTCTCTCTCTCCCTCAGTTGCATGCCCTGCTCGTATGTGATTTCTCTGTCTCTCTCTCTCTCTCTCTCTCTCCCTCAGTTGCATGCCTTGCTCGTATGTGATCTCTCTGTCTCTCTCTCTCTTCCTCAGTTGTCTGCCAGTAACTTGTATGTGATCTCTCTGTCTCTCTCTCTCTCTCCCTCAGTTGTCTGTCTGGCTCGTATGGAATCTCTCTGTCTCTCTCTCCGTCAGTTGTCTGAATAGCTCGTATGCTGTGCCCCTGTCTCACTCCATCAGTTGTCTGCCCTGCTCGTATGTGATTTCTCTGTCTATTAGTTGTCTGCCCTGCTCGTGTGTGATCTCTCTTCCCATCAGTTGTCTGCCCTGCTAGCATGTGATCTCTCTCCCCATCAGTTGTCTGCCCTGCTCGTATGTTGTGTCCCTATCTCTCCCCATCAGTTTTCTGCCCGGCCTCTATGCGCCCTAATTTCCAAGTTCATGTAGCGCACGTACAACAAAGATTAGTTTATCCTGATTTATAAATTCTTCTTCATGATACAAGGGTCCCTATGTACGCCCCATCTATCTTTACAATTTATCTTTACAGCACTTTCCCATTACTGGGGTCTGCGGAAGTGGGGGCGGATTGTATGACCGCTTATCCAGTGCAGTTGCAGCGAGGTATTCGGATCCGATTTGTGATTTCATCCCCGAAAAAAGAAACGTTTGACCATACCAGGATTCGAACTTCCGTTCTCTATGTAAAATGTTCTATTGCTTGGTGCACCACAGGAGCCACTACGACTTCGATATCCAACACCAGTTGCTATGAGACTACCGTTTCCTTACCTGACTAGGACACAAAACGAAATCGAAAGCCCAGAAAAAAAAATCCAACGTTTCAACAATATCAAAGCAGAACTCAGCAAGGAGAAGAAGAGATAGTAGCCGACAGATTGCTGAGACAGAGAAATGAGACGCTTGGTCCCAAACAAAGGTGACCAGAAGTGAATGGAACCAAACAAAATCCTCAAGTGTGGAGACAACTGAATCGTCAGTCAAAACAATATTGTCTTTACAGAAGCAAGACCCGACCAAGATGGCATGGACTATGTTCACAGGCTGCTAATGAGACGGGGGAGAAACTGAATAACAGAGATGCTAGTGGTATCATAGTACGAAAAACAGCGATGCTAGTGGTATCATAGTACGCAAAACAGAGATGCTAGTGGTATCATAGTACGAAAAACAGAGATGCTAGTGGTATCATAGTAAGGAAAACAGAGATGCTAGTGGTATCATAGTACGAAAAACAGAGATGCTAGTGGTATCATAGTACGAAAAACAGAGATGCTAGTGGTATCATAGTACGAAAAACAGAGATGCTAGTGGTATCATAGTACGCAAAACAGAGATGCTAGTGGTATCATAGTACGAAAAACAGAGATGCTAGTGGTATCATAGTACGCAAAACAGAGATGCTAGTGGTATCATAGTACGAAAAACAGAGATGCTAGTGTTATCATACTACGAAAACAGAGATGCTAGTGGTATCATAGTACGAAAAACAGAGATGCTAGTGGTATCATAGTACGCAAAACAGAGATGCTAGTGGTATCATAGTACGCAAAACAGAGATGCTAGTGGTATCATAGTACGAAAAACAGAGATGCTAGTGGTATCATAGTACGCAAAACAGAGATGCTAGTGGTATCATAGTACGAAAAACAGAGATGCTAGTGTTATCATAGTACGAAAAACAGAGATGCTAGTGGTATCATAGTAAGGAAAACAGAGATGCTAGTGGTATCTTAGTACGAAAAAAAGAGATGCTGGTGGTATCATCATTGTACGAAAAACAGAGATGCTAGTGGTATCATAGTACGAAAAACAGAGATGCTAGTGGTACCATAGTACGAAAAACAGAGATGCTAGTGGTATCATAGTACGAAAAACAGAGATGCTAGTGGTATCATAGTACGAAAAACAGAGATCCTAGTGGTATCATAGCAAGAAAAACAGAGATGCTAGTGGTATCATAGTAAGGAAAACAGAGATGCTAGTGGTATCATAGTACGAAAAACAGAGATGCTAGTGGTATCATAGTACGAAAAACAGAGATGCTAGTGGTATCATAGTACGAAAAACAGAGATGCTAGTGGTATAATAGTACGAAAAACAGAGATGCTAGTGGTATCATAGTACGAAAAACAGAGATGCTAGTGGTATCATAGTACGAAAAACAGAGATGCTAGTGGTATCAAAGTAAGAAAAACAGAGATGCTAGTGGTATCATAGTACGAAAAACAGAGATGCTAGTGGTATCATAGTACGAAAAACAGAGATGCTAGTGGTATCATAGTACGAAAAACAGAGATGCTAGTGGTATCATAGTACGAAAAACAGAGATGCTAGTGGTATCATAGTACGAAAAACAGAGATGCCAGTAGTATCATAGTAAGGAAAACGAAGATGCCAGCGATATCATAGAATAATAACAGAGATACCAGTGATATCATAGAATAATAACAGAGATACCAGTGATATCATAGAACGAAAAACAACGATGCCAGCGACATCATAGTACAAAATACAGAGATACGCATGTACAAATACAGAAAATAGAGATAATCAAGTCACAATACCAAATACCCAAATTACAAACCCAAAAACAGAATGTTGCAGGATAAAAAGAAGAGACAGTTGCTACAATAAACTAAGAACGGCAGAGGTTGTTGCGAGAACAACGATAAGAGAAATAAGAATAGGCAGTTGAACAAACACTGAGGCTAAATGAGGAAGAAGAAAAGGAATGCAGTGAGTAGTGATGACAAATTGAGGCTAAATAATGAAGAAGAAATGAATGTAGTGGAGAAAAAATGAGGCTGAATGATGAAGAAGGATAGAATGTAGTGAGTAGTGGAGAAAAATTGAGGTTAAATAAGGAAGAAGAAATAAATGTAGTGAGTAAGTAAAAAAAGTAAAGAGCCCCCGTCACGCCAAGTGGCGTATAGGGAATATGGTGTTAGTGACCATACATTTTACAGACCTTCAGCACATGATTTTTGAGGTAATGTGGTCGGTATTACGCCCGTGCCGCTTTACTTTCCCCAGAAAAAATCATTTAAGAGCCGGGTGAACCCGGAAGTCGTCGGTTGGGATCGAACCCTACCTCTTGTCCTTTGTAGTCCAGTTCACTAACCACTGAGCTATCGCGGCTCAATGTAGTGAGTAGTGGCAAAAAATGGAGGCTAAGTGAGGAAGAAGAAATGAATGTAGTGAATAAGGGAGAAAATTTGAGGCAGCATGAGGAAGAAGAAATGACAATTGGTGGTTGTGTGGTGATTGAGGGAACATCAGAGACTTGAGTAGAAGGCAAAGAAACATGTGGTAAACAACATATCGCTGTAAGAGTAAACAAGAAGAGAATAGTTTGTTTTTTTAAAATTGACATCTGGGGCCTTAGAGAGTGTAAACATAGAACATTCAAGAAAGTCAACATTGTGTACACACGAGATAAAGTGAAAAAGTAAGTAGCTAAATAATAATCAATGTAAGATAATAAACAATTTGAAGAAACTTGAAAGCAAAAAAAGAGAGTGGATGATAATATAACAGATGGGAGGCAATTAGCTACAACTACATTGGACATACCTCAATCAGTGATGGAAAATGTGAAACAAATAAACAAACGAATAGGAATGGCAAAAAGTAATTTTAATGCCATAAAAAATATACTAACATCGAAACAACTAACACTAAGACTGAAACTAAGAATAGCAAATTGTTATATCTTTTCAACATTCCTGTATGGTGCAGAAACATGGACATTAGACAAGAAAATAGAACAGAAACTTGAAGCTTTGTAAATGTTGATTTATAGGAGAATGAGAAGGATTGGATGGAAAGAAAAGAAAACAAACGAGGAACAACAAATAGAAATAAAAAGAGAACTACTAAACACAATTTAAACACGACGAAAGAGATTTTTGGGGGCAAGTTAAAAGACAGAAATCTACTAAAAGTATTGTTGGAAGGGAAAATACAAGGTAAATGAGGCAGAGGCTGACCAAGACTAACATGGACGAGTAACATCAAAAGGTGGGCAAGTCAGGGTATAACTATCAGCAACTTCAAAGCAAGAAACAGAGCAGAACGGCTCTCTATGATAGCCAACCTTCGATGCGGGGACGGTACTCAATTATGATGTAAGAGAATTCACAGCTTCCAAACATGGGGGAATATACGACGAAAAAACAATATAATAATACAATTTGGGGCATGTTAAAAGACACAACAGCCTACTAAAAGTAATATTGGAAGGAAAAATACAAGGTAAAAGAGGCAGAGGCAGACCAAGACTAACATGGACGAGTAACATAAAAAATGGACAAGTCAATCTATGACAGTCTGCACCATCAAAAAAAGAAAAGGAGTAGAATGGCGATCCATGGTAGCCAACCTTCGTTGCGGAGAAGGCGCGCGATGATGATGAATACAAGAAAATAACTTTATAATCATCATTATGTACCCTGCCGGTTGGCGTAGGCGATCATGTCCCTCCACAATCTTCTATCTACAGTGCATCGTATCAGTTCTGTCGTTGACTGTTTTACACGCCATGACACCAAGCTGTCCAGTATTTTCTCTATTTGTCGTCCGCGATCTCTCTTTCCTTTTATTTTGCCAGTTGTAACCAAGTATTCCAACTTTCCTCTTCTCATGATGTGCCCGAAAAATGTTGATTGCTTCTTTTCTGATGTTTTATAAGAGCTCCCTTTTTGTGTTGGCCTCTTTGAGAACTTCCTCATTGGTCTTTTTAGCTGTCCAGGGAATTTTCAACATTCTTATGAGAAATCCCATCTCTGTGGCCTCTAATCGTCTTTTCATTTGTTTGTCTACTGTCCATGATTCGCTTCCATAGGTCAGAATTGGTTCTATATAGCACCGATGAACTCTCTCATTTTTATTGACATAGATTTGTTGCATAAGATATTTTTCATTTTCTGAAATGCTATTTTGGCCTGAGCTATTCTGCTTTTTATTTCTGTGGTGCATCTCCCATCTGATGTTATTATTGTGCCCAAGTAATTGAAATAACAATATAATAATCCAAGAAAATAACAATATAATAATAAAAAAAATAATAATGTAATAATTGAATAAAATAAATAATTGGGGGATTGGGAGTAAGAGCATGATAATAATAAGACAAATGAAATAAACACTTGGGATGTGAAACATGAAGATGGTAATATCACAAACTAGTATCGGTGTTTGTGCATGCATGAAGGATATCAAAGTTAGACACTGACGAAAACAGAACAGCAAAGAAACAAGACAAGGGGAGAAAGAAAATTACATTTCAAGTATGTGAGTGTGGAGATGGGGACATGAAATCTCGTATTTGTGTGTGTGTGTGTGTGTGTTTGCTGTGAGATGGAAGATGTGTATGTCGACAAACCAGCATTATCATGTAGCGTCATGGTCAGTAGATGTAGCATTTAGCTTCCCAACAAGATTGTACATAAAGTATTTTGTCTGTGCATAGAATTGTCAGTTTTGTGCAGCTGTGTCAGTATGAAAGCCTGTATCTACAGTCTATTGTTGAGTAATTCTAAAGCTTGAAGGACAAACGTGTCGCTAATTGCGAGAAATGATGGAGTTAGAATGTTGGACTACCAGAAACAGCCAACATTCTTTTACCGTCAAGTGTGATTAAACCGATTTGTTGTCTAGTTAAGTTGTATGTTGAGCAATCTCCGGCGTGTCGCTAAACATCACCAGTTTTTTTAATGACAACACAATGTGGTAACATCCAAGTTACCGCCAGTGAAGATAAAGCAGACTTGACGTATACCCTCTTCTCCATAATCACCAAGTATACTTTCTCCAACACAAAACTTATCAAACAGCACTATCATGTGCCACGTTTGCTTTTCTGCTTTAAACTCATGAAAACATCGATGAAGGTGCAGGCAAGACCAGCAACCGAAAACGTGTGGAATGTCTCCTGGTATCACTTGTGCCCTCGTCTATACTTAATGAACTACAGCGATAGTTTCATGTCAATTAAAATAGAACTCATATTTGTCCAGTTATCGTTCTTGATATTGTAATCCTATATCGTGATTCTCTTTCTTCTTCTTTTCTTCATATTATTATTATTATTGGTATTCCCAAACAAATATTGCATGGCGAACATAAAGACGGAGCAAAGGATAGACATGTGTTGAGATATAAGGATGTTTTCAGGGCTTTCTTGTGGAATTCTCTATCAGTGAAAGAAACTGTGAAAATTCTGGTTGCAGATCGTAGCGCTTGGAGAACCAAAAAAAAAAAAAAATGGCGCAGCAACTGTTGAGGCAGTGCTGATATCAAATTCAGAAGGCAAATGGCGCAGGAGAATGGAGACGATGCCAGTCACCACGAATACATATTGTTCGTTCTGTGGATGTATTTGTCTATCCAATATTGGCAGATTCAGCCACGAGAAAAGCTGTTCAGCAAAGCAGCATCCAGCATAAGACACTAATATTTGTACCAAACTACTGACTCCATCATGATTGCTTGCAACCAACCGTCTGTTAAGACGCCAAATGCCATATATATTTTTTTTATATTATTAATGATATTGTTGTTACATCGATGAAGCAATCAGTGCATTTGTATAACTACATATCCTCTCACAGGAGCCATAGCACTTGCCAGGTATGGATTCAGCCCCGATTATCAAAGCGGAGCCACGTCCAGCGTGGTTGGCACTGAAATGGTTAATCTCTTGGGAACACTACGCTGACGTTGTTGACGTTTAGCAGCCGTGGCAGCTCAGTTGTTGGACTACCAGGGTCACGACGTCGGGTTCTAACCTGCTTCACAGCTTCCAGGCTCACTCAACAACATTCATGAACATTTTTTTTATTGCGAAGGAAAGACAGCACTGACGTAACAGCAACCACATTATCCAGAAAAAAAAAACTACATTAACCAGAAACTAGCTACATTACCCGAAGTTTGAAGTGTTTCAAAGTGAAGGTCACAATTTGATAACGGAGACGTCAGTGTCAAGGTCTGAATCTAAAAATTAAAACATAATGTTAGCGGATTCTTGGTGTTTGTTGTTGGAGTTGGTGGTTACTTGGTGTTTGTTGTTGGAGTTGGTGGTTACTTGGTGTCTGTTGTTGGAGTCGGTAGTTACTTGGTGTCTGTTGTTGGAGTTGGTGGTTACTTGGTGTTTGTTGTTGGAGTCGGTGGTTACTTGGTGTTTGTTGTTGGAGTTGGTGGTTACTTGGTGTTTGTTGTTGGAGTCGGTGGTTACTTGGTGTCTGTTGTTGGAGTTGGTGGTTACTTGGTGTCTGTTGTTGGAGTCGGTGGTTACTTGGTGTCTGTTGTTGGAGTCGGTGGTTACTTGGTGTTTGTTGTTGGAGTTGGTGGTTACTTGGTGTTTGTTGTTGGAGTTGGTGGTTACTTGGTGTTTGTTGTTGGAGTTGGTGGTTACTTGGTGTCTGTTGTTGGAGTCGGTGGTTACTTGGTGTTTGTTGTTGGAGTCGGTGGTTACTTGGTGTTTGTTGTTGGAGTTGGTGGTTACTTGGTGTCTGTTGTTGGAGTCGGTGGTTACTTGGTGTTTGTTGCTGGAGTTGGTGGTTACTTGGTGTCTGTTGTTGGAGTTGGTGGTTACTTGGTGTTTGTTGTTGGAGTTGGTGGTTACTTGGTGTCTGTTGTTGGAGTCGGTGGTAACTTGGTTTCTGCTGTTGGAGTCGGTGGTTACTTGGTGTCTGTTGTTGGAGTCGGTGGTAACTTGGTTTCTGCTGTTGGAGTCGGTGGTAACTTGGTGTCTGTTGTTGGAGTCGGTGGTAACTTGGTGTCTGTTGTTGGAGTCGGTGGTTACTTGGTGTTTGTTGTTAGAGTCGGTGGTTACTTGGTGTTTGTTGTTAGAGTCGGTGGTTACTTGGCGTGTGTTGTTGGAGTCGGTGGTAACTTGGTTTCTGCTGTTGGAGTCGGTGGTAACTTGGTGTCTGTTGTTGGAGTCGGTGGTAACTTGGTTTCTGCTGTTGGAGTCGGTGGTAACTTGGTTTTTGCTGTTGGAGTCGGTGGTAACTTGGTTTCTGCTGTTGGAGTCGGTGGTAACTTGGTGTCTGTTGTTGGAGTCGGTGGTAACTTGGTGTTTGTTGTTGGAGTCGGTGGTAACTTGCTTTCTGCTGTTGGAGTCGGTGGTAACTTGGTGTCTGTTGTTGGAGTCGGTGGTAACTTTGTGTTTGTTGTTAGAGTCGGTGGTTACTTGGTGTTTGTTGTTAGAGTCGGTGGTTACTTGGCGTGTGTTGTTGGAGTCGGTGGTAACTTGGTGTCTGTTGTTGGAGTCGGTGGTTACTTGGTGTCTGTTGTTGGAGTCGGTGGTAACTTGGTTTCTGCTGTTGGTGTCGGTGGTTACTTGGTGTCTGTTGTTGGAGTCGGTGGTAACTTGGTGTTTGTTGTTGGAGTCGGTGGTAACTTGGTTTCTGCTGTTGGAGTCGGTGGTAACTTGGTGTCTGTTGTTGGAGTCGGTGGTAACTTGGTGTTTGTTGTTAGAGTCGGTGGTTACTTGGTGTTTGTTGTTAGAGTCGGTGGTTACTTGGCGTGTGTTGTTGGAGTCGGTGGTAACTTGGTGTCTGTTGTTGGAGTCGGTGGTAACATGGTGTCTGTTGTTGAAGTCGGTGGTAACTTGGTGTTTGTTGTTGGAGTCGGTGGTAACTTGGTGTTTGTTGTTGGAGTCGGTGGTAACTTGGTGTTTGTTGTTGGAGACGGTGGTAACTTGGTGTTTGTTGTTGGAGTCGGTGGTAACTTGGTGTTTGTTGTTAGAGTCGGTGGTAACTTGGTGTTTGTTGTTAGAGTCGGTGGTAACATGGTGTCTGTTGTTGAAGTCGGTGGTAACTTGGTGTTTGTTGTTAGAGTCGGTGGTAACTTGGTGTTTGTTGTTAGAGTCGGTGGTAACTTGGTGTTTGTTGTTAGAGTCGGTGGTTACTTGGTGTTTGTTGTTAGAGTCGGTGGTTACTTGGCGTGTGTTGTTGGAGTCGGTGGTAACGTGGTGTCTGTTGTTGGAGTCGGTGGTAACATGGTGTCTGTTGTTGGAGTCGGTGGTAACTTGGTGTCTGTTGTTGGAGTCGGTGGTAACTTGGTGTCTGTTGTTGGAGTTGGTGGTTACTTGGTGTCTGTTGTTGGAGTCGGTGGTTACTTGGTGTCTGTTGTTGGAGTCGGTGGTTACTTGGTGTCTGTTGTTGGAGTCGGTGGTTACTTGGTGTCTGTTGTTGGAGTCGGTGGTTACTTGGTGTCTGTTGTTGGAGTCGGTGGTTACTTGGTGTCTGTTGTTGGAGTCGGTGGTTACTTGGTGTCTGTTGTTGGAGTTGGTGGTTACTTGGTGTCTGTTGTTGGAGTTGGTGGTTACTTGGTGTCTGTTGTTGGAGTCGGTGGTTACTTGGTGTCTGTTGTTGGAGTCGGTGGTTACTTGGTGTTTGTTGTTGGAGTTGGTGGCTACTTGGTGTCTGTTGTTGGAGTTGGTGGTTACTTGGTGTCTGTTGTTGGAGTTGGTGGTTACTTGGTGTCTGTTGTTGGAGTCGGTGGTTACTTGGTGTCTGTTGTTGGAGTTGGTGGTTACTTGGTGTCTGTTGTTGGAGTTGGTGGTTACTTGGTGTCTGTTGTTGGAGTCGGTGGTTACTTGGTGTCTGTTGTTGGAGTCAGTGGTTACTTGGTGTCTGTTGTTGGAGCCGGTGGATACTTGGTGTCTGTTGTTGGAGTCGGTGGTTACTTGGTGTCTGTTGTTGGAGTCGGTGGTTACTTGGTGTCTGTTGTTGGAGTCGGTGGTTACTTGGTGTCTGTTGTTGGAGTCGGTGGTTACTTGGTGTCTGTTGTTGGAGCCAGTGGTTACTTGGTGTCTGTTGTTGGAGTCGGTGGTTACTTGGTGTCTGTTGTTGGAGTCGGTGGTTACTTGGTGTCTGTTGTTGGAGTCGGTGGTTACTTGGTGTCTGTTGTTGGAGTCGGTGGTTACTTGGTGTCTGTTGTTGGAGTTGGTGGTTACTTGGTGTCTGTTGTTGGAGTTGGTGGTTACTTGGTGTCTGTTGTTGGAGTAGGTGGTTACTTGGTGTCTGTTGTTGGAGTCGGTGGTTACTTGGTGTCTGTTGTTGGAGTCGGTGGTTACTTGGTGTCTGTTGTTGGAGTTGGTGGTTACTTGGTGTCTGTTGTTGGAGTTGGTGGTTACTTGGTGTCTGTTGTTGGAGTTGGTGGTTACTTGGTGTCTGTTGTTGGAGTCGGTGGTTACTTGGTGTCTGTTGTTGGAGTTGGTGGTTACTTGGTGTCTGTTGTTGGAGTTGGTGGTTACTTGGTGTCTGTTGTTGGAGTCGGTGGTTACTTGGTGTCTGTTGTTGGAGCCGGTGGTTACTTGGTGTCTGTTGTTGGAGTCGGTGGTTACTTGGTGTCTGTTGTTGGAGTCGGTGGTTACTTGGTGTCTTTTGTTGGAGTCGGTGGTTACTTGGTGTCTGTTGTTGGAGTCGGTGGTTACTTGGTGTCTGTTGTTGGAGTCGGTGGTTACTTGGTGTCTGTTGTTGGAGCCGGTGGTTACTTGGCGTCTGTTGCTGGAGTCGGTGGTTACTTGGCGTCTATGGTAATTGTTACGTAATAATGAGTCGACATTTCGACAGCCGATCTCACACGAGCGGCACACGAGTGGGACAAGAACTGGCACAAACTGTTGCAGACATGTACTCGACGTAAGCGTATCCGGGGGCCACAAAGCATAGCAATCTGGAGAAACCCGGATGGTAGATAGGAGGATGTGTTAACTGTTAACATGTCAACAAAAACACTTGCAATCACAACCATTTGTCTGCCTCTATTTTTTGTGCCCTCAAACCTTAAATCGATTACAAAAATGGAGTTTAGAAAGTGACAAAGAATGTTATCAAATTTGATCACGTGACATTTGACAGGTATTTGTTTTAATGCGGGGACGAGGGGCATCATGTTCATTGTTAAGTTAAGGTCAGTGTAACCTTTTCATTACATGAAAGCAAGCATAGATTTTGAACTGCCATTTGAAGTTGACATTCTGTACACAATTTGTTTACATATCCATTGCCAGTGCATTCATGTCCAACATGTATAGATGTTCACATTTGTTACTTCGCACGCACATATGCCCCCCCTCCCACCCCAAATCCCCCAATCCCCCCACATGGCACACAATCTACACAGTTCATTCCGGGACGATTTCCCCAACTGATAGACATACACATGTCCACAACATTTGTTGAGCGGCAACAAACCAAGCAGCATGGGTTCGAATCCCGGAAATGGTCAAAAGTATGTTTTTTTCTAAATCGGGGGTTAAATAAAAACTTAGACCCGAACGCCTCGCGTCGACTGCACTGTACACGCGGCCTTTATTCTCCAGTCCTGCCAGTCATCCCGTCCTCCCCAATTCAAGCATCCAGACATGGTGGAGGAGGGGGTTGTTGTTGAAGTTAACAAATGGTTCTCCAGACTACAGCCGTGTTCTAATTGTTCTTCGTATAAGACACGGCACCACACATTCAAGAATGAACACACTTGGTGTATTATAAATAAGTCATCATTTATTATCTATATACATATAGATACTATCAGGCTATGCTTCCCAACGTCTCTGTAGATACTTGTTCGATCTATTAACAGTCTTGGTCTCTGAAGTATTTCGATTACCGTCGGTGTTGTACCTCAGCTATTCCTATAGTGGATATGCTATATGTCTCTCTATCTATTGTTTCTCTTTCGTCTGTGGCTTCTATTTCTAACGTTCACCAATGGCTATCTCGGTGCCTATCTCGTTCTAGTTCTCGTCTCTAAGTTGAAGTTCTTCTGTGACAATCTCAGTTTCTAGTTCGAAGTCTAAAAGTGGAAGCCCTTCTGTGACTATCTCAGTTCCTATCGGTCCCTAGTGCGTGGCTATGTTCCTAAGCCGAAATGTAAAAGTGGAAGTCTTTTTCAAGTCTGCCCTCTAACTTTTATACCCCTGTCCTTTGACCGACAGTTAACATTTTTCTCCTGCCAACTATTCTTTCTCCAGATAAAAATGACATCTGACCTGCTCCACTCCTCTCTACACTCAAGTGACCTTTCTCCAATCATCTGATATCGCGTGACTAGCCCCTTTTTGGTTTATGAGTTCTACGTTCCCCACCAACAGCTAAGGTCATTCCCCAGCCATCTGGCACCGTTAGTTTATGAGTTCTACATTCCTTACCGAAGGCTACGATAAGTTTACAACCAGTGGTCAGTCAGTGCGGTTAGTCATCACTAAGCTAATTTTGTCTAATCCTGTTTTGTCCTCACTTAATTATGATTTAAATATGTATGTTTCCTCATTCACGGTTACACAGACATCTTTGCATAATTTGTATAGTTGATCAGCTAGAGGTATGTTCCCAGGTACAGAAACACTTTAGCATAGATCTGCTAGAGGTATGTTCCCAGGTACAGAAACACTTTAGCATAGATCAGCTAGAGGTATGTTCCCAGGTACAGAAACACTTTAGCATAGATCTGCTAGAGGTATGTTCCCAGGTATAGAAACACTTTAGCATAGATCTGCTAGAGGTATGTTCCCAGGTATAGAAACACTTTAGCATAGATCTGCTAGAGGTATGTTCCCAGGTATAGAAACACTTTAGCATAGATCTGCTAGAGGTATGTTCCCAGGTATAGAAACAATTTAGCATAGATCTGCTAGAGGTATGTTCCCAGGTATAGAAACACTTTAGCATAGATCTGCTAGAGGTATGTTCCCAGGTACAGAAACACTTTAGCATAGATCAGCTAGAGGTATGTTCCCAGGTACAGAAACACTTTAGCATAGATCAGCTAGAAGTATGTTCCCAGGTATAGAAACACTTTAGCATAGATCAGCTAGAGGTATGTTCCCAGGTACAGAAACACGTTAGCATAGATCAGCTAAAGGTATGTTCCCAGGTACAGAAACACTTTAGCATAGATCAGCTAGAGGTATGTTCCCAGGTACAGAAACACTTTAGCATAGATCAGCTAGAGGTATGTTCCCAGGTACAGAAACACTTTAGCATAGATCAGCTAGAGGTATGTTCCCAGGTACAGAAACACTTTAGCATAGATCAGCTAGAGGTATGTTCCCAGGTATAGAAACACTTTAGCACAGATCAGCTAGAGGTATGTTCCCAGATACAGAAACACTTTAGCACAGATCAGCTAGAGGTATGTTCCCAGGTACAGAAACACTTTAGCATAGATCTGCTAGAGGTATGTTCCCAGGTATATAAATATTTTACCATAGATCAGCTAGAGGTATGTTCCCAGGTATAGAAATATTTTACCATAGATCAGCTAGAGGTATGTTCCCAGGTATATAAATATTTTACCATAGATCAGCTAGAGGTATGTTCCCAGGTACAGAAACACTTTAGCATAGATCAGCTAGAGGTATGTTCCCAGGTACAGAAACACTTTAGCATAGATCAGCTAGAGGTATGTTCCCAGGTACAGAAACACTTTATCATAGATCAGCTAGAGGTATGTTTCCAGGTACCGAAACACTTTAGTAAAGACTAACATCTATGCTGTGAGCTGGTAGCATCATGAAACCAACATAAACCGTGCAATGATTGACTGACACTCCGGTACATGGAAAACTCAGTGTGCAAGAGCTCTGAACTAACTTGTGCATTAGCGTCTTCGTCTCAGTAGTAGCTTACAGATGTACAGTAATCATCTAGGAGCCGCGATGGCTCAGTGGTTAGTGAACTGGACTACAAAGGACAATAGGTCGGGTTCGATCCTGATCGACGGCCTCTGGGTTCACCCAGCCTTAAATTGGTACCGGATTTTTTTTCTGGGAAAGTAAATCGGCACGGGCGTATAACTGAGCACATTACCTTGTAAAAGCATGAGCTGAAGGTCTATAAAGATTATGGTTACTAGCAACATATTCCCTATACGTTACTTGGTGTGACGGGGCTCATTACATTTTTTACTTAATGATCTACAGCAAACAAGTTTTGGGCACATATTTATGTACTCAACCTTATGTGGTACATTATGGAGTTCTTGTGTTTCCTTTTTTTCTTTTTAAATTAAAACATAACGAAACAAACTAATGGAAGGAACATTTGATAGAAACATTGCAGTAGAAATTTCCAGACATAAACATTTTTAGAGAAAATCTGGATTAGAAATTTTCTGAAAGAAGAATTTTGTTTGTGTGGTGTGACTTGAAACAGGCTTATCACAACAATATGAACTATTACACGCACCCCGGAAACAGAGAAACTTGTCTTCTAGTACACGGCGTCAACAATAACAACAAAAACAACAATAACAACAATAACAACAAGAACACACTTCAGTGATACGTTGGGTAGCGTGTAAATGTTACTATAGCTTGTTTCATAAGTCGTGCCCAACTTTAAAAATCAATATCTTTTAAACCGCTTTTTGTAATTTTTTCAAAATTTGCATGTATAGTTATAATGATTAGAACCCAACAGGGAATTAATTTCATTAAAAACAAACATTTGGTTATTATTATTGCTTATTTGATTTATATAAATTTATAACGACCCATTGATGTAGTCAAAACTTAGTGTTTACAGTATTTAAGTTAAAAATAGCGATTACAAATCCATACACGCTCAAATTTACGATTTTGCACGCTTTCCGCGTGAGTTGTCTGACACAATTAGACACTTGTAGTAAACACGAGACATTGTGTGTTCCATTTCCGTTAATTAGCGGCGTAACGTGGAACAATAACATTTATCATGAGTCTTAAAATGAAATTCTGCAGTTTACAAAACATCGCAATAAAAATGTATGACTATTTTTGCAATGAGGCTAAACGAGGAAGATTATTTCATTCTTTACAAAACCCTGAGAATAGGACAAGACACATTTTGGATTTATCTAAACGGTCATTTAATCGCTGGATTCAAGCACGTGACCGTCAATATTCAAAATATACAAAATCACAAGGAAGAGCAAAAATGTTGGATAATTTCGACAGTGAACTTATTAGAAGTGAAATTCGCAAAATGTTGGGTATGAATGGAACTGTTACAATAAGAAAATTAAAAGTATCGCTGAAAAAGAACAACAGTATTGAAATATCAAAGTCTACATTATGGAGGAATGTGAGAGCTGCAGGCTTTACATTCAGAAAGTATTCCAATGGACGAAACATCATCTGTGAGAAGCCACATATAGTAGTCATGAGAAGCAAGTACTTACGTGAAGTAAAAGAGGTGCGCAAGCAAGGTTATGATATTGTGTACTTGGATGAAACATGGATCAATGCTCACCACACTAACCAAAGGGAATGGCAGTCATCAGATGGAAAGATTAAGAGATTAATACCTAGCAGCAAAGGACAGCGCTTGATAATTGCTCATGCAGGTAGTCGACAACATGGACTAATACAGAATGCAGAGCTCATTTTTCTTTCCAAATCCATAGACAATCGGGATTATCACTCTGAGATGAATGGTCACATATTTAGACATTGGATTGAAAATTCTGTTCTCCCAGCACTAGATCGACCATCTTGCCTAATAATGGACAATGCAGCGTACCACAACATTGTTGCACTTGAAGATAAAGTCCCGACGTCATCCAGTACAAAAGGTGCTATTAAGATATGGCTCACAAAGGAGCACATACAATTTAATAACATGTACTTAAAACCTGAATTACTATCTCTAGTAAAGCAAAAACAGAGGATAAAGATTTTTCAAATAGATAAGATTATCCAAGAGCACGGTCATATAAGTTTGAGGCTGCCACCTTACCATGCTCATTTAAATCCAATAGAACTAATCTGGGCAAAATTAAAAGGACAAGTGGCAGATGAAAATACAACATTCAAAATATGCGATGTAAAGACTCTTGCTAATCTCGCTTTATTAAATATAGACAAAGATTATTGGGCTAAATGTGAAGACCACGTCTTAAAACGGGAAGAGGAATATTGGAAAAATGATGGTTTGTGGAATGTTCAACCCCAAACAGTTATTAATCTTTTAGACTCGTCTGATTTAGAATGAAAGTATATAGCCCCCACAATGTTGGCCCCTATATTACCTTAAATTATTTCAACAAACGGTCCTTTTCAGGACCACACAACTATGAAAATTGGACATACAGGTATACCTTGATATTATTATCGTCCGTCCTCGAACTGAGCAGACAATAATTCTCCTGGTGTTTTGTTTTATCCAGTTATTTCCCCATTACGGCCACGCCTTTACCTAGTGAAAATTAATCGTAGACCAGCAACTACGGTAATTTCTATTCTTTAGGGCTTCACAATTTACAATTTTGACAAACATCAAAGAAATATCGCCGCTTTAAGAAAACTGCAGCTGCAAGATATTTGTTAAATATACATTTAAAGGGTCTTTTGCATTCTAATAACATTTGGAAAATTTCAAAAGTATTTAACAAACGGTTAGACAGTAATAGCGTTTTGAAGTTGGGCATATGTTTTGAAACGAGCTATAGATGGAGAACCGGAGTTAGACTCAGCAGACCCTAAGCGAAATGAAACATTGAACCCCAACTCAATTCTCCCGTTCCCTCCACATAAGACAAACACCAAAAGATCTCACCCACAACAAATTACAAACATTGATTGACGCCTCTCTGTTTATGTGGCCCTGTACCTTATTAAGACCATAGGTAAATCACGCCCTACTTATTAATGTACCTGTATATTGTCATAGCAAAGTCTTTATCATCATCATCACGTGCCATACTGGTTAGCGTAGGCGATCAATTCCTGACACAATTTTCTATACACAGTGCTGTAGTAGTGTATATAGACTATGATAGAATAGATCACATAATGGGAGATGGAGATATAGCTTGAGTCGTATAGCTTTAGTAGTTACCTATAAATTAAGTAGTTAATACTAGAGTACAATTATAACATAGAGACAGAAGAACAGTAGCAAGTTTTGGGAATGGACAAATTGTAGCTGTTGTTGAAAAGATGGGGGAATAGATGTAGACTTGACTTGACTGTCACGTGTCCAGTGATTACGTTGATAAACAAACTCGGGGGCACGTTAAGTTTATGAGAGAGATGTAACTTTTATAGTTCATGTTAGCGTTATTTTTAAAACTCAGAAGTTAACTAATTCTCAAGATGGAGTCTTGTTTGCATTGTTTGACACACTTGTCTAGTCAACTAGGGTAGATTTCGCATTTACCCATTGGCTGAGAGATAACTAAGCCGTGATTTAGCCAATAAAATATGCAAATAAGACAGTGAGATTTAACCTCAATCATTATCAGAATTAGACTGTTCAGAATGATTCAAGTAACATCAAACAAAACTCCACAAACATCAAGAAACATAAAAAAGACACTGAGGGAAAGAAACACATATAGTTAGAAACAGAGAGTTAGAGAACAAGATCAATAAAGATATAATCTTAAGATTTATAGAGAATCATCTAGTGAACATCATATTAGACCAGACACAGTTTAGTTGAGAAGTGTTAGATTCTGAAGTTTTGGGCTCCAGAGATCAATAGTATGTAGATTAAGACTAGCATTGAATAAGTCAAGACCTAGATATGCAATAGCAAGTGTAAAGCAAGACGAGTTATAATATTTGATAGAATGAAAGATAGAATTTAAAATGCCACAGACAATATGTACTACGCGATGTCTGAAATAAATACCGGTGTTAACCTCTTCAGCGCATCCAGATCAAGAACATCAATTTTAGAATTTGAATTTATTATTTTGTCTCATCCGCTAATACCTTTGTTACAAAGTTCTATTATCTAGTCTTGTTTATGTAATGCATTAGTATATCCAATTGAACTGACAACTCGCGATCGTAGTCACAAGATCACATCAGTCTTTATTCTTTCTTTCTACATGACTCGACAACATTCTCCATACACAGTCAGCAATGCCCTTCTATTCTACACTATCTGTGACACGTTACAATACCTAGCTTATCGACGATCTTGATGTCATTGTAACTGGTGACTGTAAGCAAAGCTCCCTTGACAATCTAATCAGTTCAGTTATAATTAAATACTCATTCTATAACTCCATGGTTCAACCTCTACTCGTATATCAGTAGAAGAATTATAGAATCTCTAGAAGGATCTCATTCTGATAAATATAATAACACCATTGATTCAGAATTTCTCGAACAACTTCTATTTCTATTCTAATATTTCTACAAGACTGCTGATAACATGTAATTTTGTTCCCGTTTGGTGTTTTTGTTGTAAGGCAGGATTCACCCCACCCTCCCATTTTCTTGGGCATTCTAAGGTAACTGGCGTGGTCGTCTTACTTCTAACTGGACTGTAAACTTCAACTTGTAATTTGATATTATTTATTCTATGATTGTCCTTGTTTAAAATGTTGTTTACAATCGCACTATCTTTGAATAGTATTATGGCTTTCTTAGTCTCCTCTGGCCTATCTATTAATTTAAAAAACATTATCTCACCAAATTTATTAAAATATTTCCTAACCTGTATTTCTTTCATGTCATTCTCTAATTTGTCTACTGTTACTTTACAACTGTTTGTTTGTACGTTCTGTCTACCTTCCATGTCTTCTTGTGATACAATAAACTACAGGAAACTATTTCAGCTGCTTAGTTCTACCTGTTTACTTGACTATGTATGTACTTGTTCTCTGGAGGGCTACAATCTAACTGCAGTGACACTTTAATTTATGCTTTAAAATAAATGAACAATTAACATAAATCAATTTCACTTTTAAATATATATATATATATATATATATATATATATATATATATATCGTTTGCTGTGAGACCGAGGCCTTCCATAGACAACAATAATAATAATAATAATATATGTATATATATATATTAAAAAAAAAAAATTTTTTTATATCAGCAATTTTAATCTAGTCAGGGTTTCTGAAAGAAAATGAAACTTAAAATTAGTACCGTACCTGTGGAATGACAAAATTAATTATGATTAATAGTAATTCTTACAACTTTCGGCAACCAAAAAATAGTTTACAAATAACAATGTTATTGTGATAGTATATCACACTTAAAAAAAAAATTATAACAAGCACAGGCCAAAAATACTTTACAATGACTGGTATGTCTATTTTTATTAAAATTAACAAAATAATTAACTATTGAACACTCCTAACTGCTGCTTAACTAACTTAAATAACTAATTATTCATCAAATTCCCACAGTTAGTGTGCACACTTCCTACTAACACACGCGATGATAACAGAATCACTGATTTTATAACTATACTAGGCACTCTTGAATCTCCTGGAAATTACAATTGTTCTCTATCTACTGTTTACTGTTCTAGCGCTGCACATGATGAATCTGAATTCTATTATAATTTAAATAAAAAAACGTTGAGCTCACCAGACTTGACCACAGGTGTTGCTATTTCTGCTGGTGTGTCGAACAACAAATATCAATGGTGAAAAGGTGAAAGGATTACTGCTGGACGACACTTGACATTTTTGACCAAAACATTAATGGTCAGCAGATAACAGGCTTGACACGCACGCGCTGACAGTGTGCGGTTATAGTTTCCTGTTATGTGTTGGTCTGCTAGCGATTCTGGTAAAGGTGAACTCTGGCGGGCATTTCTGCTTCTTGGTCAACTTGCTCGTGAGGTGGGCTGGGTATGGAATATGCTGCGTCGATTCTTCTCTCAATCTTCTCTCTGTACGTGTTGTTTCGTTTCTTCTCTCAATCTTCTCTCTGTACGTGTTGTGTTGATTCTTCTCTTAATCTTCTCTCTGTACGTGTTGTGTTGATTCTTCTCTCAATCTTCTCTCTGTACGTGTTGTGTCGTTTCTTCTCTCAATCTTCTCTCTGTACGTGTTGTGTTGATTCTTCTCTTAATCTTCTCTCTGTACGTGTTGTGTCGTTTCTTCTCTCAATCTTCTCTCTGTACGTGTTGTGTTGATTCTTCTCTCAATCTTCTCTCTGTACGTGTTGTGTCGTTTCTTCTCTCAATCTTCTCTCTGTACGTGTTGTGTTGATTCTTCTCTCAATCTTCTCTCTGTACGTGTTGTGTTGATTCTTCTCTCAATCTTCTCTCTGTACGTGTTGTGTCGTTTCTTCTCTCAATCTTCTCTCTGTACGTGTTGTGTTGATTCTTCTCTCAATCTTCTCTCTGTACGTGTTGTGTCGTTTCTTCTCTCAATCTTCTCTCTGTACGTGTTGTGTTGATTCTTCTCTCAATCTTCTCTCTGTACGTGTTGTGTCGTTTCTTCTCTCAATCTTCTCTCTGTACGTGTTGTGTTGATTCTTCTCTCAATCTTCTCTCTGTACGTGTTGTGTTGATTCTTCTCTCAATCTTCTCTCTGTACGTGTTGTGTCGTTTCTTCTCTCATTCTTCTCTCTGTACGTGTTGTGTTGATTCTTCTCTCAATCTTCTCTCTGTACGTGTTGTGTTGATTCTTCTCTCAATCTTCTCTCTGTACGTGTTGTGTCGTTTCTTCTCTCAATCATCTCTCTGTACGTGTTGTGTCGTTTCTTCTCTCAATCTTCTCTCTGTACGTGTTGTGTCGTTTCTTCTCTCAATCTTCTCTCTGTACGTGTTGTGTTGATTCTTCTCTCAATCTTCTCTCTGTACGTGTTGTGTCGTTTCTTCTCTCAATCTTCTCTCTGTACGTGTTGTGTTGATTCTTCTCTCAATCTTCTCTCTGTACGTGTTGTGTCGTTTCTTTTCTCAATCTTCTCTCTGTACGTGTTGTGTTGATTCTTCTCTCTATTTTGTTGCGTTGATACTTCTCTCAATCTTCTCTCTGTTGTGTTGTGTCGATTCTTCTCCCTATCTTCTCTCTGTTGTGTTGTGGCTCCGATTCTGGTCACTGTGGCGACAATTAATCTACTGTATAACCGTGTTCTGACTCTTCTTGGTATATGACATGACACCGCACATTCAAGAATCAACAAACTTTGCATGTTACAAATCAGTCCTCATTTATTATGTTACATATATATATATAGATACTATCAGGCTGTCCTTCCTAGCGTCTCTGTTCTGTAGATACTTGTTCGATCTAATAAGTCTTGGCCGCTGAAGTACTTCGACTACCGTCGGTGTTGTACCTCAACTATTCCTATAGTGGATATTCTATCTGTCTCTCTATATCTAGCTCTCTTTCGTCTGTGTCTTCTGTTTCTAAAGTTCTCCAATGGCTATCTCGATGTGTATCTCTAGTTCTCCGTCTTCTCTAGTTCTCGTCCTCTAGTTCTGGTGCCTGACTTCTAATTCTGATCTGTAATTCTAATTCTGCTCTCCTGTAGTTCTGTTTTTCTAGTTCTCGTCTCTTCTCTAAGTTGAAGTTCTTCTATGACTATCTGAGTTCCTATCGATCCCTAGTGCCTGGCTATGTTCCTCTGACTGTTCCTACGTCTCTCTGGTATAAAAGTGGAAGTCCCCTAACTTTTATACCCCTGTCTTTTAAACCGACAGTTTATATTTTCTCCTTACAACTATGGCATTGACACTGTCCCACTCCTCTCTGCACTCAAGTGACTCTCTCTAATCATCTGACACCACGTGGCTAGCCCTTTGTTTATGAGTTCTACGTTCTCCACCAACAGCTAAGGTCATTCCTCAGCCATCTGGCACCTTTAGTTTATGAGTTCTACATTCCTTACCGAAGGCTACGGTAAGTTTACAACCAGTGGTCAGTCAGTGTGGTTAGTCATCCCCATGCTAAATTTGTCGAGTCCTGTTTAGTCCTCACTTAATTATGATCTAAATATGTATGTGCTATCATTCACAGTTACAAGGAATACTTTTCATGCATAGGCTTCAATGGTTCCGGCCGCCTATCCACCATATACCGGAAGTTCACGTCCTCCTGAAGATGAAGATCGTCATATTAAAAAAAAAAAACTGTATAGCGCTTGATGATGTTAGGCCATCGTTGTTTTCCGAACATATAAAGACAGTTAATCATCAGATTATCGCCGTCGCACATCAAACTGACCGTAAGATTAGCGGATGGCCGGTCTATGGATATACAATGAGCCATTTAAAATTACAACATCAAGAGATGGAAGTAGAACCTGTGTCAAAATGTACAATATAGACAAGAGATGGACTGTAGAACCTGAGTTAAAGTGTACCATAAAGACAAGAGATAGCGTGAAATGGTTCTCCACGCTAGGCAGGCTTTCTGTGAAATTATTTATAATATATTTATATATAATTTTGGTTAAATCTAAAAAGTACTGCTAATTAAAAAAAAATAGAAGAAACAAAAATTTGCAGAAAAATGTCTCTTCACAGATCCTACATAATACATGACGGGGCTGTATTCGATGTCATTGTGTTCAGGTAATGCTTGTGTTTTGTAGATGCCTCTTTGCACTGATGCATTTTTTCTTCTTCTCTGTCAGACTTTGGGACCCTCTTGCTTGACAAAACTTGTTTTTCTATGAGCGGTTGGTGTTAGACGTAGCCTGTTTATAGCGCGATATGCGACATTCTTCTGCTTGTTTCCAGTATTCCTGTGGCTACTTCTGCAGCAATGTGAAAGCAGCAGTATCTCATCGACAGAACTAAGCAACACGATACTGCTGTTGTGAGTCCTCGATGTCTAACTAACAGCTTGTTATGTTTACTCTTTGTTAGAGTGGGTTATCTTATTAATTTAGGAACAGGATAACATCGCAGGCAATGTTTATTTGTTTAGTAATTAATAGACAATCACAGACAACATATGCTGACTGTGACATCAAAGCTTCTTAAGAATGGATCTCTTGTTATACATCACATCTGTAGCAGTAATCAATCCTCTCTGTAGCGGTAATTAATCATCTGTAGCAGTAATCAATCCTCTCTGTAGCGGTAATTAATCATCTGTAGCAGTAATCAATGCTCTCTGTAGCGGTAATTAATCATCTGTAGCAGTAATCAATGCTCTCTGTAGCGGTAATTAATCATCTGTAGCAGTAATCAATGCTCTCTGTAGCGGTAATTAATCATCTGTAGCAGTAATCAATCCTCTCTGTAGCGGTAATCAGTCATCTCCACAAGCAATTTGTTTTTTCAAACAGTCATCAGTCATTTCAATTAATAATCATTCAATACAAGATAAACGGGATCGAGTGCCTAGTACTACTCAGAATCTGAAGATAAATAAGAGGTCTCGTATTCACGCTGAACATGCAAAAGGAATTCCACGACGGCAATTGAGAATCGAGACAAAGAGTAATTCTAAAAGCGATTATGTGGTGTGTGTCGCTGCCAGGGGTACATTTTAAACAGAATTATGTCGTCTGCAAAATAAATAGATTCAAGTGTCCAGTCAATGCCTTTGACGCCTGTACACAATTTCTGCATTAAGTCTATTGCATCAAATGAATGATGCACCACATAAATAAAAAACAGAATAGTGCACACCAAAATAGCATTTCAGAACATGAAAAACGTCTTAAGCAACAAAACTATGACAAGAGAAGTGATAAAGAGAGTTCATCGATGGTATATAGAGCCAATTCTCACCTATGGAAGCAAATCATGGACAGTAAACTACGAAATGAAAAGACGATTAGATGCCACATAGATGGGATTCCTCAATAGAATGTTGGAAGTTCCCTGAACAGCTAAAATGATGAACGAGGAAATTCTCAACGAGGCCAATAAAAAAACAATCAACATTAGTCGGGCACATCATGAGAAACAAAAAATTGGAATACTTGGTTACAAATGGCAAAATGCAAAGAAAGAGAGCTCACGAACAACAAAGAGAGAAAATACTGTATAGCTCGGTGTCATGGCATGGAGTCAACAACACAGCTGATGCAGCGCACGGTAGGTTGCAGAAGGATATGATCGCCTACACCAACCGGTTTGGTACATGATAATAATGAAGTCTATGACAATTCCAAATCATCATCAAGTACCGGGCCTGCTGGCGTATAGGTGATTATGTCTCTCCACAACTTTCGATCTCGGCAGCTATTTATCATTTCTGTTGTTGACCTTCTGCCAAGCCATTCTCTTAAGCTGTCTGTTATTTTTTCTCTTTGCTTCCCTCTATCTCTTCGTCCCTCAATTTTTCCAGTTGTTACAATATATTCCAGCTGTTCTCTTCTCATTACATGGCCAAAAAATGATGATTGTTTCTGCCTAATATTGGAAATTAGCTATCTTTTTGCTTTGACCTCTCTCAGAACATCTTCATTACTCTTCTTAGCTGTCCATGGTACTCTCAACATTCTTCTGTAAAACCATATTTCTACAGACTCCAGTAATTTTTGTTGTCTGTTGTCCTATTGTCCATGATTCGCATCCATATGTTAAGATTGGCTCTACGTAACATTTAAGAACTCTTTTTCTTATTTACAACTTGTAAAGAACTGGTAAAGAACTCTTTTCCTTGTTATAATTTCAAATAATCAGAAATAAAATACATCCAGTTCGCATTAAAGCAACAATCTTGAACTATACACTGAGTCTTACTTCTGAGCGAGCAGCACATGAGAAACCTTCATACAGATCTTTGATGATTTAAATAATTATTGGGGGTATTCCATATTGTCTGAGTATGTTCTGCAAAGGGACTCTATGTATGTTCTGCAAAGGGACTCTATGTATGTTCTGCAAAGGGACTCTATGTATCTTCTACAAAGTGTCTCAATGTATCTTCTACAAAGGGTCTCTATTGTATGTTCTACAAAGGGTCTCTATGTATGTTCTACAAAGAGTCTCTATGTATCTTCTACAAAGGGTCTCAATGTATCTTCTACAAAGGGTCTCTATTGTATGTTCTACAAAGGGTCTCTATGTATGTTCTACAAAGAGTCTCTATGTATCTTCTACAAAGAGTCTAAATATATCTTCTACAAAGAGTCTCTATGAATGTTCTACAATAAGTCTCTATGAATGTTCTACAATAAGTCTCTATGAATGTTCTACAATAAGTCTTTATGAATGTTCTACAATAAGTCTCTATGTATGTTCTACAATAAGTCTCTATGAATGTTCTACAATAAGTCTCTATGAATGTTCTACAATGAGTCTCTATGAATGTTCTACAATAAGTCTCTATGAATGTTCTACAATAAGTCTCTATGTGTGTTCTACAATGAGTCTCTATGTGTGTTCTACAATGAGTCTCTATTTGTGTTCTACAATGAGTCTATATGTGTGTTCTACAATAAGTCTCTATGTGTGTTCTACGATAAGTCTCTATTTGTGTTCTACAATGAGTCTCTATGTGTGTTCTATAATGAGTCTCTATGTGTGTTCTACAATAAGTCTCTTTTTGTGTTCTACAATCAGTCTCTATGTGTGTTCTACAATGAGTCTCTATGTGTGTTCTACAATAAGTCTCTTTGTGTGTTCTACAATGAGTCTCTATGTGTGTTCTACAATGAGACTCTATGTGTGTTCTACAATGAGTCTCTATGTGTGTTCTACAATGAGTCTCTATGTGTGTTCTACAATGAGTCTGTATGTTTGTTCTACAATGAGTCTCTATGTGTGTTCTACAATGAGACTCTATGTGTGTTCTACAATGAGTCTCTATGTGTGTTCTACAATGAGTCTCTATGTGTGTTCTACAATGAGTCTGTATGTTTGTTCTACAATGAGTCTCTATGTGTGTTCTACAATGAGTCTCTATGTGTGTTCTACAATGAGTCTCTATGTATGTTCTACAATGAGTCTCTATGTATGTTCTACAATGAGTCTCTATGTATGTTCTACAATGAGTCTCTATGTATGTTGTACAATGAATAGTCAGGCCTCTAAAATTGTTGCAATCCTTGAGATTGCCCTGTCTGAGAATTCAGATGATACTTCTTTATATCTTTTCCACTGTGTCGGATCTTTTGTGCTTCCCCTATTGCATTAAACATGTTCTCCTGTTGTGTGTTTGTTTGTTGTTGTGGCAATCCACTGCAAGCAGGTGCTGAAAATTTAAGAAAAAATGGTATTACAATTTTACTTCACAGATACAATATAATACATGACTGGATTGTATCCGATATAGTTTTATGTTCAAATAATGATTGTGTTTTAATAGATGCCATTTTGTGCTGACGTATTTTAACTTCTTCTCTGTCAGACATTGAGGCTGTCTTGTGCAACACGTTTTGTGTGGGAAGCTGATCAGAGCACGATAGTTACAGACGTCATGACAGACGCAACTGTTAGATCAAATAGCGAGAATCAAATAATCAACGATGAGTTGTTTGAGATTCTAATACTCATCAACGACAACGTCATCAACTTCACGATTGCGTTATGCGGTCTAGTGGCTAACGCCATCAACGCCATCGTCTTCTACAAGCAAGGCTTCCACAACACCATGAACATCAGCTTTTTTGCACTGGCCATCTCCGACATGGGTAGTCTTTTGTCCATGCTGTGGCTCATCATCTGCGTCAACCCTCTCTTCGTTAACGCCGACATCAATATTGTTCCAATAGAAATTCTTCATCTCACAGCGGGGATTCCCCACATCTGTTTTGTCCGTATCACCGGCTGGATAACCGTGTTTGTCACGGCCGAGCGGTGTCTGTGTATAATGTTACCGCTGAAGATCAAACAAATCATTACACCCAAGGTAACGATGTTCACCATCGCTTTCATCTACGTCAGTAGCATGCTAACATTCGTTCCGGAATTCCAAACTGCCTATTTTGGTTGGAAGTTCTACCCAGAGAGAAACAGAACTTTACTAGGTCTGGCTTTTACAAGTGACAGAAAGAGTATGGAGGGATTTGTATTCATTCTCTTTTCTGTCTTAGGAGGATTGTCCTTCGTTGCTGTGATCGTCTTCACGCTTGTTCTCGTCATCCAACTGAAGCGGAAGTCAAAATGGCGCACGCAGGCCAATGTGGACAAGGCCAGGTCTGAGGCCATCTCCAACCGTGACAGGAAGACCATGAACATGGTGGTGATGATAGCAACGGTCTTGATCGTCTGCTACACGCCAAGTGTCATCATTTGTATGAGCACCTTTTTCAGACCAGAGTTCAGCGTTCTGGGAGCACAACATCATTCATTTTATGTTGCCTGGTCGATCGCTTTCATCTTCGAGGCCGTCAACTCGAGTGTCAACATCTTCCTCTACTATGGGATGAGCACCAAGTACAGGGACACGTTCAACGAGATCTTCACGTTTGCCATTCATAACAAATAATCAACTAAATCTAGTTATCATATGTTCATTGTAGGAAATACATTTGACTTTTACTTTAGGAATTGAGTCCTTGGCCTCCAATTTCAACATCTATATGTACTCGTCTATCCTTGTCTGGTAGTTAAGGACCTCACTACCTAACCACCTTTACACAGATCATAGTGCTATTGTACACATAAGCTCATCTACACAAAGTAAAGTCACTACACATGAGCAGCTTTATACAAAAAGTGGTCGAGTAACATCGTTCTCAAAGTATATTTTCCTAATGATCATCACATCTCGCAGAGACACGAGCCGCATAAATGAATTTAATCGTTAGCGGGAGATCATATAAGTACGCCATAGTGTGTCTGCGAGTTGTCTGAGTGTTTGTCTACGAGTTGTCCGAGTGTTCGTCTGCGAGTTGTCCGAGTGTTGTCCGAGTGTTTGTCCGAGTGTTTGCCTGCGAGTTGTCCGAGCGTTTGTCTGCGAGTTGTCCGAGTGTTGTCCGAGTGTTGTCCGAGTGTTTGTCCGAGTGTTTGCCTGCGAGTTGTCCGAGCGTTTGTCTGCGAGTTGTCCGAGTGTTTTTCTGCGAGTTGTCCGAGTGTTGTCCGAGTGTTTGTCAGCGAGTTGTCCGAGTGTTTGTCGTGCGAGTAGTCTAAGTGTTTGTCTGCGAGTTGTCCAAGTGTTTGTCTGCGAGTTGTCCGAGTGTTTGTCCGCGAGTTGTTCGAGTGTTTGTCAGCGAGTTGTCCGAGTGTTTGTCTGCGAGTTGTCCGTCTTTAGGGCAAGAATTAGAATCTGTGTTTCCTGTAGAGTTCACGTGTTTAAAGGACATAATCTTGAGTCTGTGGACCTGTTTGACATACGATATATAATGTTGGGATGTTGTCATTTACATTCTGCACAGGTGGGTGTCAGTCTACATGCCTTGATGGAAGTCGCCATATTGTTGTTCTTGTGTGCTCTCTTTAGTATCAGTATAGAATCATGTGATATATAGATATCATTTGAGGGAAGTGTCTTTTATATGTGTCTACCTCTGCTCGTTTGATATCATTTGAGGGAAGTGTCTTTTATATGTGTCTGCCTCTGCTAGTTTGATGTCATTTGAGGGAAGTGTCTTTTATATGTGTCTGTCTCTGCTCGTTTGATATCATTTGAGGGAAGTGTCTTTTATATGTGTCTGTCTCTGCTCGTTTGATATCATTTGAGGGAAGTGTCTTTTATATGTGTCTGTCTCTGCTAGTTTGATATCATTTGAGGGAAGTGCCTTTTATATGTGTCTGTCTCTGCTCGTTTGATATCATTTGAGGGAAGTGTCTTTTATATGTGTCTGCCTCTGCTAGTTTGATGTCATTTGAGGGAAGTGTCTTTTATATGTGTCTGTCTCTGCTAGTTTGATGTCATTTGAGGGAAGTGTCTTTTATATGTGTCTGCCTCTGCTAGTTTGATGTCATTTGAGGGAAGTGTCTTTTATATGTGTCTGCCTCTGCTAGTTTGATATCATTTGAGGGAAGTGTCTTTTATATGTGTCTGCCTCTGCTAGTTTGATGTCATTTGAGGGAAGTGTCTTTTATATGTGTCTGCCTCTGCTAGTTTGATGTCATTTGAGGGAAGTGTCTTTTATATGTGTCTGCCTCTGCTAGTTTGATATCATTTGAGGGAAGTGTCTTTTATATGTGTCTGCCTCTGCTAGTTTGATGTCATTTGAGGGAAGTGCCTTTTATATGTATCTGCCTCTGCTATTTTGATATCATTTGAAGGAAGTGTCTTTTATATGTGTCTGCATCTGCTAGTTTGATATCATTTGAGGGAAGTGTCTTTTATATGTGTCTGCCTCTGCTAGTTTGATATCATTTGAAGGAAGTTTCTTTTATATGTGTCTGCCTCTGCTAGTTTGATATCATTTGAGGAAAGTGTCTTTTATATGTGTGTGCCTCTGCTAATTTGATATCATTTGAAGGAAGTGTCTTTTATATGTTCTGCCTCTGCTAGTTTGATATCATTTGAGGGAAGTGTCTTTTATATGTATCTGCCTCTGCTGGTTTGCCAGTAGCTACATTACCGACTAGACCATAATGGGTATTTACCTACTGCAGTACCCCCCCCCCCCCCAACGTTTCGTTGTTTCTGGTCATCTTAGCTATTGCCATTCCAGATTGTTACGTGACTCATCTTTTGTCCATTGCTTATCTAAGTTCTGGTCTCTGGTTGCCTTAGCTCCTTGATATTTCGGCAGATTTCTCTCTCAGCTTACTAAGTGAGAGTTTCAGTTTTGAAGCGTTCCGCTTCTCAGTGAGAGATCGCTTCTTATCTCTGGTTTTTATTTGCTATGTTTCGTGTTCCTCTCAGTCACGGGTCAAATTATCTCCTCTTAGCGCTCATGTTGGTGACGTAATGTCTGGTGACGTATCGTCTATTGACGTAACGTCTGTCCTATATCTATAATAATTCATTTATACACCCATGCGTGACCTTGACATAGGATCTATTTTTAACCCTTCTTCTCTGGTCCCTCAGTTAAAATCTAAAATTACATTGCTCTGACCTTGACTTTAATAATGTTCCAGTCTCCATCAGGGAGCCGCGATAGCTCAGTGGTTAGTGAACTGGACTACAAAGGACAAGAAGTAGGGTTCGATCCCAACCTACGGCTTCCGGTTCACCCAGCCTTAAATGGGTACCGGACTTTTTTCTGTGCAAGTAAAGCGGCACGGGCGTAATACCGACCACATTACCCCAAAAATCATGTGCTGAAGGTCTGTAAATTTTATGGTCACTAACACCATTTTCCCTATACGCCACTTGGCGTAACGGGGGTACTTTACTTTTTTTTTTTTTTTTAAACAGTCCCCATCTATATATGTTCTATAAAGTCATCTTTTGAGTTCTAATGTTATAAAGTTTTGGGAAGGCCGATATAGATGGGTAGTGCAAATCATCACTGAGTAAGAAGTAAATAGATAAATCAAGAGTAAGAATCAAGGACAGTTATCGGAATATTTTACTGGCTGATGTTTATTTAAGGGGAGATAAATACTTCATGTTTAAAATCAATCTGGAAAGTACATCAGTTTTTTTTTTTTAATTTCCAATTGGTCTGTGATCTGATAGAGACCTGGTTGTTGCTAACATTGCCAACCAGACAAGTGGTGTGATCTGATAGAGACCTGGTTGTTGCTAACATTGCCAACCAGACAAGTGGTGTGATCTGATAGAGACCTGGTTGTTGCTAACATTGTCAACCAGACAAGTGGTGTGATCTGATAGAGACCTGGTTGTTGCTAACATTGCCAACCAGACAAGTGGTGTGATCTGATAGAGACCTGGTTGTTGCTAACATTGTCAACCAGACAAGTGGTGTGATCTGATAGAGACCTGGTTGTTGCTAACATTGTCAACCAGACAAGTGGTGTGATCTGATAGAGACCTGGTTGCTGCTAACATTGCCAACCAGACAAGTGGTGTGATCTGATAGAGACCTGGTTGTTGCTAACATTGTCAACCAGACAAGAGTGATCTAATAGAGACCTGGTTGTTGCTAACATTGTCAACCAGACAAGTGGTGTGATCTGATAGAGACCTGGTTGCTGCTAACATTGTCAACCAGACAAGAGTGATCTAATAGAGGGTACAAATAATAATACATAAATATTATTATATGGGGAACTTCCGAGGCGATAATAGGGAATAATAGAACAAAGAAGTATGTGTTAGCACTCGGAAAAATTGACAGACAAACAACAATAGAAAAAAACGAAGAACAATATATGGTCCGAAGTGGGATCGAACCCGTACTCAGTGGCACCGCGCCTTGCCACGAGAAGCCGAACGCTTGGTACACTGCCACGCAGCCAACTAAAAAATTGGCTATTGCAGTAGTGTCTTCCACGAAAGGCGATCTCAATGACTATAGCATAGGGTAACGATCACAGACCGGAAATAAATTGTATATTTGTACTTTCCTATTAATGCAAGTATCTCCCAGTAGGGCTGAATACTTGTGTTGTAGACAAACATTTATTGGACGAAACAGCACGAATAGTAGCTCCCAGTTTATATACTGGGTACAAATAATAATACATAAATATTATTATATGGGGAACTTCCGAGGCGATAATAGGGAATAATAGAACAAAGAAGTATGTGTTAGCACTCGGAAAAATTGACAGACAAACAACAATAGAAAAAAACGAAGAACAATATATGGTCCGAAGTGGGATCGAACCAAATCAATCGATGACTTGGTTCGATCCCACTTCGGACCATATATTGTTCTTCGTTTTTTTCTATTGTTGTTTGTCTGTCAATTTTTCCGAGTGCTAACACATACTTCTTTGTTCTATTATTCCCTATTATCGCCTCGGAAGTTCCCCATATAATAATATTTATGTATTATTATTTGTACCCAGTATATAAACTGGGAGCTACTATTCGTGCTGTTTCGTCCAATAAATGTTTGTCTACAACACAAGTATTCAGCCCTACTGGGAGATACTTGCATTAATAGGAAAGTACAAATATACAATTTATTTCCGGTCTGTGATCGTTACCCTATGCTATAGTCATTGAGATCGCCTTTCGTGGAAGACACTACTGCAATAGCCAATTTTTTAGTTGGCTGCGTGGCAGTGTACCAAGCGTTCGGCTTCTCGTGGCAAGGCGCGGTGCCACTGAGTACGGGTTCGATCCCACTTCGGACCATATATTGTTCTTCGTTTTCTTCTATTGTTGTTTGTCTGTCAATTTTTCCGAGTGCTAACACATACTTCTTTGTTCTATTATTCCCCATGATCTAATAGAGACCTGGTTGTTGCTAACATTGTCAACCAGACAAGTGGTGTGATCTGATAGAGACCTGGTTGCTGCTAACATTGTCGACCAGACAAGTGGTGTGATCTCATAGAGGCCTGGTTGCTGCTAACATTGCCAACCAGACAAGTGGTGTGATCTGATAGAGACCTGGTTGTTGCTAACATTGTCAACCAGACAAGAGTGATCTAATAGAGACCTGGTTGTTGCTAACATTGTCAACCAGACAAGTGGTGTGATCTGATAGAGACCTGGTTGCTGCTAACATTGTCAACCAGACAAGAGTGATCTAAATGAGACCTGGTTGTTGCTAACATTGTCAACCAGACAAGTGGTGTGATCTGATAGTGACCTGGTTGTTGCTAACATTGTCAACCAGACAAGTGGTGTGATCTGATAGAGACCTGGTTGCTGCTAACATTGTCAACCAGACAAGTGGTGTGATCTGATAGAGACCTGGTTGTTGCTAACATTGTCAACCAGACAAGTGGTGTGATCTGATAGAGACCTGGTTGCTGCTAACATTGTCAACCAGACAAGTGGTGTGATCTGATAGAGACCTGGTTGTTGCTAACATTGTCAACCAGACAAGTGGTGTGATCTGATAGAGATCTGGTTGTTGCTAACATTGTCAACCAGACAAGAGTGATCTGATAGAGACCTGGTTGTTGCTAACATTGTCGACCAGACAAGTGGTGTGATCTGATAGAGGCCTGGTTGCTGCTAACATTGTCAACCAGACAAGTGGTGTGATCTGATAGAGACCTGGTTGCTGCTAACATTGTCAACCAGACAAGTGGTGTGATCTGATAGAGACCTGGTTGTTGCTAACATTGTCAACCAGACACGAGGGTTGTTCAAAAGAAGCCTCTGGTCATGGACGTAGAAAAGAGTCTTGTCACCTGATGTCTGAAACTCTGATGTCCTTTAATAAGTAGGTACAAATAATAATACATAAATATTATTATATGGGGAACTTCCGAGGCGATAATAGGGAATAATAGAACAAAGAAGTATGTGTTAGCACTCGGAAAAATTTACAGACAAACAACAATAGAAAAAAACGAAGAACAATATATGGTCCGAAGCGGGATCGAAACCGTACTCAGTGGCACCGCGCCTTGCCACGAGAAGCCGAACGCTTGGCACACTGCCACGCAGACATAGAATTGTAGAAAGACACCAAAAGAAGTTATCAGAGACACAGAGTTTAAAGAGTAAGCTGGAAAATGTCAACAGATTCTAACATCGGGATCTAGCCTTCATCAACAATGGAGATCGACCATAAGAAGAGACCGGAAGCTCCGTCATGGCAGGTTAACATAAGTTTTGTCTTATTCTGCTCTCCTTTGTCTTCCATTTATTCGATGTTAAGAAATGCTTCATTCCGCTGGCTCTTGTCTCCATCCCTGCTACAGGATCAAGGACTAACATGCTGAGACATTCCATGCCAGTACTTCAGTAACACACAAGTTCTATGTCAGTACCTCAGTAACACACAAATTCTATGTTAGTACATCAGTAACACACAAGTTCTATGTTAGTACATCAGTAACACACAAGTTCTATGTTAGTACATCAGTAACACGCAAGTTCTATGTTAGTACATCAGTAACACACACGTTATATGTCAGTACATCAGCAACACAAAGGTTCTATGTCAGTACATCAGTAACACACAAGTTCTATGTTAGTACATCAGTAACACACAAGTTCTATGTTAGTACATCAGTAACTCACAAGTTCTATGTTAGTACATCAGTAACACACAAGTTCTATGTTAGTACATCAGTAACACACACGTTATATGTCAGTACATCAGCAACACAAAGGTTCTATGTCAGTACATCAGTAACACACAAGTTCTATGTCAGTACATCAGTAACACACAAGTTCTATGTTAGTACATCAGTAACTCACAAGTTCTATGTTAGTACATCAGTAACACACAAGTTCTATGTCAGTACATCAGTAACACAAAGGTTCTATGCCAGCACATCAGTAACACACACGTTCTATGTCAGTACATCAGTAACACACAAGTTCTATGTCAGTACATCAGTAACACAAAGGTTCTATGCCAGCACATCAGTAACACACACGTTCTATGTCAGTACATCAGTAACATACACGTTCTATGTCAGTACATCGGCAACACACACGTTAGATGCCAGTACATTAGTAACACACACGTTCTATGCCAGCACATCAGTAACACACAAGTTCTATGTGTTTTGTTCCCACATAGAACTTGTACGTTACAGACAATGTGAGACAAAGAAACCCAAAGAGAGTGAAAACAACAGAAGATGAAGACACAAGAGAGGAGACTTTTTTCATAATGAACCGTCACGGTTTGTTGTCCTGTTGTGTTGTCCTGTTTGCGTTGTCCTGTTTGCGTTGTACTTTTTGCTTCCAATCTTCACTTCTATATTTAGCCATCTAAAATGTTTTCCATATTCATCTGCACAATAGTATTCGTATCCCTCTTTGATTGATTTCTTGTCCATTACTGACTTATCTATGCAGTAAAAAAAAAAAACAATTGTCATTATTTCCAATGCGAACATAATTGAACTTCTGTCAAATGCTATCCTTGTCTGATGAATTCTATAATTGTATTCTCTTGAAACACAATCCTTTGCTGTTAACTTCTACAATGTTTATTTGAAAGTAAAATAAGATACCTTCAAGTGAAGTATCAGAAGCTGACCTGGAGATGCCACAGATATAGACCTAGGGAAAGAATTAATCCCGGGGAAGCCATCAGAGATAAGTGGTAAGGTAGAAATTGTATAGGAGTTGCGTTATTTGGGGACTGCAATTTTGGAAATGGTTGAAGGAGAGAAGGGACTAAAGCATGGAGAAAATAACCAGAGATTCCGAGTACTTCCCGAGGGAGAGAATGAAGACCAGAAACGTTAGAATTCTCTGGTCTAACTAGAGCTCACTTCTCTGAGAGAGTTCGATCTTCGTTAGAGTTGAGCATGTGAAGTGATAGGTAACAGCACGTAGTGAGGGCAGATAGCAAGATTCCAATGTTGGACGGACACTCACAATTTGATACTAACAATGGTGAAGTGATAGGTAACATCACGTAGTGAGGGCAGATAGCAAGATTCCAATGTTGGACGGACACTCACAATTTGATACTAACAATGGTGAAGTGATAGGTAACAGCACGTAGTGACGGCAGATAGCAAGATTCCAATGTTGGACGGACACTCACAATTTGATACTAACAATGGTGATGGCAGTGAGGGAGAATTGACAAATAAAAATAGAAAAAATGGTATGGTAAAAGCTTTACGCAATTGATAGACGACGCAGATTTGAACGACGTTTCGGCTCAATAGGCCTTCAACAGGAACAAACAAACAACACGCACACACACAGATATGTAAGTAAATAAAACTAACTAACATAGTCACACGGGTGTAGCTGTAATTATACCCTGCTGGTCAAGGCCGTGTGAAGGGTTCTAAAAATATGCGATTGGGGGGAACGCTGTCTAGGCTACCTCGACTACAAAGACACTGACAATGTCTAAACGTATCTAAGGGTCCACAAATACATGTATACACACACACAGATGCGTGTGTACATATATACACGTACAAACAGACATGCAAATATATATATATAACTACATACACACAAACATATATACATATATGTATATATATATATATATATATATATATATATATATATATATATATATATATATATATATATATATATATATATATTGTCCTTTCGAGCCGAAGACGGCACATAGGGCAGAACCACAATCTGAAAAACAGAAACCTTGCGTGCCAAAGTGGCAGATATTGCAGAGATCACTGCTCTAAAATATATGGCGCTGTTTCCATAACAATACTTTTTACAATGACAGCTTGTCAAGCCATCGATCAATCTCCTTAGTCGCCTCTTACGACATGCCTGGAAGGTCACAGTGTCACTATTCTTTACTTCCCTCATAATGAAGCCCCGGTAACACACAGGAATATATATATATATATATATATATATATATATATATATATACACACACATACATGCATATATATATATATATACCAATACACATGCATATGAACACGTACATGAATATGCAAACCCATAAGGGGACAAGTCATATATGTGTAGTAATGTGCGCATAATGCACACATAACCAGAAGAGTACACACCGAGGTCAGTGTGCAAACACAAAGGAGAAAGAATAGAACAGAAAAATAATAGGTACCCATAAAGCGGAAAGAGTGAGATTTCTGAGAGTGGGGTACAATAAAAACATATGAGGGGTAAGTAGCACAGAAAAAAAGGTATAGGAGAACACCGAATTGTCTCAGTAATACAGAAGGCTATGCAATAGAGAAGGGGCAACTGAAGGGAAACTATGTGTACGAGTGAGATACATTTATGCCTCGTGGCGTCAGCGAACCAAACTGGACTATGAGGCGATTCTCCAAAGCAAACCGGCTGCGGTCGCCAGGGTGACAAAGGACAATACCAGTGATACGGATGTCGTCTTTGCCCTTGTGGTCTGGGGAGTTGAAATGGGAAGACACTGGAGTGCCAGTATTCTGTTGAACATCTCGTAGATGTTCACAAAATGGGAAGACACTGGAGTGCCAGTATTCTGTTGAACATCTCGTAAATGTTGACACAATCATTTCGCTAATTGTCCCAAAGACTCGCCAATATAAGTTATGTGGCATCGTTGGCATATGATGGCATAAATGATGTTACGGGACATACATGTGAAGCCGTGCTTGATCTAGAACCGTATTTTAGCGAATAAGACGAAGAGTCAGTGGGGAGCACACAGGCACAGGTGATACATTTCCGACCACAAGGGGCCCTACCCAAGTGTTGATGGTCAGAGCGAGGGAGATGGCTCCTAACCAGAATATCTCCCAAATTTCTGTCGAGCTTGAAGTCGATCATCGGGGGATCACTAGAAAGTAGACGAGTAGTGGGATCAGAGAGGAGAATGGAACGGTAGCGGTTGAGTATCTTCACTGTAGCCAAGTTGTGAAGTTGATATGTAAGGGTGAGTATAGTTCTCTCAAGGGGGGGGGCGGATCTTTCATTGCTGTGATCGTCTTCACGCATGTTTTAGTCATCCAACTGAAGTGGAAGTCAAAATGGCGCACGCAGGCCAATCCGGACAACGCCAGGTCTGAGGCCATCTCCAACCGTGACAGGAAGACCATGAACATGGTGGTGATGATAGCAACGGTCTTGATCGTCTGTTACACCCGGGTGTCATTATTTCTCTGACGCCCTACTTCAGACCAGATTTCAGAGTCCTAGAATTGAGATCAAAGATTTCCATACGATTGATTGTGAGATGTTTCCTTGATTAGTAATGAATATTTAGTGCTTACAGTAATGAGTAATGTATGTTTACAGCTCTCTTAAATATCCAAACACACAAACGATAGCAGAAAGCAGAGTACAGTAGAAAGCTCAAACTAGGATCATATACGTTAGCTTTGTCACATCTGTTTGCTACGGGGAGCTGCTCGGATACGACTCTCCCAATCTGAGTGGAAAGTCTCAGAGAATGTTTAATTCACTCCATGCAACAAAAGTTTCTATCAGAGAATGTTTAATTCACTCCATGCAACAAAAGTTTCTATCAGAGAATGTTTAATTCACTCCATGCAACAAAAGTTTCTATCAGAGAATGTTTAATTCACTCCATGCAACAAAAGTTTCTTTCAGTGAATGTTTAATTCACTCCATGCAACAAAAGTTTCTATCAGTGAATGTTTAATTCACTTCATGCAACAAAAGTTTATATCAGAGAATGTTAAATTCACTCCATGCAACAAAAGTTTATATCAGAGAATGTTAAATTCATTCTAAGCAACAAAAGAAAAAATAAAGTTAGTTTAGCTTATTCAAGAAGTCATCCTCAGTTCACATCGGGAAAAAAGACCATAAGTGTTCAGATCTCTCTTGAATGTACACTCCTCAACGTTTAAAGACTAACGTCACCGGTATTGTGTTGGTTTCTGTCTTTTTCCTTCGTAGCACTCCCGTCTGTCATCATCCATCTTGTCATGGTATCTCTTCAAAGTTGCGGATTCAGGGTCGTTTTTGAGCGCTTTTCTCGTCCAGCGTCTCTGAGGATATTCATAATGTCCACTTTGTTCTTGGCACTTCTTTACTCAACATGAGCCAAACTAGCAAATCTGCCAGCACCCTCATTACTTCTTACACCAGAGTCCCTGGCAAGAACAGGAAACAGACCTTTGTTAGACTAGACCTGCCCAGAGACCCTAACCACCGCCGTGGAGCCCAGCCAGCGGTTCATGTTGTTCATAAAATGAAACGCAACCACGAAAGCATATAATGGGAGCACTGTAGTGTCTCTTGTTGTGAGGACAATGGGAGCAATGTAGAGTCTCTTGTTGTGAGGACAATGGGAGCACTGTAGTGTCTCTTGTTGTGAGGACAATGGGAGCAATGTAGTGTCTCTTGTTGTTAGGACAATGGGAGCAACGTAGTGTCTCTTGTTGTGAGGACAATGGGAGCACTGTAGTGTCTCTTGTTGTGAGGACAATGGGAGCGATGTAGAGTCTCTTGTTGTGAGGACAATGGGAGCAATGTAGAGTCTCTTGTTGTGAGGACAATGGGAGCAATGTAGTGTCTCTTGTTGTGAGGACAATGGGAGCAATGTAGAGTCTCTTGTTGTGAGGACATTGGGAGCAATGTAGAGTCTCTTGTTGTGAGGACAATGGGAGCAATGTAGAGTCTCTTGTTGTGAGGACAATGGGAGCAATGTAGAGTCTCTTGTTGTGAGGACAATGGGAGCACTGTAGTGTCTGTTGTAAGGACAATGGGAGCACTGTAGTGTCTGTTGTAAGGACAATGGGAGCACTGTAGTGTCTGTTGTAAGGACAATGGGAGCATTGTAGTGTCTGTTGTAAGGACAATGGTAGCACTGTAGTGTCTGTTGTAAGGACAATGGGAGCACTGTAGTGTCTGTTGTAAGGACAATGGGAGCATTGTAGTGTCTGTTGTAAGGACAATGGAAGCACTGTAGTGTCTGTTGTAAGGACAATGGGAGCACTGTAGTGTCTGTTGTGAGGACAATGGGAGCACTGTAGTGTCTGTTGTAAGGACAATGGAAGCACTGTAGTGTCTGTTATGAGGACAATGGAAGCACTGTAGTGTCTATTGTGAGGACAATGGAAGCACTGTAGTGTCTGTTATGAGGACAATGGAAGCACTGTAGTGTCTGTTGTGAGAACAATCTGTTATGAGGACAATGGAAGCACTGTAGTGTCTATTGTGAGGACAATGGAAGCACTGTAGTGTCTGTTATGAGGACAATGGAAGCACTGTAGTGTCTGTTGTGAGAACAATGGAAGCACGGTAGTGTCTGTTATGAGGACAATGGGAGCACTGTAGTGTCTGTTATGAGGATAATTGGACCAATGTAGTGTCTGTTTTTATGAGGAAAATGGGAGCACTGCGATGTGTGTTGTTGTGAGGACAATGGGACGACTGTTGTGTCTGTGAGGCAGAAAGAGTTGGACATTTTTAATACCTAGAATCAATGTCGGCGATGAAGATTCGAAACCTGAGATATCTTCTTCTTAGGATACAAAATAGGTCACCCCCATACATATTGGACAATAACATAAGTATTCAGATCACCTAAAGAATATTCCTCAACATGCAGCCACTAACCAGCATTATGTTGCTTGACCAGTTTTGTTTGGACAACAGCCTAGGTCTCTCGTCTGGCACCTCCCACATCGATATGACATTCATGGTTACGGATTCAGAGCAATTTTTTAAATTCGGTTTTCGTCCACAGTTTGAGTAGGGCAGTCAGAATGTCAAAGTGGTCCATTGTCCTTCAGCTCTAGACATCAGCCAAGTTGGTGAATATGTTAGGACGGTCAATACCTCTTTAACCAGTGTGCGTGGCACACATTTCAGTTATAGTAGCACTAATTACAGTGGTCCTGGTAAAACTGTAATGTTTGGAAAAGTATCACTCCTGACTCTAAGATCAGACTGATGTCAGCTCTTGTATATACGTTGTTCTGTACGCCTGCAAAACTTGGATCCTTACAGCAGAGTTACATCACAATCACACATTTTGAAGATTAAATGTTATCATGTGATTCAGGCATGTAATTATAAAAGTATATATATTGTGAGTCGAGAAATAGCAGTTACGGAGTTGTCAACATTTGTGACTCAGAAAAATAACAGCAGTCGATGGACATGCTTGAACTTGTTATTGGAAAAGTTGAGGGGATGGAGGTGATAGCAGCAACAGAATTACTGAGAGAGTGGGATTATCCCAGTTGTTATTGGACAAGTTGCTGGGATAATTGTAACATCATAACTTGAACCGACAACCTGTCCAGAAAGTCTACATGTCATGGAATTAGGTTGACAAACAACCTCAAGGGCAGGTCAAGTTCGTGAGATAAATATCTCTATTAAGAGTTAATAATAGCGCTATTTTGAAACTTAGAATTTAAACAAAGTGGCAAGATGGCGTGTTGTTTTGTCAATTTTGACACAAAGTTCATATATTAGTTCAACATTGCGATAAATGATTGGCTGCGCATGGTCTGTGCAAAGAGTAAGCCAAAAGCTTATTCAAATGAGATTGGGATATTTAGCCTCTTACACAAAAGATTTTACAGTTAACTAAGGGAAAGATGCGCAGCGAGAGAGCAAGATCAGAGAAGTTAGTTAGTAAAGAAAGAGCAGAAGTTAGTTAAGGACAAGTTAATTGAGAAGTATATATAACAAGAGAAGAACAGGTAGAATTAAAACAAAGAGAATAGGACTAATATAGAGAAGTATAGATAAGTCTGTAATAACAGTTTATTTGTGAAGTTTTCAAAGTTATATACAGAAGTCTTATGCTCCAGAGAACAAAAAGCAAGTAGCTTACACTCCAAATTACAATCGAAGTGTAACGTAAGACAGTTGTGAATGTAAGATATAGAGTTATATATACATCACTGAAAATAAGTACTACAGGACAAACTCAATAAATAACAGTGGTAGCCTCTGAGTTCTTCTCCAATAAAGAATATGTTTGATGATTGAATTGCTACCAGTAATTATCACATGCCAAGAGAATGGCTCAATAAACTTGAATGATTGATGATTGAATTGCTACCAGTAATTATCACATGCCAAGAGAATGACTCAATAAACTTGAATGAACATGTTTGCATAGTCTGTGATTGTTGAATACGTCCAGACTTTGTTCAAACGTTGTGCTGTTGTATAGGTGTGATCTAATCAAGACAGAGTATTATGAAGAACTACAAATGAGAAGTTTATTGCACCCTGGGACGGTCACGCTTCGATCTTATTAAAAAGTATAAACTTGACAAAATGATACAACAAGAAGTCGGAGTACATGATGATCTTTTGGCTATTGTGAATAAGCGCAAAATGAAATGGTTTGACAACTACCTAGAGCATCTGGCTTGGCAAAGATTATTTGCCTGTAGCTGTTAAAGTGGGAAAAATGCGAGAGGGACAGAGATAAGTTGACAAAATAGCAAGAAAGAATGGACATAATTACAATAAATGACTGAAGATGAAGATCGAATTAAACGGTTGATGAAGAATGTCAGTAGCGCCCCTGTGACCTCCAGCCCAGCTTAGCAATGTTCGCTACTCTCTATCCTTCAATCCATGTAATCATGTGGTCTGCTAGCTAGCTGACATGTGCAAACATTTTCATACAGCTCTGTCCTAATTAATATCTAAGATCTATTATGTCAATACCATATGGGTTTAACATCGAACGTTATTTACAAGTCTCTCCTGAACAATAACTATACTTATATTACTGGACGTTACAACAGGAGTTACCACTGCTGTCCAACAGGGAAATAACCCGACATACAAATGTTGCTTGTTTCTTTCTCATGTTGCTTAGGAGCTCAAAGAGACCAATATAAATAGGGAGTTACAAAGAAATAGTGATTCGATGCACGGTGGATGAAAGATTGTGGAAGGACATGATCACCTACGCCAACCGGTATGGCACATGATGATGGAAAAGGAAAAAGAAGAATAGTTTATGCCAGTGAGTGCAAAAAAAAAAATTAAATGCATTTCAAAACAAAGATCTTAGGAAGAAACATAGTGCAGAATCAAATAGATGCAAGACGATAGTAGAAGTAAGAGAAATGAACGTGGCATCTACTTTCTCATCAAGGAAGAAAGGTGGAAGTATGTCAGCGGTCACGTGATGCGAATAGAGCAGAACAGGGAAATTAAGGGGAAGTGAAAGTTGTCGACTTTGAGCATAAAAAATAAAGACTACTTATAAGAGAAGCAATGACAACCGGCATTAACAACCTTAGGAGGAAGAGGTATGTTTTTACAGCACTCATAAAAAATGAAAAATAAACAACAGAAAAAAAAGAAATTACAATATATGGTCCGAAGCAGGATCGATCCTGCTTCGGACCATATATTGTTCTTTGTTTTTTTTTCTGTTGTTGTTTATTTGTCAATAAAAATAGGATTGTTGATAATAATGTTGATAATAAATAGGATTGACATAGATAATGTTGTTTATCTACGTCAATAAAAATGAGAAAGAGAGTTCATCGGTTATTGAGTTATTATTATTGAGTTATTGAGTTATTTGCGGGTCATCATCATTGCACTCCGAACATGTCCATAGGTGCTCAGATCCCCTCCTCAGCAATTCCCTCAGTGTCCAGCCACTGACGACTCCAGTTCTATGTTGGTTGATAAGTTTTCTTACACGGCCACCAAGTTTCTCATTTCTGGCTGTGCCCATCTTAACTCCCATTTCCATCATCCGAAGAAGCGACGTTGATCTGTGTTTGTCGAAGTCCTGTGCTCTTCCCACATCTCGGAGGGCATTGATGACGTCCGCCCGATCCATCGGTTGCCCGTCCTCAACGACAGCGCAGCTAGCCAACCTGTCCGCTCTCTCATTTCCCCGTACTCCCGCATGTCCAGGGACATAGACAAAGGTGACCTTACGTATTTTGGATTTCTGCAAATTGGAGTTCATCGGTGCTATATAGAACCAATTCTGACCTATGGAAGCGAATCATGGACAGTAGACAAACAAATGAAAAGACGATTAGAGGCCACAGAGATGGGATTTCTCAGAAGAATGTTGAAAGTTCCCTGGACAGATAGATAGACCAATGAGGAAGTTCTCAAAGAGGCCAACACAAAAAGGGAGCTCTTAAAAAAACATCAGAAAGAAGCAATCAACATTTTTTCGGGCACATCATGAGAAGAGGAAAGTTGGAATACTTGGTTACAACTGGCAAAATAAAAGGAAAGGGAAATCGCGGACGACAAAGAGAGAAAATACTGGATAGCTTGGTGTCATGGTATGGAAAACAGTCAACAACAGAACTGATACGATGCACTGTAGATAGAAGATTGTGGAGGGACACGATCGCCTACGCCAACCGGCAGGGTACATGATGATGACGATGATGTTTATTTGTTCATTTTTCTGAGTGCTGTAAAAACATACCTCTTCATCCTATGATTCGCTGAATTATCGGCTCGGAAGTTGCCCTCTAGAACAATATTAATTTATTATTATTTGTCAACATTAACAACCTTCCTTGGCACGATTGGAAAGATCATCGGAAACAGAGTTTTACGACATGGGTCTCTGTCAGTCGGAAACAGAGTTTTACGACATGGGTCTCTGTCAGTCGTTTGACGTTACGGCGATAGAAATATCGCCACACACACACACAGACACACACACTCACATTCAATCACAAACAAACACTCATGTAGGCTAGAATAATGAGCATGGAGTGGAAGAATGGGAAATAGACAACAACCTATTTCTCATAAACTCTAGAGAGGACCCCCCCCCCCCCTAAACCTTCCACTCAAGATGATGGAATACGTCAACTCCCGACCAAACATTCGCAACAGGAGACATATCCAACAAAATAGCCAGAATAGTACTGAACCAACTTGGGGATAGTGACCACAGACCAGTCAAACTTTCAGTGGATCTTGCTCACAAACAGGAGTTGCAAATGCCACTTCCCTGCTGGAACTACAAGAGAGCAGACTGGGAAAAGTTTGCCAAGCTCACAGATGCCTACACTGCGCCTTTCAACACCCATTAAAAGAAAGTCAATAAAATGATAGAGGAGTTAACAAAGGCAATTCTGAGACCTGTTAAAGAATCAATTCCTAGAGGAAAAAAGAAGAAAATACAAGCTATACTGGAGCAAGGAAATACAAATACTAGAAGAGGAACTTAACTATGCCAGAAATCTAGCTGAAACATCACAAAACATAGCGTAAAAAGCAGCCTCTGCCAAATACAGAAGAGAGGCCAAGATATCAGCAAGACAGAGCTGGAAAGACAAAACAGAGAGCCTCAATCTAGACAAAAATGAACCCAAACTCTGGAAACTTGCGAAAGCTCTGAGCGATGAAAACAAGTGCCGACCTCCAATATCATTAGCATACAACCAGAACATCCACACAGACAAAATGGCAACAAACACACTGATAGAAAAAATATAAGCAGGATAAACATTCCAAAAGACCAACAGAAAGTTGCAAGAAAGGAAAACCGAGATGCAAAACACATGGTTTTTGCACCAACAGACGACCATCTTTACAGCGACAAAACTAGATCTGACACTCAATGAAAACAAAGAAGAACAAAGGATTGAAGTTCAAGAAGTCCCCCTGGAAAAGATGGAATCACCAACGAAATGCTCATAAAACTGGGACATAAAGCCAAGGGCCAGCTTCTAAGGATAATAAATGCCAGCTGGAAGAGAGGTCAAATGCCGGCAACCTGAAAAGAAACCATTATGGTGCCCATCCTCAAACATGGAAAAGACCCACTGGACCCAAGTAGCTATAGACCAATTAGCCTACTGAGCTGCCTGAGTAAACTCATGGAAAGGCTGGTTAACATAAGACTTATGTGGCATTTGGAGACAAAACAACAAATCATACCTCAACAAAGTGGTTTCCGTCAGCACAGATCAACTGAAGACCTGATCACCCACATCGCACAGGAAATAGAAGATACTCTACAAGAAAAGAAACACACACTGACAGTGTGGGTCGACATGGAGAAGGCTTTTGATAGGGTATGGAGAGAAGGATTAAAGAACAAGCTTCTCAGATTTGGCATCCAAGGCCGTTTATTAAATTGGATATCTCAATACCTACAAGACAGAACGGTCAGAGTACAAGTACATGGACAACTAGGTAAGAAAGCCAGAGTACAAGTACATGGACAACTAAGTTAGAAAGTCAGAATCGAAAAAAGCGTCTCACAAGGCGGAGTACTATCCCCAACGCTCTTTCTTAATCTTCATAAATGACATTGTAATGGTCATTCCACACAATACACTCAGCAATGTACGCAGATGACCAGGCGATATGGGCACGTGAATAATCTATGTCAGTAGCTAGCTCCAGAATGTAAGATGACCTAAAAAAAACTTGACAAATGGACGAACACCTGGTTACTACCAATTAATGAAAAAAATCATCATCATCATTGATTGCCGTCTCCACATCGAAGGTTGGCTACCATGGAGCGCCATTCCACTCTGCCTCTTGCTTTGATGATGCATATTGTCATAGGCTGACTAATCCATCTTTTGATGTTCTTGTTCATGCTAGACTTGTTCTGCCTCTGCCACTTTCACCTTGTATTTTCCATTCCAATATTACTTTTAGTAGTATGTTGTGTCTTTTAACATGCCCCCAAAATAATTTGTGTTGTTCTTATTGTGTTTAATAGTTCTCTTTTAATTTTTGTTTTAAAACATTGTTTTCTATTTTTCCCAACAAGTTCTACCTGTTCTATAAATCAACATTTCAAAGCAATGCTTTGCAAACCAACAGCTTCAATTTGCTGTTCTTTTTTCATGTCTAATGTCCATGTTTCTGCACCATACAGAAATATTGAGAAGATGTCAATGTTGCTATTCTTAGTTTTAGCCATGGTGTTATTTGTTTTGATGTTAGTATACTTTTCATGGCATTAAAATTACTTTTTGCCATTCCTATCGTTTTGGTGCATACACAAAATAAAACAAAAAATACATAAACAATTTTTTCGCATATAAAGAAACACGCTCTCTGCAAAATTGAAGATAAAAGACCACACACTTCCTAGTGACCAAAACCCAACATATCTTGGAGTCACTATGGACCACAGAATAACATGGATAAATCAAATAGACAAAGAAAACAAAAGTTACAGAAAACGAAGAGACGTGAAGAAGTTAGTTGGAACGGACTGGAGAGCAGACAGCAATATCTTGAAATGACTATACGTAGGAAGAGTAAGACCAGTCTAGAGTATGGAGTCACAGCCTGGGCTACAGCTTCCAAATTACAATTTGCTTAGCAAAATTAACAGAACACAGAACCAGGCTGCCCGTAGCATCATTGGTGCTATGAAATCTATACCTATAGAGACTCTAGAAACAGTAACAGGTTTACAACCTTTAGAAGACAGACGGAAAACTAAAGTAATGCAACAAGCGGAGAGATACAAAAGGCCTCATAACCACCCCATGTACCAAAGAATAACCGATTTCGGAAAAGCAAGACTAAAGAGGAGCAACTTCGCTGCAATCTCCAAAGAACTGACAACTAGCGATCCAGTACTGTCCCAAACAATGCGGAAACCCATAACCAATCTGGTATGACTCCCCATGAGAAACATAAAATACCAGAACTTAAGGAAGACATAATAGGAATCATGAAAAAAGGTACCCAAAACAGACGCAGAGAGAAAACACATGGCAGAAAAAACATACAAACGACAACTACCCATAGTACTCCTGGTCACACATGTGCACAGATAGTTCTGCTACAAACGCCACCAGAAATGGAGGAGGAGGTATGTTCTTGAGTCCGAATAACCAGGAAGAGATCACCAAGTCAAAAGCTACTGGGACATTCTTAAACAACTATAAACCAGAAACCGAAGCGCTCAAAAACGATGCAGAACTGGCTATCCAACACAAAATAACGTGCACAAGAAATTGGTGATACTGATCGAAGCACTGTCAGTCCTGACAGCTCTAAAAACCCGCAGGAAAAGGGAGCTAGATGGCTTGAAAAGAACCCTAGACCAACTATGCAATAACTTCCAGAGTGGTCATCCAGTGGATACCATCATACTGTAATATACGCGGAAACGAATGCGCAGACAAATTAACTATGGAGGGAGGCAGATTACCACAAGAGAACCATTTGGTCAGCTACGATGAAGCCAAATCCATCAGCAAAGGCCAGTACCATGAAAAATGGAAACAAGAACACCCAAAGTATAACGAGAGTGACGGATACCTCCAACTATCAAGGAGGGATCAAGTCATCATACTTCGCCTACGCACTGGCCACAATAGAATGAGAAGCCTACATGTTCACCAAACTCAAAATAGGAACTATTTTGTTGTCATGTTATCCCGGGCACAGTGTCACAGTTCCTATGCCACTGTACCCTGGATAACATGATAACAAAACATGTTCTACAGGATTGCGCCCCCCCCCCCTATATTTAAACAGACATCTGCCTTCAAAAGAGAGTCCGGAGGCCTAGCCTGATTGACGTCATGATCGCAGAAGAAGAAAAATGAGCCCGGACAGTGGCCATCTTGCCGAGATCTGAGACAGATCATATCGTCTGTTGTGCCAAACAGAAACCAACAAATGACACCATATAGTTCATGAACGAAGGGGAGTTACACGCGCACGTTAGAGCGTTGACATGCATGTGGACATCATCTTACAAGGCAAAGTCATGTGGACATCATCTTACAGGGCAAAGTCATGTGGACATCAACTTACAAGGCAAAGTGAAGTGGGCATCATCTCACAAGGCAAAGTCATATGGGCATCATCTCACAAGGCAAAGTCATGTGGGCATCATCTCACAAGGCAAAGTCATATGGGCATCATCTCACAAGGCAAAAGCATGTGGGCATCATCTCACAAGGCAAAGTCATATGGGCATCATCTCACAAGGCAAAATCATGTGGGCATCATCTCACAAGGCAAAAGCATGTGGGCATCATCTCACAAGGCAAAGTCATGTGGGCATCATCTCACAAGGCAAAGTCATGTGGGCATCATCTCACAAGGCAAAGTCATGTGGGCATCATCTCACAAGGCAAAGTCATGTGGGCATCATCTCACAAGGCAAAGTCATGTGGGCATCATCTCACAAGGCAAAGTCATGTGGGCATCATCTCACAAGGCAAAGTCATGTGGGCATCATCTCACAAGGCAAAGTCATGTGGGCATCATCTCACACGGCAAAGTCATGTGGGCATCATCTCACAAGGCAAAGTCATATGGGCATCATCTCACAAGGCAAAGTCATGTGGGCATCATCTCACAAGGCAAAGTCATATGGGCATCATCTCACAAGGCAAAGTCATATGGGCATCATCTCACAAGGCAAAGTCATATGGGCATCATCTCACAAGGCAAAGTCATATGGGCATCATCTCACAAGGCAAAGTCATATGGGCATCATCTCACAAGGCAAAGTCATGTGGGCATCATCTCACAAGGCAAAGTCATATGGGCATCATCTCACAAGGCAAAGTCATATGGGCATCATCTCACAAGGCAAAGTCATGTGGGCATCATCTCACAAGGCAAAGTCATATGGGCATCATCTCACAAGGCAAAGTCATATGGGCATCATCTCACAAGGCAAAGTCATATGGGCATCATCTCACAAGGCAAAGTCATATGGGCATCATCTCACAAGGCAAAGTCATGTGGGCATCATCTCACAAGGCAAAGTCATATGGGCATCATCTCACAAGGCAAAGTCATATGGGCATCATCTCACAAGGCAAAGTCTCAGACAAAATATGACAGGCAGAGATAGAGGTAGGAAGAGAAAGATCAGAGAAAGATGAGATGAGCTTCATGACATCTCTGACAGGAGATCTTAATTGTGAAAGTTTCCAACAGATTGTGTCGGTTCGTCAGAAATGTTTGTAACCGCCAAAGTTCAGGACTTAATGAGAAAAAAGACATGGCTATATCACTTCAGTTACTTGTAGTAGTGTTGTTATATTTTGTTATTTAACATCGATTGGTCAATTTGGCAACTCGTAGCTGAGGGTTTCTGGGCCACTTATATTATGACATCACCTCGTCTCGTGGATACGCTATTGATCCCCAATACAGGCAAATTCGTCCAGCAACTCACATAAATATTGAACGATTTATTATCGTTATTATACCAAATAATAATAGCTCGTTACAGAAGATAGCTGCTAATGTCTAGCGGGTTTCATGAATGTAATGGTGGGGTCGATTATTATCCGATATTATAATAATGGGGTGGCCTCATTGCTTTCAACGTTTATTTGAAATCGATTTAATGAAACTCTTAAACCGAGCTTCGCAGAAGATGGCAATCTGATCGTCAGAGGTAACAGGCGTCAAGCAAGTGTTTCGAAGCTTTAGGTATTTTACAAACTGGACTTTGGTAATGACGCCTGTTTCCTCTTGAACCATCACTATCTGTGTATAGCTACTGTGGTTGTAGAGAATGACGTTTGAGTGACACGCACAATAACGGACGTTGCAAATACATAGAGATGTGAGCTGCCTGGGCTGTTTTGCTTGTTGGAGTCTGCCACCATGCCCCCTGCCCTCCATGTATTGGCGATTACTGATTACCTTCTATCTACATATCACTGTTTCGTGTCTCCAAGGCGGACATCGATTTTAACGAAATGATGAGTGACACCCGGGTCTGGACACATTGATGAGCTATCTGGGGAGGACTTGTTTATTATTCTGCCACCGCCCACGCTGCTGATATTAATTACTCCGCCACCCGCCTTTTCCGTCCGTGACTGAGAACGCGATGCATTCTGTCAACCATGTGTCAGAGCTAAGATGTTAGCAACTCAACCATGTGTGAGAGCTAAGATGTTAGCAACTCAACCATGTGTGAGAGCTGTGATGTTAGAAACATTTTCATACCAAAAATGAGATGGTAAAATGTAGACATCGAGTTCAAACCACAGAGTGTCCAAATCTGGCCACTGCCATAGAGCAGGTCAGAGCGAGCAGGATTGATGCACTTACATCTAGGTGGTTGTTCACCATTTTGAAAACTATCAACAAGTTTGAGAGCTGCTGCTAACTTTGAACTTCAATTATAGAAGATAATCGATTACTGCGGCTGTAAAGGTAAATGTAAAGGTAAAGGTAAAGTACGAGACTTGAACCGGCGTCTTAGCACGCGAGTTTACATCCATATATGCTCGGCCGCCTATCCAGAAATGTCCGGAAATTTCAGTATAGTGTCGCCTCAAGCATCGAAACTCAGATGCGAGGCAACATTCCTCAACTTCCCAGGGTAATACCCTGGTACCCATTTCTGCCAACGGCTGGGTCGACAGGTGGGGGGGGGGGTATTTTTTTTTCTCCAACCACGAGTACAATTCACACTGCTCCCAGCGGGAATCGAACACGGGTTGTCCGAACGTCGGTAGTCACCCAAACAGCAAGGTTCCAATTTGAGAATTAACAACAAGTCGCCAAACAACATTGAGAGAATGTGGCAAGTACCATAGCTACAGTCATTATGTCAACTTCAGTTTTGGGAACAAACACAAGAAACATTTTCTTTAGTAACCACAACACATTGTCTATGTGTTGACTTTATGACTGACATTAACTCATATTTTATTTCCAAAATGATTAATTTAATAATCTGTGACAAAAGTGACATTTAAAAATCGGTGACGAAAACGACATTTAACATGTGACGAAAGCGACATTTAATAATATTCGACAAAAACGACATTTTAAAATAGCATTTACTTCTGACGACAAAAAGTGTACTAAAAGGTTCGCTGTCACAATGTCGTCATCTGATCAAAACGTGATGGTTCTAGACATCAGCACAGAGACAGCTTCAATGTCAAATGTCGAGATGCCGATTATCAGTGAAGAGTTGAAAGAGGTTTTCATCATCATCAACGACAACATCATCAACTTGACGATTAGCCTGTTTGGTCTAGTGGCTAACGTCATCAACGCAATTGTCTTCTACAAACAGGGCTTCCACAACACTATGAACATCAGCTTTTTTGCACTGGCCATCTCCGACATGTGTAGCCTGTTTTTCTTGGTATGGTTCATCATCTGCGTCAACCCTCTCTTCGTTAACGCCGACATCAATATTGTTCCAATAGAAATTCTTCATCTCACAGCGGGTATTCCCCACATCTGTTTTGTCCGTATCACCGGTTGGATAACCGTGTTTGTCACGGCCGAGCGGTGTCTGTGTATAATGTTACCGCTGAAGATCAAACAGATCATGACACCCAAGGTAACGATGTTCACCATCTCTTTCATCTACGTCAGTAGCATGCTAACATTCGTTCCTGAGTTCCAAACAACCTTCTACGGCTGGAAGTTCTATCCAGAGAGAAATAGGACCTTGTTCGGTCTGCTTTTTACAAGTGACAGAAAGAGTATGGAGGGTATTGTATTCTTCCTCTACTCCATTTTAGGGTCCGCGTCTTTCATTGCTGTGATCGTCTTCACACTTGTTCTGGTCATCCAACTGAAGCGGAAGTCAAAATGGCGCACGCAGGCCAATGTGGACAAGGCCAGGTCTGAGGCCATCTCCAACCGTGACAGGAAGACCATGACCATGGTGGTGATAATAGCAACTGTCTTGATCGTCTGTTACACCCCGGGTGTCATTATTTCCATGAGCTCTTTCTTCAGGTCAGAGTTCAGCGTTCTGGGAGCACAGTTGAATGCTTTCTACATGGCCTGGTCGTTTGCTTTCATCTTCGAGGCGTTAAACTCGAGTGTCAACATCTTCCTCTACTATAGAATGAGCACCAAGTACAGGGACACGTTCAACGAAATCTGTAATTTTTCTAAGGAAAAAAGGTAATGGATGTGTAGGATTAGTGAAATGTAAGAAATAGCAAACATAGCTACTTCTAATTATCAATATAAACTGTTATAGGTTACCTCTCATTATCAGTATAGACTGTTATATGTTACCTCTCATTATCAGTATAGACTGTCATAGATCAAGAGAAAACTGGCAATTATCTCATGTAGACTAAGAATACACTCCGGATGTCATTATTTCTATGACGTCATACCTGAGACCAGAGTTCAGCGTTCTGGGAACAGAGACGAACATGTTTCACGAAGCCTGGTCGTTTGCGTTCAACTTTCAGGCTGTCAACTCGAGCATTAACATCTTCCTCTATTTGAGAATGAGCACAAAGTACCGGCAAACATGTCACGAGATGTTCAAGTTTGTCAAAAAATTAAGTGGATAACAAGGATTGAGTGAGCAAGGATTTCTGGAAGATTCGGTAGCGTTCTGATACTGAGAGAAGTAGACAGGAATATTGAACTCTTAAATGTAATAAATAGTGCATGTTGACAGCGCTAAGACAAATCTACAGCAAAAAACAACAATCAACAACAGAAATCAAAGAATAATAGAGTGCCTCATTGGATGGAACATTTGCTCCTTGACTCAGCGCCTTCCAGAGAGACCTGCATTTCAGCACGCTGCCAGGTAAACTTTTATTTTCTTCTTTACTTTGTGTCGAGAAATCAAAAAGTTCAGTGCCTTGTGTATCTGACTATTCATGTTTAACTCAGAGAAGAAGTGGAAGACGCCTTGCGCAATATGGAAGCAGGAAAAGCTCCTGGACCAGATAATATAACTAAAGAAGAGATTGAAGCCATGGGTGATTTTGGAATAGCAATAATAATAAAAATATTTAATGATATCTACAACAGCTGATATATACCAGACGACCTGTTAAATCAATATTTATAGCCCTACCAAAGAAATCGGGTGCGATTGAATACGATGATCATCGCACAATAAGTCTTATGAGTCACATGACTACGATATTACTAAGAATCATCATGCGAAGAGTGCGAAACAATATCAGTCCAGAAAATAGTGATGAACAGTGTGGTTTTTTTGGAGATAAAGTAACGAGCAATGTCATATACATCATAAGATCTTTAGTAAAAATAGCCACACAGGTGAAAACAGATCTATACCTATGTTTCATAGATTATACCAAAGCATTTGACAAAGTAAAGCACCAAGAAATAATCACAATTTTAGAACGCCTAAAAATAGACAGCAAAGATCTAAGAATAATAAAGAACATGTACTGGCAACAAACAGCGGCCATAAGAACTGGAAACCAATTGGGAATGATTCAACAATTAAAATAGGGTATTAGAAAAGGTTGTGTGCTGTCACCAGATTTGTTTAATATGTATAGTGAGATTACTTTAAGATCCATAATTGACATACCTGGAGTAACAATCGGAGGTCATAATATAAATAATCTAAGGTATGCTGATGATACGGTATTAATCGCTAAGAGTGAAAATGAGTTTTAAAATATGTTAGTAATTACAGTGAAGGATATCAGAAATGAAGGACTCAGCCTTAATAGCAAAAAGATAGAAGTGATAGTGAAAACAAGGAGAAAGACATCCCCGCAATGCACACGAAACTAAGTGGAACAGGTAAATAAATGTAAATAGTTGGGAACATTGTTGACCTCAGATGGTCGATGTACAACAGAGATGAGATGCACAATGGTTCAGGCAAAAGCAGCTTTAAAAAAATGCGGATGAAACTGTGCAATCCATTATGAAACAATAATAAGAGTTCATAAAAGTTATGGAGCCATTTTTCACATATGGATGTGAATCACGGACAATATGACAACAGACAAGAAAATTTCTGGAGGCTGTAGAAATGTAATTTTTCAGTAGAAAGTTGAGAATACAATGGACATGGGTTATCATAATTGAGGGATGTACACTTTATCATCATTGAGTGATGAATGGGCTATCATCTTTAAGTGATGTGTGGGTTACCATCATTGGATCATCAGGCTGGATAATGGCATTTAACACCTTCAGGGCATGTCTAAAATAACATCATTTCGATCGGGAAACACATACATTCAAAAGAATAAACGAAAAAAAGAAGATATCAAAGACACGCGCCCATCGACTTCAAATTGTAAGTTAGCCTAACAGGAAGTTGTCTGCGTGACTAGTTCTATCATTCTAATTTTGTTAAACACCTTCTTTGCGTGACTAGTTCTATCATTCTAATTTTGTTAAACACCTTCTTTGCGTGACTAGTTCTATCATTCTAATTTTGTTAAACACCTTCTTTGCGTGACTAGTTCTATCATTCTAATTTTGTTAAACACCTTCTTTGCGTGACTAGTTCTATCATTCTAATTTTGTTAAACACCTTCTTTGCGTGACTAGTTCTATCATTCTAATTTTGTTAAACACCTTCTTTGCGTGACTAGTTCTATCATTCTAATTTTGTTAAACACCTTCTTTGCGTGACTAGTTCTATCATTCTAATTTTGTTAAACACCTTCTTTGCGTGACTAGTTCTATCATTCTAATTTTGTTAAACGCCTTCTTTGCGTGACTAGTTCTATCATTCTAATTTTGTTAAACGCCTTCTTTGCGTGACTAGTTCTATCATTCTAATTTTGTTAAACGCCTTCTTTGTGTGACTAGTTCTATAATTCTAATTTTGTTAAACACCTTCTTTGCGTGACTAGTTCTATAATTCTAATTTTGTTAAACACCTTCTTTGTGTGACTAGTTCTATAATTCTAATTTTGTTAAATACCTTCTTTGCGTGACTAGCTCTATAATTCTAATTTGGTAAAATACCTTCTTTATGTGACTATTTCTATAATTATACACTTGTAAAACAAACTCTTTGTCCGCTATGATGGCCTAAGTTGAGATGAACACAGACCACATTAATGACCACACCCAGTTGAGAATTTCAGCTCACATGCACCAGCCATGGAACTCTCGATCTATACACTCATCAACACTGGAAAAATTAACTTAACCACGGTCTTTCTTTACAGTGACATGCGACCATTATGACGCCAGAAAGACGGGTAACTTCCTGTTAGGCTAACTTACAATTTAAAGTTGATGGATGCGTGTCTTTGATATCTTTTTTTTTTCGTTTATTCTTTTGAATGTGTGTGTTTCCCGATCGAAATGATGTTATTTTAGACATGCCCTGTAGGTGTTTGTGTCAGAATGTGGGGCAAGCAGATTGGTACAGTTCACACATTTTATTTCAACAAGGCATGCGATACTGCTTGCGAAGACCAACGCACCAACACACGTGGTCTCATCAGACATAAAACGAAAACATGACTAAGAATAATCATGAGACGTGTAAGGAACAGAACAAAAACAGAAATAAGTGAGGAACAATGTGGAAATAGGGAAGGAAAGGGCACTAATAATGCAATATACATCATGGGAACATTGATAGAAAGAGCTATAGAGGTAAAGAAAGATCTATATAAGTGCGTAATAAACAGCACAACAGCATTTTACAAAGTAAAGCATGTGGAAACAATCAACATGCTGAAGAAATTAGTCACAAAAAATATGTACTGGCAACAAACAGCAGTCATAAGAATTAGCAACCAAACAGGACAGTTCCAATATATAAAACAAGGAGTCAGACACTGCTGTCTTCTGTCACCGGATTTATTTTCATTTTACAGCGAAAATATTATGAGATCAATAGTAGACAAAAAAGGGACTGAAGTCAACGGTCACAACATAAACAATTTGCTATATGCGGATGATACAGTCTTAATAGCAGAGACAGAGAATGAACTACAAGAAATGATAGAAGTAATAGTAAAAGAAAGCAACAATAAAGGTTTAAATCTGAATAGTAAGAAAACAGAAGTAATGGTTATATCGAAGAAACAATCATCACCATCATGCAGCATAAAAATAAACAGGATAAATCTGAAACAAGTGCAACATTTCAAATACTTGGGCACAATAATAACATCGGATGGAAGTTGCACCACAGAAATAAAAAGCAGAATAGCCTTATTTTGACCTTTGGCCTGTAAATTGACTTTAAAAATGTGAAGGACCATCTAAATAAATTTATATTAATAACTATTGTGTATGTCAACTGTAGTATTAGATGAATATTTGCCAAGTATTCAGGTAAGTGTAGGGCTGTAGACCGACATAGTAAAAGTAAAAGTAAAGTACCCCCCGTCACGCCGAGTCGCGTATAGGGAAATATGGTGTTAGTGACCCTATATTTTACAGACCTTCAGCACATGATTTTTGGGGTAATGTGGTCGGTATTACGCCCGTGCTGCTTTTACTTTCCCAGAAAAAATCCGGTACCCATTTAAGGCTGGGTGAACCCGGAGCCGTCGGTTGGGATCGAACCCTACCCCTTGTCCGTAGTAGTCCAGTTCACTAACCACTGAGCTATCGCGGCTCCTACTAATTTTTAGGGAATTTGTAGACCGACATATAAAGCATAATTGTTTTAAAAGTAATCAAGTTATTCATATAATATCATATTTATACATTTAAAAAAATATCATAAAAGGAAACATATTGCCTTATTATAGAAATACTCGTTAAACTAGTCTTACAGTCTTGATGTTTTGAAGATCTGTAATGTTAATTTAATGTGATTTTTTAACTTGCTTTTCATTTACCAATATCTCAATATTAGGTGTCATTTTTGATGTGCACAGAACAAGTATATAGGCACGATGTGCATTTGTAATAGTTGAACGTCATTTATTCTTAATAACATTCATGGCAGAACAAGTTTGCTCACAAATTTATGTGGAGCCAAATTTACATATGAACCTTAGAAGAGGATCGGGAATTTCAGGAAACCGGTTTAGAGGGGACATAATTCCAAAATTGGGTCAAATTAGGAGATGTGGATGATCCACAATGTTCTTGAAATTGAGCACAAAGTCCTGAATGGTTTTGGATTTCTGTTATTTCCATTTGCAAGGATGGGGAGTATTTATGAATCTCAGACTCTGAAATACAAAATGGATTTATGCATAAATCGATGTTACTTTTTTAGGATTCGAAAGAGGAAAATCGAGTTGAGAATGTCTCGCTCAAAGTTGTAACTGCTGATTTGTATTTTAAATGATCCACGATAAAGTCACTACATTTACTTAACATGTGGTGAGTGCTTGGGTTAAATGATCCACAATAAAGTCACTACATTTACTTAACATATGCTGAATGTTTGAGTTAAATGATCCATGATAAAGTCACTACATTTACTTAACATGTTCTGAAAGTTTGAGTTAAATGATCCATGATAAAGTCACTACATTTAATTAACATGTGCTGAATGCTTGGGTTAAATGATCCATGATAAAGTCACTACATTTACTTAACGTGTGCTGAATGCTTGGGTTAAATGATCCATGATAAAGTCACTACATTTACTTAACATGAGCTGAATGTTTGGGTTAAATGATCCATGATAAAGTCACTACATTTACTTAACATGTGCTGAATGTTTGGAAAATGATCATATTTACACAGCGCTAAGCTGTTACAAAACAATTAAAGCTTCAATTTAAAAGTGTTGACTTCATTGAACATGGATGGAAACAAAGAGTCTTTTACTTGTAACCTCTTGTTAAGAATATTCAAATGATGTGACGTATCAACTAAAAATGCCAAATCACAAAGCCCTTCTTGATTTTTAAGTAAACCACACCCCAAAGACAAAACAGTTTATGATTCCAAAAAATGAAAGGAGCTGATCTTTTAATTTGAGAAAACACAACAGCATTTCTCCTATAGAAAGTCACACCTGAGTTGTGAAGTAAGAGTTCACCATATTCATTGATTTCTTCTTCAAAAAGTTCTCTAAATTCTCTTTGATTGAGGGCGTGCGATCGAATCATATTAATACAACACAGAACAGGATCAGTGACGTGTCGAAAGCTCATGACTTTAGCACACAAAGCCTCCTGATGAATGATACAGTGATATGAAAGCAACTTTCGATTTAATTACTGCTCAAGTAGAGATACTTAGCTATTCCTCTTCCCTAACATTGTTGGGACGCCATCTGTACAAATGTTCTCAAGTTTAGACGATTCAAGTTTATTGCCACCAACATCACTATTTCCGACACAGTTTTTCACTGCTTCAAATATATCTCTTCCAGTTGATGTTGTCGATAAATCACAAAGTCCTAAAAGCTCCAGAAACACACCAAAATTGTCGTTTACGCACCTCACAAACACAAGTAACTGAGCATTATCTATCATGTCGCCACTCTCATCTATTGCAATAGAGAAGTATCTATCATGTCGCCACTCTCATCTATTGCAATAGAGAAGTATCTATCATGTCGCCACTCTCATCTATTGTAATAGAGAAGTATCTGTCATGTCGTCACTCTCATCTATTGTAATAGAGATGTATCTGTCATGTCGTCACTCTCATCTATTGTAATAGAAAAGTATCTGTCATGTCGCCACTATCATCTATTGCAATAGAGAAGTATCTGTCATGTCGCCACTCTCATCTATTGTAATAGAGAAGTATCTGTCGTGTCGTCACTCTCATCTATTGTAATAGAGAAGTATCTATCATGTCGCCACTCTCATCTATTGTAATAGAGAAGTATCTGTCATGTCGTCACTCTCATCTATTGTAATAGAGATGTATCTGTCATGTCGTCACTCTCATCTATTGTAATAGAGAAGTATATATCATGTCGTCACTCTCATCTATTGCAATAGAGAAGTATCTGTCATGTCGTCACTCTCATCTATTGTAATAGAGAAGTATATATCATGTCGTCACTCTCATCTATTGTAATAGAGAAGTATCTGTCATGTCGGCACTCTCATCTATTGCAATAGAGAAGTATCTGTCATGTCGCCAATCTCATCTATTGTAATAGAGAAGTATCTGTCATGTCGTCACTCTCATCTATTGCAATAGAGAAGTATCTGTCATGTCGTCACTCTCATCTATTGCAATAGAGAAGTATCTGTCATGTCGTCACTCTCATCTATTGCAATAGAGAAGTATCTGTCATGTCGTCACTCTCATGTATTGCAATAGAGAAGTATCTGTCATGTCGTCACTCTCATCTATTGCAATAGAGAAGTATCTGTCATGTCGTCACTCTCATGTATTGCAATAGAGAAGTATCTGTCATGTCGTCTCTCTCATCTATTGTAATAGAGAAGTATCTGTCATGTCGCCACTCTCATCTATTGTAATAGAGAAGTATCTGTCATGTCGTCTCTCTCATCTATTGTAATAGAGAAGTATCTGTCATGTCGCCACTCTCATCTATTGTAATAGAGAAGTATCTGTCATGTCGTCACTCTCATGTATTGCAATAGAGAAGTATCTGTCATGTCGTCACTCTCATCTATTGCAATAGAGAAGTATCTGTCATGTCGTCACTCTCATGTATTGCAATAGAGAAGTATCTGTCATGTCGCCAATCTCATCTATTGTAATAGAGAAGTATCTGTCATGTCGTCACTCTCATCTATTGCAATAGAGAAGTATCTGTCATGTCGTCACTCTCATCTATTGCAATAGAGAAGTATCTGTCATGTCGTCTCTCTCATCTATTGTAATAGAGAAGTATCTGTCATGTCGCCACTCTCATCTATTGTAATAGAGAAGTATCTGTCATGTCGCCACTCTCATCTATTGTAATAGAGAAGTATCTGTCATGTCGCCACTCTCATCTATTGCAATAGAGAAGTATCTGTCATGTCGCCACTCTCATCTATTGTAATACAGAAGTATCTGTCATGTCGCCACTCTCATCTATTGTAATAGAGAAGTATCTGTCATATCGTCTCTCTCATCTATTGTAATAGAGAAGTATCTGTCATGTCGCCACTCTCATCTATTGTAATAGAGATGTATCTGTCATGTCGTCACTCTCATCTATTGTAATAGAGATGTATCTGTCATGTCGTCACTCTCATCTATTGTAATAGAGAAGTATCTGTCATGTCGCCACTCTCATCTATTGCAATAGAGAAGTATCTGTCATGTCGTCACTCTCATCTATTGTAATAGAGATGTATCTGTCATGTCGTCACTCTCATCTATTGTAATAGAGATGTTTCTGTCATGTCGTCACTCTCATCTATTGTAATAGAGAAGTATCTGTCATGTCACCACTCTCATCTATTGTAATAGAGAAGTATCTGTCATGTCGTCACTCTCATCTATGGTAATAGAGAAGTATCTGTCATGTCGTCACTCTCATCTATTGTAATAGAGAAGTATCTGTCATGTCGTCACCCTCATCTATTGTAATAGAGAAGTATCTGTCATGTCACCACTCTCATCTATTGTAATAGAGAAGTATCTGTCATGTCACCACTCTCATCTATTGTAATAGAGAAGTATCTGTCATGTCGTCACTCTCATCTATTGTAATAGAGAAGTATCTGTCATGTCGTCCCTCTCATCTATTGTAATAGAGAAGTATCTGTCATGTCGTCCCTCTCATCTATTGTAATAGAGAAGTATCTGTCTTGTCGTCACTCTCATCTATTGCAATAGAGAAGTATCTGTCATGTCACCACTCTCATCTATTGTAATAGAGAAGTATCTGGAAACAGCGGTTACATATTTTATCTGTTTTGATACATCGCCTGCCATTTCTTCAATGAGCCTCATAATTGTATTTCGTGGTAGGGAAATATTTTCTGCTATTTCTTTGATATCGGTATCCACAGCATTTTCTGCAAAGATGGATTTTCTTTCTTTAATAATCTTGCCAACTGAGAACGGGTTTTTATTGTTAGCGAGAAGAAGTGATATTTCGTTAGAAGCCTTTACTTAGTTTTACATTTCTTCACTTTTTTAACAAATAAGTTTTGCATACAATGACGTTATTTTACTTTGAGAAGTAGTCAGTTCTTAAAGCAGAGACTGGAGGGTATGATTTGTTGAAAGCATCTTGTGTTTGTTTGAAATGCCTTTCTAGGTTGTATGTTTTAGGAACTGTTACTGTCGTTGAACAGAAAAAAAAATCGGTTTCGAAGCACTTCCCATTGTAAAGAGAAACATGACATGCTGGGACACCCACTTCACGTTCACCTTTTCTCTTTGACGAACCTTGCTTGCTTAAAGCCATCTTAACTAACACTAACTATCAGCACAGCACAACACAAGCTGCAGTAGAGTGTACCAACCTCATAAAAAATAATGTATTTACAATTATTAGAACCGAGTAGGTAAGACCTCGCCATCAGTTGCAAGAAATATCATTACTAACAAACTACACCGAAAATTCACTGCAAATTATAAAAAGAGGACATTGAAAGATTAATAATAAAACTCCATTTTGCTAACATTCACAGATGGAGAAGGATTATCACATTTTAAATTGTTGTACCTCCGTAACGACTAGATCTAGAAATGTCCAGCGTGGCTCATTCAGAACATCAACATTAGATATTTTTCAGGGTCAATCCAAACTGAGGCTAGGCCTATCAATTGATGCATTTTACAGAAGATTTCGGAGACCAGTCACGACGACAAACTAACGGCGGCAAACTAACGACGACAAACTAACGGCGGCAAACTAACGACGACAAACTAACGGCGGCAAACTAGCGACGACAAACTAACGGCGGCAAACTAACGACGACAAACTAACGACGACAAACTAACGGCGGCAAACTAGCGACGACAAACTAGCGACGACAAACTAACGGCGGCAAACTAACGACGACAAACTAACGGCGGCAAACTAACGACGACAAACTAACGACGACAAACTAACGGCGGCAAACTAGGGACGACAAACTAACGACGACAAACTAACGGCGCCAAACTAACGACGACAAACTAACGACGACAAACTAACGGCGGCAAACTAACGACGACAAATTAACGGCGGCAAACTAACGGCGACAAACTAACGGCGGCAAACGGCGCCTTGACAGAAGGAAGGTTGTAATTGAAAATCAGCTTCTGTGAATGGCACAGGCTGACAGTGATAAACAGGTTCTTGAACTATCGGTGGGCGAAACAAAATGTCTTGATGGACCTTTACTTGGTCCGCGGGCTTTGAGTTGGCCACCCCTGGCCTAAGTCAACGGGTACGGCACATGATGATAATTATCTCAGTTTCCATCTCGTAACTTCTAACAATAATTGGCTCCCAATACTCCGTTGTGTTATGAAACATTTCTATAAGGACGTGGTTAGTTCCCACAAATGACACAGATGGTCTAGAACACACAATTTGATTGAAGAACGAATATATTCTACTTGATACAATCAATGTGGAGCCTAACAGGGCACCATTTATAGAATTATGTGTTACAATTGTTGAAGATCTTTCAGTCAGCGTTTATCTTCAGACAGAATGAATTCAATCAAAGTCATCCCACTGATTGTGTAATAATGGAGAGATGGTCCCAGCTGGTAAAATTGTGGAGCTCTTGTATGATCAAACATATTGTAGATGTTACTTTTGATGCATATCTCACAAAGGCCCATGAAAATAATATACACGTTGTCTCTCACATCCCATATTTTTACTACATCACTCTGTACATTTAAGGAAGTGTAATTGGCACAGTACATTGTCAATGTGAAGAATACAGTTTTGTTGCAGAAGAACATGAAATACTTTAGCACAGCCTATCACAAATGTAGACCAACATAATCCAATTCACTAGTACAGCTCGGACGGAGGTGGAAAACTGTCTACTGAAACTAGCAATTCCCTCTGTACGTTAGGCATCAAATATGTTCTGATAGGAAAATTGCAGACAGGGAACTTTGAGGTAAGATTTGGTGGATACAGAAGATAACTAGATTGTTTCAGTACAACAGATTCTAGAAGCCGAGAATGAAATTCTGAATGTATGAATGAATTCTGTCTTATATATGTACTCATCAAGTTGTGGTGATGTCCCTCTGTCTTATATATGTATTCATCAAGCTGTGGTGATGTCCTTCTGTCATATAGATATACTCATCAAGCTGTGGTGATGTCCCTCTGTCTTATAGATGTACTCATCAAGCTGTGGTGATGTCCGCCTGTTTTATAGATGTACTCATCAAGCTGTGGTGATGTTCCTCTGTCTTATAGATGTACTCATCAAGCTGTGGTGATGTCCCTCTGTCTTATAGATGTGCTCATCAAGCTGTGGTGATATCCCACTGTCTTATAGATGTACTCATCAAGTTGTGGTGATGTGCCTCTGTCTTATAGATGTACTCATCAAGCTGTGGTGATGTTACTCTGTCTTATAGATGAACTCATCAAGCTGTGGTACTGTCCCTCTGTCTTATAGATGTACTCATCAAGCTGTGGTGATATACCTCTGTCTTATAGATGTACTCATCAAGTTGTGGTCATATCCCTCTGTCTTATAGATGTACTCATCAAGCTGTGGTGATGTCCCTCTGTCTTGTAGATGTACTCATCAAGTTGTGGTGATGTCCCTCTGTCTTATAGATGTACTCATCAATTGGTTATTGGTTATTGGTTATTGGTTATGGAAGGCCTCGGAATCACAGCAAACGAATTAAAATCCATAATTGCTCAACCGCCCGTGCCAGTGGAATCATCCGAATTACTAACTCATCTCCCAAACAAAGAAAGGTAACTGTAGTCCCCATCGTAGCAGTCTCAGCACACGCCAAAAGACATAAGGCGAAACCGCGCAGAAAGTGAACACAGCCAACTGTTCCCTGTCATACGATATCATCATTCATCGTAAACAAGCGGGATATCGAAGCAGGATCAAAACGGATGAGACACACAGCTCACGGTGTGCACAGAGCACTTAACTTAGTAGCTCCTGCAACAAGCCGGACTTGGAATATGAGGAAACTGCAAGAAGGAACACTTTTCAGACATAGCCTTCAATGGTTCCTGCCGCCTATCCACCATATACCATGGGAGTTCACGTCCTCCCGAAAATGATGATCGTCATAGCAACTTGATGATGTTAGGCCATCATTGATGACTCCAATTCTAAACATATAGACACACAGTGGTGGTAAGTTATCATTTCCAATCCAACAGAAGCCACATGACCTGTAGTTAGTAAAACCACACAGAGAATATGATTTTGTGACCTTCACTGATTCACTCTTAGATGTGAATGTTTAGTTTACACAAGAGGAGAAGTTTTCAACTACAGTGATCCCATTTAAGGCAATTCTGGGATAGCAAGGCAAGTCTCCTTTATAGCAGCAGAACTTGATGTTCTCCGCTCCCTTCTTGTAGCTGCCGCCACACGATTCTGATGTCTCATTAACTTGGACATCATTCAAGAACAATGCCAGATTAACATTCCATAGATATGGCTCTGCTGCTGAAATGCTTGGTGCAACAGTTGTATCAATCATACTGGAGGCTCCTGGTCTGTGGTCATTTATATCACAGACGGCACATGATGTTGTTATATTCAGTGTTTCTTTCTGGGGTGTAAATATGTGGCACACACATGGAGAGTGGTTTGTGGTCACAGTAATCCCATTAAAGGCAATTCTAGGGTAGCATGGCATAGCTGTTTCAGAACATCACAATCCTGTGATGTTTTCTGTGTTCGCTATAAAGCTGCTGCTGCTACACAATCCTGACCAATTATAGGTGTGGACATTATTCACTTGCAATGACAAAATTGCTTTGTTTACATCATAAACCTCTGGAAGCGAATCATTTATGGGACTAATAGTACAATTTATTCTTCCATCGGGGATATCTTCATTGAGTCCCCCCAAAAAAGGTCTTTGGTTAAAAAGCACATATGCTTTTGAGTTAAACACAAAATGAGCCCACTTCATAGATTCAAAATGATCCTTGCCAATGCCATCCGTTTGCACAAGTTAGGTCCTTAGCTACCAAACGTCCGAAACGAAGCCATCGAATTAACGACTTTATCTACAGCGAAGGTTAACGAACTGTGAACAAACATTTATGTTCAAACCCTTGAAAACAATTTCAAAAAATCTGCCAACTCGCTGTAATAACATATATCGTATTGTTCAATGTAAACATTGCTTAGTCCATAGCTCGAATATAAATAAGCTGCCATTTTGGTGCGTTCCATGACGTCATCTCCAAGCTCATCAAGCTGTGGTGATGTCCCTCTGTCTTGTAGATGTACTCATCAAGCTTTGGTGATATCCCTCTGTCTTATAGATGTACTCATCAAGCTGTGGTGATATCCCTCTGTCTTATAGATGTACTCATCAAGTTATGGTGATGTCCCTCTATCTTATAGATGTACTCATCAAGCTGTGGTGATATCCCTCTGTCTTATAGATGTACTCATCAAGTTATGGTGATGTCCCTCTGTCTTATCGATGTACTCATCTAGCTGTGGTGATATCCTTCTGCCTTATAGATGTACTCATCAAGCTGTGGTGATGTCCCTCTGTCTTATCGATGTACTCATCAAGCTGTGGTGATGTCCCTCTGTCTTATAGATATACTCATCAAGCTGTGGTGATATCCCACTGTCTTTCTGTCTTATAGATGTACTCATTAAGCTGTGGTGATGTCCCTCTGTCTTGTAGATGTACTTATCAAGTTGTGGTGATGTCCCTCTGTCTTATAGATGTACTCATCAAGCTGTGATGATGTCCCTCTGTCTTATAGATGTACTCATCAAGCTGTGGTGATATCCCTCTGTCTTGTAGATGTACTCATCAAGCTGTGGTGATGTCCCTCTGTCTTATAGATGTACTCATCAAGCTGTGATGATGTCCCTCTGTCTTATAGATGTACTCATCAAGCTGTGGTGATATCCCTCTGTCTTGTAGATGTACTCATCAAGCTGTGGTGATATTACTCTGTCTTATAGATGTACTCATCAAGCTGTGGTGATATCCCTCTGTCTTATAGATGTACTCATCAAGCTGTGGTGATATCCCTCTGTCTTATTGATGTACTCATCAAGTTATGGTGATGTCCCTCTATCTTATTGATGTACTCATCAAGCTGTGGTGATATCCCTCTGTCTTATAGATGTACTCATCAAGTTATGGTGATGTCCCTCTGTCTTGTAGATTTACTCATCAAGCTATGGTGACATCCCTCTGTCTTATAGATGTACTCATCAAGTTGTGGTGATGTCCCTCTGTCTTATAGATGTACTCATCAAGATAAGGTGATGTCCCTCTGTCTTATAGATGTACTCATCAAGCTATCGTGATGCCCCTCTGTCTTATAGATGTACTCATCAAACTGTGGTGATATCCCACTGTCTTATAGATGTACTCATCACGCTGTCGTGATGTCCCTCTGTCTTATAGATGTACTCATCAAGCTGTGGTGATGTCCCTCTGTCTTATAGATGTACTCATCAAGCTGTGGTGATTTCCATCTGTCTTATAGATGTACTCATCAAGCTGTGGTGATGTCTCTCTGTCTTGTAGATTTACTCATCAAGCTATGGTGATATCCCTCTGTCTTATAGATGTACTCATCAAGCTGTGGTGATGTTCCTCTGTCTTATAGATGTACTCATCAAGCTAAGGTGATGTCCCTCTGTCTTATAGATGTACTCATCAAGCTAAGGTGATGTCCCTCTGTCTTATAGATGTACTCATCAAGCTAAGGTGATGTCCCTCTGTCTTATAGATGTACTCATCAAGCTGTGGCAATGCCCCTAATGTGTCTACATTACTCTGTACAGACGTTGACACTGCTCTCGAACATGCAACAACTAACGAGCACACACTGCATTCATACAGAAAGATTAATAATAAAACTCCATTTTGCTAACATTCACAGATGGTGGAGGATTATCACATTTTAATTTGTTATATCTCCGTAACGACTAGATCTAGAAATGTCCAGCGTGGCTCATTCAGAACATCAACATTAGATGTTTTTCAGGGTCAATCCAAACTGAGGCTAGGCCTATCAATTGATGCATTTTACATAAGATTTCGGAGACCAGTCACGACGACAAACTAACGGCGTCAAACGGCGCCTTGACAGAAGGAAGGTTGTACTTGAAAATCAGCTTAAAAGAGGCAGAGGCAGACCAAGACGAACATGGACGAGTAACATCAAAAGATGGACAAGTCAGCCTATGACAACCTGCACCATCAAAGCAAGAGACAGAGCAGAATGTCGCTCCATGGTAGCCAACCTTCGATGTGGAGACGGCACTCGATGATGATGCTGATGAGTTCGCTTATTGACTGACTGCTCTTTGGACGTCACAAGGCAATATGGCGTCGGTCACACAGGTCTGGTTGAGACCAGCTCAATAATGTAGGCGTAAGCTGCTCTTTTTTCTCCTGACCACTAAATTCTCTGATCTTGTCTAGTTTACATTCTGATTCTCTTCTGATCTTGTATAGTTTACATTCTGATTCTCTTCTGATCTTGTCTAGTTTACATTCTGACCCTCTTCTGATCTTGTCTAGTTTACATTCTGATTCTCTTCTAATCTAAGTTTCTCACTGTAAAATCGTCCTGTGTATCAGGCTAAATACCTAATTCTCATCTGCATAATTTATTGGCGCAGTTATCTCACTGCCAATAATTTGTCACGAGATCTTAAACTCTGTTTGATCTCTGTGTAAAAATTGCCACAACAAGGTGCCACTTGCCACTTTGTTCCACTTCTAAGTTTCAAATTAAAGATATTTATCTCATAAACTTGACCTACCCCTGACGTTTGTTTGTCAAGCCATTACCTGAACATGTTAACGAGTCAAGTCCTATGACCATTCCCACCTTTTCAAGTAACAGCTGGGAAAATTCCACTCTCCCAAAATTTGTTATTCATCAGTCTTAACTATAATTCTGTTATTATCTCAATCTCAACACCTTTTTCCAATGACAGCTAGAAAATGTCCATGGCCTATGTTACTATATCGCTCCTCTACTGACGACTGTTATGATTATGTTACTGTTATCTTACATTTAACTTAGAGTAAACAACTTAAGTTATCCTAAATTAAGCTATCTCAGTCCATATAGAAGAAGGGAATGGCATCTATAATCGGGAAGGGCACAGGACTTCGGTAACCATGAGTCAACGTCACCCGTTCGGATGAAAAAGTTGGGAGTACAGATGGGCATAGCTAGAGACAATACGCTTTGTGGGAGCATAAGTGGACTTATCAACCTTCACAGAACTGGAGATGCCTGTCGCTGGATGCTGCGGGACATGATGAGAAAATCAGAGCAACTATGACACTGTCTAGTGAAACGATAACCACAAATAACGCAATAACTTTGATATGTGTATCACCACAGACAGATAACTCTATATAAATGTCTCTTTCAGTTTGGTATTGTCAACAGGTGTGCATTGCTCACAGGACAACCTCATAGTGGCTAAATCACTTTTCCTGCGTGAAGTACCGCTACAAGCACGCTAGAGATAGCACTGAAGATGGTTTCAGCTTGGATGCACATACTTCATTTCACCGGCGAAAACCTTACAAAGGGAGGGGTAAAGCCCTGGTCACAGTCACCACCTCATCGCCATGCTACTGCTGGCCATAAAGTATGCACCGTTGTCGTCCTCTACACTTTTCTGCCTTGAACGTGCTGTAAATGTCGGACCCTGTCAGAAACAGCCGAAGTGCGAAAGGCTGGATCTAAATTATCACTATGAATTCCGAAATGGAATTGCCTCAATGAAGTCAAAGACGCCCCATTCTTGATAAGCTACTGTGCGGCGCCGATATAATGATTTAGCAAGAAACACATTTTGGTGATAGGACAATTAGTTCGGGGATTTTAATGTTAGAGGCAACCAGTGGGCTAACGTCATAACTAACTAACAAGGAGAAGACCTGGAGGACACACTGGTGTCGGCTGATATAGTGTGCTTGAATAATGGAAGGGCAGCCTGTATAACTATTTGAAAATGAGACTCAGTTATGAAACTGGCACTGGTGTCTTTATACCTCTGTGTAGGTGCCATGTACTGGGACTCAATGGAAGTAATCACATTCCATGCGTTATAATTGAGAACAAAAATAGAAGTAAAAAAAAACAAGGTAACTATTTTCTTTAGTGAGAACACAGAGCATGACGTCTTTGGCCAAATCTAACATAGCAAAGAGAAAATTGTTGTATTATCACCGCTAGGTAGCTCTATAATTGTTTTAATTAAAGATAGATAACTCTTTCCATCAGCAACAGCTGAGGTAAAGAAATTAAGCGGCATCAAAAAGAAAGGTTAATCTAACTATCAGATCAGATACACCAGTGGCGTATACTGGGTTTGGGGTCTGGGCTACCGCTGACATAATAAATAAAAACATACATTATATTAGGTAGGCTAACATAAAGTAATATTTTCTAATGGCATCACTACATTTTTAATTATTTATTTATGTTCATTACGTCCGTTTTTTTTTTTGGGACGAAATGTCTTGATGACTTTGTCAGTGAAAGTACTTTTGGGTTGGTTTCTAAGTTTCTGAGGGAATATTTTCTCTTTGTAAAAGTTCTTTCTACAGATGCTGATGCGCATAACGTAGTTATAAATAGCTACGGAAGTTCCGGTAATTAGAAATAATTTCACTTTCACTTTGTAACGATTCTGATTGGCTAGAGCTAAAAATAATCCATGAAACCGCATTCATCTATTTATTTATAATTATGTTGATTCCGATTTGTGAATGTCAAGGTCGTTAATACTAGGATCAGGATAGAGGAAAAATGTACCGCTGGCTACTAGAGGTTTCAATGTAGAATAGTTTCGATTTCATTCACAAGCGTTATAGTGGCCAGAGGAAAACCTTGCTTTAATAAATATAAATCAAAGCAAATAAATCATATTGGAATACGAAATGTGTAATAGAATATTCAAAAATTTGTAATATAATTATTTTAAAAATATAATAAATGTTCTTTCCTTTTGTATTTCGTTAATATGTTCAGGCTATCGGCGGTAGCTGCGGTATCATAGAGAATACGTCACTGAGATTTACAACTCTCCATGACTGACTCTATCAACAAAAATACACTAAATAGTACTAAAAAATACAGTCTTAATCGCTAAGAGTGAAAATGAGTTACAAGGAATGTTGGACATTATCGTGAAGGAAAGCAAAAGTAAAGTACTTAGTCTCAATAGCAAAAAGACATAAGTAATGGCAACAACAAAGAAAAAGACATCACCTCAGTGCAAAATAAAGACAAGTGGAACAATATTAAAACAGGTAAATGAATTTAAATATTTGGGAACTTTGTTAACCTCAGACGGAAGATGTACAAAAGAGGTGAGATGCAGAATGGCTCAGGCAAAAGCAGCTTTCCAAAAAATGAGGAAGATACTATGCAATCCATTTTTGACAATAGAAACAAGAAAGAAAGTTCTTAAATGTTACGTAGAGTCATTCTTAACATATGGATGTGAATCATGGGCAATAGGACAACAGACAAGAAAATCACTGGAGTCTGTAGAAATGTGGTTTCACAGAAGAATGTTGAGAATACCATAGACAGCTAAGAAGAGTAATGAAAACGTTCTGAAAGAGGCCAAAGCAAAAAGAGAGTTAATTTCCAACATTAGGAAGAAACAATCATCATTTTTTGGCCATGTAATGAGAAGAGAACAACTTGAATATATTGTAACAACGCGAAAAATTGAGGGACGAAGAGATAAATGGAAGCAAAGAGAAAAAATATCAGACAGCTTAAGAGAATGGCTTGGCAGAAGGTCAACAACAGAAATGATAAATAACTGTCTCTCTCTCTCTCTCTCTCTGCGATCAGGACTCAATCAGAGTAGGATCCCAGACTCTCACATGAAGTCAGCTGTCAGGTTAAGTGTGTTGATCGCCCCCACAGACAGAACATCACAGTTAGAGTCTGCCAGATCCACTCTGAACTGAACACCCGTTAAAACGTTGCAGTGTGTTATGCGCCAGTGGCCTAGTGCATCCGATTTCAGCCAGCATTTTATTCAGGTTTGCATTCCTTAGCCTTTGATTGTCCCAAATCTTCCTGCAAGGCAGCAGATGATCTTTTCTGTAGGGGGATTCTGCCCTTAGATGATCGGCCCTCCCAGGTTTACGAGCACCATCTGCCCGAGTCACTAGAGGTGACTAACACAGACATGCACACAGCGATACAAGGCAAGACTAGCACTGACACACATCAAGATATATGACACATAACTAACATAATAAATAACTGTCGAGATCGAAAGTTGTGGAGAGACATGATCACCTACGCCTCAGGCCCGGTACTGAATGATGATGATGATATTAAAAAATAGAAATATTATAACAATATCAGTTTAACTTTATAAACAAAAATACAAATATTTTTGTTTAGCTAAACTTCATTAAACAAACGAAACAAAAAACAATTCTCTGTCTCTCATTATGAGTCAGTAATGAATCACAACTCTCTTGCTCTCGTTCTCTCACTTTATCAGTATATATATATGTATATAAATCTCTTTCTCTCTCTCTGCATCAAAATTATATACAACTCTCTCTTGCTCTCTCTCTCTCTCTCTTTCTCTGCATGAATAAATAAAATATATACAACTCTCTCTCTCTCTCTCTCTCTCTGCATAAAGAAATATATGCAAGTCTCTCTCTTTCTCTCTCTCTCACCCTGCATAAACATATATATACAAATCTCTCTTTCTCTCACTGTATTAACAAATATATACATCTCTCTCACTGTATCAACAAATATATACACATCTCTCACTGTATCAACAAATATAAACATCTCTCTCACTGTATCAACAAATATAAACATCTCTCTCACTGTATCAACAAATATAAACATCTCTCTCACTGTATCAACAAATATATACATCTCTCTCACTGTATCAACAAATATATACATCTCTCACTGTATCAACAAATATATACATCTCTCTCACTGTATCAACAAATATATACATCTCTCTCACTGTATCAACAAATATATACATCTCTCTCACTGTATCAACAAATATATACATCTCTCTCACTGTATCAACAAATATATACATCTCTCACTGTATCAACAAATATATACACATCTCTCACTGTATCAACAAATATATACATCTCTCACTGTATCAACAAATATATACATCTCTCTCACTGTATCAACAAATATATACATCTCTCTCACTGTATCAACAAATATATACATCTCTCACTGTATCAACAAATACTGTATCAACAAATATGTACATATCTCTCACTGTATCAACAAATATATACATCTCTCTCACTGTATCAACAAATATAAACATCTCTCTCACTGTATCAACAAATATGTACATACCTCTCACTGTATCAACAAATATATACACATCTCTCACTGTATCAACAAATATATACACATCTCTCACTGTATCAACAAATATAAACACATCTCTCACTGTATCAACAAATATAAACATCTCTCTCACTGTATCAACAAATATATACATCTCTCTCACTGTATCAACAAATATATACATATCTCTCACTGTATCAACAAATATATACATCTCTCTCACTGTATCAACAGATATATACATATCTCTCACTGTATCAACAAATATATTCAACTCTCTCTCCTCTCTCTGAATCAACATATATATATATATATATATACATTTCTCTCTCTGTCTGTCTCTGCATCAACAATTATATTCAACTCTTTCTCTCTCTGTCTCTCTCTCTCTCTCTCTGTCTCTCTCTCTCTCTCTCTCTCTCTCTCTGTCTGTCTCTGCATCAACAATTATATTCAACTCTTTCTCTCTCTTTCTCTCTCTGTCTCTCTTTCTCTCTGCATCAACAATGATCCACATGCAGACACAATCTTGTATCACAGATTGGTCGGCTAAAACGTGTCGCCAAGACACTGGTCGGAGACTGTCCTGTAAGTGGTTAGCGAATCATAGCTGACTGTATGTGTGAGGATAAGACATAGCTATTACATCTTTCTGAAACTTAAACACATCGCATCTACACCACATAACGTCTTTTTGAGGGTGGACGATCCGTCGGTTAACAAAGAAAAAAATGAAGACTAAACCATAAAAAACATGTGTACCGACAGCATGTACAAAGAGGCTGTTGGGCGCAACAAAGATTATGAAAGACTTATAGTCATCTATATCATCTGTATCAAATGTGAGCGAGATGCAGATGCAGTTGTATGTACACAAGTTCTACAGGCATTGTTCTACAGACACAAGTTCTACAGACACAAGTTCTACAGACACAAGTTCTACAGGCATTGTTCTTCAGACACAAGTTCTACAGGCATTGCCGAGATAATTCCTCGGATCGATGTTCTAGAAACAGTTGACAAGTCTACTACAGCGGAAATGTTGACAAGTTTACTACAGCGGAAATGTTGACAAGTCTACTACAGCGGAAATGTTGACAAGTCTACTACAGCGGAAATGTTGACAAGTCTACTACAGCGGAAATGTTAACAAAGTCTACTACAGCGGAAATGTTGACAAGTCTACTACAGCGGAAATGTTGACAAGTCTACTACAGCGAAAATGTTGACAAGTCAACTACAGCGGAAATGTTGACAAGTCTACTACAGCGGAAATGTTGACAAGTCTACTACAGCGGAAATGTTGACAAGTCTACTACAGCGGAAATGTTGACAAGTCTACTACAGCGGAAATGTTAACAAAGTCTACTACAGCGGAAATGTTAACAAAGTCTACTACAGCGGAAATGTTGACAAGTCTACTACAGCGGAAATGTTGACAAGTCTACTACAGCGGAAATGTTGACAAGTCTACTACAGCGGAAATGTTGACAAGTCTACTACAGCGGAAATGTTGACAAGTCTACTATAGCGGAAATGTTGACAAGTTTACTACAGCGAAAATGTTAACAAAGTCTACTACAGCGGAAATGTTGACAAGTCTACTACAGCGGAAATGTTGACAAGTCTACTACAGCGGAAATGTTGACAAGTCTACTACAGCGGAAATGTTGACAAGTCTACTACAGCGGAAATGTTGACAAGTCTACTACAGCGGAAATGTTGACAAGTCTACTACAGCGAAAATGTTAACAAAGTCTACTACAGCGGAAATGTTGACAAGTCTACTACAGCGGAAATGTTGACAAGTCTACTACAGCGGAAATGTTGACAAGTCTACTACAGCGGAAATGTTGACAAGTCTACTACAGCGGAAATGTTGACAAGTCTACTACAGCGGAATTGTTGACAAGTCTACTACAGCGGAAATGTTGACAAGTCTACTACAGCGGAAATGTTGACAAGTCTACTAAAGCGGAAATGTTGACAAGTCTACTACAGCGGAAATGTTGACAAGTCTACTACAGCGGAAATGTTGACAAGTCTACTACAGCGGAAATGTTGACAAGACTACTTCAGCGGAAATGTTGACAAGTCTACTACAGCGGAAATGTTGACAAGTCTACTACAGCGGAAATGTTGACAAGTCTACTACAGCGAAAATGTTGACAAGTCTACTACAGCGGAAATGTTGACAAGTCTACTACAGCGGAAATGTTGACAAGTCTACTACAGCGGAAATGTTGACAATCTACTACAGCGAAAATGTTGACAAGTCTACTACAGCGAAAATGTTGACAAGTCTACTACAGCGAAAATGTTGACAAGTCTACTACAGCGAAAATGTTGACAAGTCTACTACAGCGGAAATGTTGACAAGTCTACTACAGCGAAAATGTTAACAAAGTCTACTACAGCGGAAATGTTGACAAGTCTACTACAGCGGAAATGTTGACAAGTCTACTTCAGCGAAAATGTTGACAAGTCTACTACAGCGAAAATGTTGACAAGTCTACTACAGCGAAAATGTTAACAAAGTCTACTACAGCGGAAATGTTGACAAGTCTACTACAGCGGAAATGTTGACAAGTCTACTACAGCGAAAATGTTGACAAGTCTACTACAGCGGAAATGTTGACAAGTCTACTACAGCGGAAATGTTGACAAGTCTACTACAGCGAAAATGTTGACAAGTCTACTACAGCGGAAATGTTGACAAGTCTACTACAGCGGAAATGTTGACAAGTCTACTACAGCGAAAATGTTAACAAAGTCTACTACAGCGGAAATGTTGACAAGTCTACTACAGCGGAAATGTTGACAAGTCTACTACAGCGAAAATGTTGACAAGTCTACTACAGCGAAAATGTTGACAAGTCTACTACAGCGGAAATGTTGACAAGTCTACTACAGCGAAAATGTTGACAAGTCTACTACAGCGAAAATGTTGACAAGTCTACTACAGCGAAAATGTTGACAAGTCTACTACAGCGAAAATGTTGACAAGTCTACTACAGCGAAAATGTTGACAAGTCTACTACAGCGGAAATGTTGACAAGTCTACTATAGCGGAACACTTGACGACCCTTCGTCACATCTCACACAGGAAGACATAACAATGGCGGTGAATGTTGCAAGCAAACTGCGAAGGTTTGTCACGAATGTCAACAATCGACAGGGTTACAGAACTAATGAGCGAACAACATGGCTATACAATTACAGCTACTTTTAGTAATCTTGTTACATCTTATCTTAACATTGATTAGTCAAATTAGTAACACCCTGTTGGATGTTTACCGACAACTTATTTAATGACATCATTTACAATCTCATCTCGTGCTGCGCTATCGATGCACAATGAAAACGTAATTTCTCTAATGTGACCGGTAGTTTAGATAATCATGTATTACCACAATTATTATTATTCTATATAACCATGTATTACCACAATTATTATTATTCAATATAATAATGTAATATTTTCACTAAGAGTGAAAATGAGTAACAAGAAATGTAAGACATTATAGTGAAGAAAAGCAATAAAAAAGGACTCCGTCTTAATAGCACAAAGACAAGTAATGGTAGCAACAAAGAAAAGGACAACACCGCAATGCACAATAAAAACAAGTGAAACAATATTAAAACAGGTAAATGAATTTAAATATCTGGGAACAATGTTAACATCAGATGGTAGATGTACAACAGAGGTGAGATGCAGAATGGCTCAGGCAAAAGTAGCTTTCCGAAAACTGAGGAAGATACTGTGCAATCCACTTCTGACAATAGAAACAATTATATGCTTCCACAATAGCAGCAAATGATGGACAATTTGAAGAACTTTACAGCTCAATGGGGGATACTATAGTTCACATATTGTATCTACACACTGGACATACCTATTGAACATACCTATTGAACATACCTATTGAACATACCTATTGAACATACCTATTGGACATACGTATTGAACATACCTATTGAACATACCTATTGAACATACCTATTGAACATACCTATTGAACATACCTATTGAACATACCTATTGAACATACGTATTGAATATTTGGAATTTGGGAATTGGGAATGCCGATTGGAAGTTACAGTTTGACGTACGCAATGTACACACATATAGCATATCCTTGTTGGAAATATATATTGTACATACTATTGTACATACCTATTGTATACACTTATTGTACGTATCTATTGTACGTACCTATTGTACGTACCTATTTACATACCTTATGGATATACCTATTGTACATATATACTGCACGTACCTACATATACTTATTGTATGTAACTAATATACATAGCTATTTTACTTACCCATTGCTGATACCTATCTTTCGAATCTATGACACATACCTACTGTAAATACGATTGTACCAATCTACACATAATTAAATCGAGAGTTTCTGAATACGTTTCTGTGTGAGCATCTCAGACTTTCATGAGATGTCACATTGATGTGCTGCAGTTTGTGATCTTGGCCAGCCATGTGGACAACAATGTCAGTGCTTATTACTTTAGTTCTTCGTTTTTTGAAATGTTAAATGCTTCTTAGACCTTCGTTTTTTGAAATGTTAAATGCTTCTTAGACCTTCGTTTTTTGAAATGTTAAATGCTTCTTAGACCTTCGTTTTTTGAAATGTTAAATGCTTCTTAGACCTTCGTTTTTTGAAATGTTAAATGCTTCTTAGACCTTCGTTTTTTGAAATGTTAAATGTTTCTTAGACCTTCGTGTTTTGAAATGTTAATTGCTTCTTAGACCTTCGTTTTTTGAAATGTTAAATGCTTCTTAGACCTTCGTTTTTTGAAATGTTAAATGTTTCTTAGACCTTCGTGTTTTGAAATGTTAATTGCTTCATAGACCTTCGATTTTGAAATGTTAATTACTTCTTAGACCTTCGTTTTTTGAAATGTTAAATGCTTCTTGACCTTCGTTTTTTTAAATGTTAATTGCTTCTTAGACCTTCGTGTTTTGAAATGTTAATTGCTTCTTGACCTTCGTTTTTTGAAATGTTAAATGCTTCTTGACCTTCGTTTTTTGAAATGTTAAATGCTTCTTGACCTTCGTTTTTTGAAATGTTAAATGCTTCTAGTTAGATTATCCGCTAGCACTAGGCTTGTGTTACTGCAACACGGAGACAATAAAGGACCGACAGAAGGTTTGCATGACAATCCTCTTGCGGTGAGTTCATTGGCCACTTTGTTATCACTCTCTGCAGGTCTAGGTTTGGTTAGTGAGTCAAAGGAAGCACTGTATAGTCTATGCTGCTTACATGAGTCTGCAGGCCCGTATAGAGAGCGCCAACAAATAAAACAATTTTTTTTTTTTTTGGGGGGGGGGGGGGGGTTGACAGTTGTTTGTGTGTTTTTTGTTGTTTTTTTATATTTATTTGAGTGAATTGCAGTAGGAAGTGACTGTGGGCACTCTCTTTTCGGTGATGTTCGTTTTAAAATGTCGCCCATACAGCCGACTTGGCTGGCACTGTAGTTCGACCTTTCTAACGCCATAGCCGACAATACAAAATGACTGCATGTCGTCCTAATGTTTGCAAAAGCTAAAGCAGTCGCTGAAACCATTTGGTTAGATTTGATTGTTCAAAATGTATATTTTATAAGAACCTGGAGAGAGTCAGTGACTTGGCTTTCTATTCGATGGAAGTTGTTGGGAATCGTCGTCTATGCCGCCGATAAGGGCTAAATTGTCGACACAATTTGTCAACACATTTTGTTACGAGTGGAGCGGATATGGGAAAATTGCGATTGCTGTAAAACTGATTCCATGAACAGGACAGAAAATAATGGCAGCCCTGAAGTGTCTGTTACATTGAGTAGAAGGATACTAATTTCGTGACTGCTACTGTGTGTTCAGCACTTTAGTGTCTACTACTAAAGACAATGAGAGCACTGTAGTGTCTACTACTAAAGACAATGAGAGCACTGTAGTGTCTACTACTAAAGACAATGAGAGCACTGTAGTGTCTACTACTAAAGACAATGAGAGCACTGTAGTGTCTACTACTAAAGACAATGAGAGCACTGTAGTGTCTACTACTAAAGACAATGAGAGCACTGTAGTGTCTACCTCTAAACACAATGAGACACCGAAGTGTCTACTAGTAAACACAATGAGAGCACTAGAGTGTCTACTACTAAAGACAATGCGCGCACTGTAGTGTCTACTACTAAACAGAATGAGAGCACTGTAGTGTCTGTCACTAAACAAAATGGGCGCACTGAAGTGTCTGCCACTAAACACAATGGGCGCACTGTAGTGTCTGCCACTAAACAAAATGGGCGCACTGTAGTGTCTGGTACTAATGACAATAAGAACCTTGGAGTGTCTGGTACTAAAGGAAATAAGAGCACTGTAGTGTCTGCTACTAAAGACAATGAGAGCACTGTAGTGTCTACTACTAAAGACAATGAGAGCACTGTAGTGCCTACCTCTAAACACAATGAGACACCGAAGTGTCTACTAGTAAACACAATGAGAGCACTGTAGTGTCTACTACTAAAGACAATGCGCGCACTGTAGTGTCTACTACTAAACAGGATGTGAGCACTGTAGTGTCTGTCACTAAACAAAATGGGCGCACTGAAGTGTCTGCCACTAAACACAATGGGCGCACTGTAGTGTCTGCCACTAAACAAAATGGGCGCACTGTAGTGTCTGGTACTAATGACAATAAGAACCTTGGAGTGTCTGGTACTAAAGGAAATAAGAGCACTGTAGTGTCTGCTACTAAAGACAATGAGAGCACTGTAGTGTCTACTACTAAAGACAATGAGAGCACTGTAGTGTCTACCTCTAAACACAATGAGACACCGAAGTGTCTACTAGTAAACACAATGAGAGCACTGTAGTGTCTACTACTAAAGACAATGCGCGCACTGTAGTGTCTACTACTAAACAGAATGAGAGCACTGTAGTGTCTGTCACTAAACAAAATGGGCGCACTGAAGTGTCTGCCACTAAACACAATGGGCGCACTGTAGTGTCTGCCACTAAACAAAATGGGCGCACTGTAGTGTCTGGTACTAATGACAATAAGAACCTTGGAGTGTCTGGTACTAAAGGAAATAAGAGCACTGTAGTGTCTGCTACTAAAGACAATGAGAGCACTGTAGTGTCTACTACTAAAGACAATGAGAGCACTGTAGTGTCTACCTCTAAACACAATGAGACACCGAAGTGTCTACTAGTAAACACAATGAGAGCACTGTAGTGTCTACTACTAAAGACAATGCGCGCACTGTAGTGTCTACTACTAAACAGAATGAGAGCACTGTAGTGTCTGTCACTAAACAAAATGGGCGCACTGAAGTGTCTGCCACTAAACACAATGGGCGCACTGTAGTGTCTGCCACTAAACAAAATGGGCGCACTGTAGTGTCTGGTACTAATGACAATAAGAACCTTGGAGTGTCTGGTACTAAAGGAAATAAGAGCACTGTAGTGTCTGCTACTAAAGACAATGAGAGCACTGTAGTGTCTACTACTAAAGACAATGAGAGCACTGTAGTGTCTACCTCTAAACACAATGAGACACCGAAGTGTCTACTAGTAAACACAATGAGAGCACTGTAGTGTCTACTACTAAAGACAATGCGCGCACTGTAGTGTCTACTACTAAACAGAATGAGAGCACTGTAGTGTCTGTCACTAAACAAAATGGGCGCACTGAAGTGTCTGCCACTAAACACAATGGGCGCACTGTAGTGTCTGCCACTAAACAAAATGGGCGCACTGTAGTGTCTGCCACTAAACAAAATGGGCGCACTGTTGAGTCTGCTACTAAACAAAATGGGCGCACTGTAGTGTCTGCCACTAAACAAAATGGGCGCACTGTAGTGTCTGCCACTAAACAAAATGGGCGCACTGAAGTGTCTGCCACTAAACAAAATGGGCGCACTGAAGTGTCTGCCACCAAACACAATGGGCGCACTGTAGTGTCTGCCACTAAACAAAATGGGCGCACTGTAGAGTCTGCTACTAAAGACAATAAGAGCACTTAAGTGTCTACTACAAAAGACAATAAGAGCACTGTAGTGTCTGGTACTAAAGACAAGAGCACTGTAGTGTCTGGTACTAATGACAATAAGAACCTTGGAGTGTCTGGTACTAAAGGAAATAAGAGCACTGTAGTGTCTGCTACTAAAGACAATAAGAGCACTGAAGTGTCTGGTATAATAAAACAATAAGAGCCTTGGAGTGTTTGGTACTAAAGGCAATAAGAGCACTGTAGTGTCTGGTACTAAAGACAATACGAACCTTGGAGTGTCTGGTACTAAAGGCAATAAGAGCACTGTCGTGTCTGCTACTAAAGACAATAAGAGCACTGAAGTGTCTGGTACTAAAACCAATAAGAGCACTGTAGTGTCTGGTACTAAAAACAATAAGAGCAATGAAGTGTCTGTTACAAAAGACAATAAGAGCAATGAAGTGTCTGGTACTAAAGACAATGAGAGCACTGAAGTGTCTGCTACTAAAGACAATAAGAGCACTGAAGTGTCTGGTACTAAAGACAATAAGAGCACTGAAGTGTCTGGTACTAAAGACAAGAATAGCACTGAAGTGTCTGGTACTAAAGACAATGAGAGCACTGAAGTGTCTGTTACTAAAGACAATAAGAGCAATGAAGTGTCTAGTACTAAAGACAATAAGAGCACTGAAGTGTCTTGTACTAAAGACAATAAGAGCAATGAAGTGTCTGGTACTAAAGACAATAAGAGCAATGAAGTGTCTGTTACTAAAGACAATGAGAGTACTGAAGTGTCTGTTACTAAAGACAATAAGAGCAATGAAGTGTCTGGTACTAAAGACAATAAGAGCACTGAAGTGTCTGTTACTAAAGACAATAAGAGCACTGAAGTGTCTGTTACTAAACACAATAAGAGCAATGATGTGTATGTTACTAAAGACAATAAGAGCAATGAAGTGTCTGGTACTAAAGACAATGAGAGCACTGAAGTGTCTGTTACTAAAGACAATAAGAGCAATGAAGTGTCTGTTACTAAAGAAAATAAGAGCACTGAAGTGTCTGTTACTAAAGACAATGAGAGCACTGAAGTGTCTGTTCCTAAAGACAATAAGAGCAATGAAGCGTCTGGTACTAAAGACAATAAGAGCACTGAAGTGTCTGTTACTAAAGACAATAAAAGCAATGAAGTGTCTGTTACTAAAGACAATAAGAGCAATGAAGTGTCTGTTACTAAAGACAATAAGAGCACTGAAGTGTCTGGTACTAAAGACAAGAAGAGCACTGAAGTGTCTGGTACTAAAGACAATGAGAGCACTGAAGTGTCTGGTACTAAAGACAATGAGAGCACTGAAGTGTCTGACACTAAAGACAATGAGAGCACTGAAGTGTCTGACACTAAAGACAATGAGAGCACTGAAGTGTCTGGTACTAAAGACAATGAGAGCACTGACGTGTCTGGTACTAAAGACAATGAGAGCACGGTGGTGAGTGTTGCTCTGGGGATAGTTAAATGACTATATAGTTTCAGTTACTGTGTGGATAATGAGAGCATCATAGAGTCTGTTGCTGTGAGAATAGTTTAGTTTAGTTCATAGATCAATCTGCACATCGAACCCCACATTCATATTTACTAAGATCTCGTCCGGAGTTTGTGCCTCAGTGTGTGGAGGCTGCGGACTCTATTGCTGTGCAGTAGCTACCTTTTCTTGCACCTCCAGCCTTAACCTGATGTTCATGCAGTCTGAACATAGATTCATGATCATTGACTGAGTTCTTTAGTGACACCAACTACTGTTTTCGTACCCAGCCCACTTGTGTTGTTCTAAGTCACTCACAAAACATGAGTAGTGTCAGAGTCAAGAGTTGTTTTTTCTAGCTCAGCCAGTGATTTAGATACGGTTATGATCACATGGTCAAACCTCTTCTTGTCACCCACAAAACACCCACTAGCCACCCACTAGCCACCCACTAGCCAACTACAAGTCACCCACAAATCACCCACTAGCCACCCACTAGTCAGCAACTAGCCAACTACAAGTCACCCACAAATCACCCACTAGCCACCCACTAGTCAGCAACTAGCCAACTACAAGTCACCCACAAATCACCCACTAGCCACCCACTAGCCAACTACAAGTCACCCACAAATCACCCACTAGCCACCCACTAGTCAGCAACTAGCCAACTACAAGTCACCCACAAATCACCCACTAGCCACCCACTAGTCAGCAACTAGCCAACTACAAGTCACCCACAAATCACCCACTAGTCAGCAACTAGCCAACTACAAGTCACCCACAAATCACCCACTAGCCACCCACTAGTCAGCAACTAGCCAACTACAAGTCACCCACAAATCACCCACAAGCCACCCACTAGTAAGCAACTAGCCAACTACAAGTCACCCACAAATCACCCACAAGCCACCCACTAGTAAGCAACTAGCCAACTACAAGTCACCCACAAATCACCCACAAGCCACCCACTAGCCACCCACAAGCCACTCACTAGCCACCCACAAGTTACCCACAAGCCACTCACTGTTACCCACAAGCCACCCACAAGTCACCCACAAGCCATTCACTGTTACCCACAAGCCACCCACAAGTCACCCACAAGCCACTCACTGTTACCCACAAGCCACCCACAAGTTACCCACAAGCCATTCATTAGTTACCCACAAGCCACACACAAGCCACCCACAATGCACCCACAAGCCACCCACTAGTTACCCACCGTTCGACTCTTTTACTGTTCTTCCCTTGACCGTCACCGTGAAAGCCCATCGGTGCTACGACTGTGCCGAACAACGGATCCATCAGGTTAAATGACTGCCTCAGGTGAATGTTCTGAGTTCAAAAACCCCGTACCTTTGCGTCCACGTGTACAGGAGTTTGCTGTCTGCGTTCGCTGTTCAAAGTGACGCAAATCGACATTGGAGCACTGCTGGCACTTGTATCCACTCTTCCCTAGATTCAATTTCCCCAAGTTGACAAATCTGTTGAAAAAAATGCCCTCAGCCCCCGCCATCCATGACTTTTCTCTTTTGAACCTGCTACGCTCTCTCCCAACCTCCATGTGCACTGAATGTTGCACATCATCACCGACTTGAGGGTAAGCACTTGTTCAGGACATCATCTCGTTGTGATAGTGGGACAACCGAGGAGATACTGCATGGTGTGGCTTTAGTGCATCCAAGTCTGATGGTTTCATTTTGTATTCGTTCCAGTCTTTCAATCTGCGTGTGGCTGAGAGTGACACTAACCTTCGCGTACTCAACAACAGAAACTAGCAGTCCTTGGTTTACGGGAACAAGAGGATGATGTTTACATTCCGCTGACGCCACTAGCCTCAGTGCTGAGAGGGCCTTCCTAACCTTCATTAACACTTGATCTGTGTGCTGGGTGAAAGCAACACTTTGGTCAAACTGTATTCCCAGGAACCTCACAATTGTAGTCTTCATAGCAACCGTTGAACCTATGCTCACTAATTGTGTAGGTGCGTTGATGGTTATTCTGAGACAACCAAGATCCAGTCACCTTTGTCGGGTTTACCAGTGATCCTGACTCACAGCGCCATCTACACAAACGAAAATGTTCGTCTGGAGCAACCTGATTCCTGATTTTACCTTATCGGTTTACCAAAACGTCATTAGCGTAAGACAGTGTCCTCCCTAGACCCGTAGTCGGCTCACCTGTTATTACCATAGTGTATGCACTGGGGACAGAGGTTAGCCCTGTGGTAGGCCGAGATGTATGGTCATGGGTTCGACAATCAACGCACCGCCATTTAAAAAGACCTTTCGTTGGAGAAGGGGCGTTGTTATCCAGGTAGGGAGGAATGGACTGGTATTGAGCGCGCGCAGCTATGCCATCAAGAAGTCAAATGGTTGCTTGCTGTAAGCGTCTTCGAGATCGATTGCAACAGCACGTGTCTCAACACCTGAATGAAATCTCTCATAGACGCCATGGGCAAAAACATCATTATGCGATGATTCTCTAACGAGGCGGTGGCCTTCAAGCGGAAATGGAAGAAGATGTCGCCGTTCAAAGTAATAGACTAACGTCCATTCAACCATGTTCTCCAGCAACCATGTTCTCCAGCAACCATGTTCTCCAGCAACCATGTTCTCCAGCAACCATGTTCTCCAGAAATCATGTTCTCCAGCACGGTGTTCTACATTATTATTCGATAACTGAATGTTCATGCGACCCATACCAGGCCTCGAGAGGGGCATCAACTATCTGTGCAGCCAATCTTCATAATCGTTGAACTTTCGATGCTGTTATTGTAAATATCTGCCAGTTCCTCAAACTCATTATCAGGCAAATCTTTGATATCATCGTACCGAATACCACACGGACCTGGTGCACTGTAGTTAACGCCACGTAAAGCTGCCCTGACATTACCCACCCTCACACACAGCTCATCGTCCATCTCCCGATTCCCACACACTGAAGGTGACGGTCCTTTGTGACAGTTGTCATGTCATGATAACCCTGCTCGTGTCTACCCGACAGTTTTCCACCTCATTAATTGACGAGAGAGGCCACTCTTGCCACGTGTACAATTACCGAGCTTGCAACACCTTATCTAGGTCACTACATCCTGGCCTGACATAGACGAACTTGCCCTAAGAATTCATCTTCTCACTTTCTTTATCAGGACACGTCAAGGTCGGTGGTCGATGTCATGAAGCCCAAGAACACACTCTGCTACAAACCGTAGGGAGGGAGGGTGATACCTGTATCAGATGGATAGCCCTGTCCTTGTCGCCTGGTCGATTCAAAGTTCTAGTGAAGTAGCCACGGTTGATGCAAAGTTCTAGTGAAGTAGCCACGGTTGATGCAAAGTTCTAGTGAAGTAGCCACGGTTGATGCAAAGTTCTAGTGAAGTAGCCACGGTTGATGCAAAGTACTAGTGAAGTAGCCACGGTTGATGCAAAGTTCTAGTGAAGTAGCCACGGTTGATGCAAAGTACTAGTGAAGTAGCCACGGTTGATGCAAAGTTCTAGTGAAGTAGCCACGGTTGATGCAATGTACTAGTGAAGTAGCCACGGTTGATGCAAAGTTCTAGTGAAGTAGCCACGGTTGATGCAAAGTTCTAGTGAAGTAGCCACGGTTGATGCAATGTTCTACTGAAGTAGCCACGGTTGATGCAAAGTTCTAGTGAAGTAGCCACGGTTGATGATGCAAACGACATCGATGATATCAAAAACAAGCTCAAGTTCCCTGTTTTGTTGGGAGATATATTTTCCCCCTTATCTGCTGTTGGTGTCACCACAGAAAACCACTGTCCTCACTTTATCCAGGAGCCCATTACAACATGGCCATTTTTGTGAGGCCATGTCAGCATTGCAGGTGCAAACATTGACCAACACAAACCGCTCTATTACACACCCAGTTGAGGATTTCAGCACAGATGCATGTTCTCTGTTGCACCGGCAGAGATTGCACTAGTGGGGCCTCGGATCTACTCATTTACCGGCATTGGAAGGATTGTCTCAACATCTGTTTCGTCAATAAGTATAACAGTTGACGATTACGATAACATAACCATCTGCAAACGTGAAGATAATGACGTCACTACAGTTTCTTTTGTAGCAGCTGACGGTGGGTTTGAAACTCGAGTCGGTCATGACGCGATGAGTCGTTACATTACATGTACGCAAAATACATAGGCGTCAACTTATATACGCTGTTTCTGAATTTGTAGTTAGACTTTTAAACCGATAATTTGCGACATAAAGATTAGGATAAGTTACTCCATGTAGAATATTTCTTTCAATTACTATCCAGAATTGTCAGAATTATAATTAAGTCACAGTAGTGGTTTGAAGTCGGCTCTAGATAAGCCAACCTCCCATTATATGTGCTGATTATATGTTGCAACGGGAGCCGCGATAGCTCAGGGGTTAGCCAACTGGACTACAAAGGACAGGAGGTCGAGTTCGATCTTGATCGACGGCTTCCGGTTCAACCAGCCTTAAATGAGTACTGGATTTTTTTGGAGGGAAAGTAAAGCGGCACGGGCGTTTTACTGACCACATTACCCCAAAAATCATGTGCTGAAGATCTAAAAAAATTATGGTCACTAACACCATATTCCCTATACGCCACCTGGCGTGACGGGGCTTTTTACTTAACTTTACTTTATATGTTGCAAAACAGAGATAGACAGTCAAACTCATTGGTTGAACCACTGTTGTCATGGCAACCAAGAATGTGACTGCTAAATGACATACAATTTTCTCATACACATCGCGAGGTCGATCGACGTGGTACGGTTGTAGTAGGTTTATTCTGAATAGACTTTGAAGCCCATATATCAAGAACGACGCGAATACCATGACTTGAGCTATACCACGACACACTCTAGAATAGCGTGACTGGTTGTGATCTGATATTTAATTCATCACGAGGGAATGTGATTGTGCTATGTATTCTGATAAAATAGTTGAGGAGTCGTGGTCCTCCTTGTCTCTTCTCAATCATCATCATCATCAAGTACCAAGCCTGCTGGCGTACGTGATCATGTCTCTCCACAACTTTCGATCTCGGCAGCTATTTATCATTTCTGTTGTTGACCTTCTGCCAAGCCATTCTCTTAAGCTATATGTTATTTTTTTCTCTTTGCTTCCCTCTATCTCTTCGTCCCTCAATTGTTCCAGTTGTTACAATATATTCCAGCTGTTCTCTTCTCATTACATGGACAAAAAATGATGATTGTTTCTTCTTAATATTGAAAATTTAGGTCTCTTTTTGTTCAGAACGTTTTCATTACTCTTCATAACATTTCTGAACGCAGAGAGAGATAACATTTAAGAACTCTTTTTCTTGTTTCTCTTCTGAATATCCCCCGCTAATATGTTGCTGTGAGGATAATGACAGCACTGTAGCGTATATTACAATGCGGATATAGATGAGACGGTGTGAGTCAATCAATGACGAAAACATTACTACAGTCTCCAGGCTAGCAACGTGAAGCACAGTGGACGACTAGCCTTGACATTCTCACAGTCATCTTCATCGACACTAGAAATCTTCGCTGACTTCATTAATCAATATTTCATAATTATAATGAGGGATGTCGAATAATGAGGGATGACGAATAATGTGAGATAACAAATAAGTAATTGACGATAGTAACTGATCAGGGGAATACACAAATAAAGACTATGTATGAATGTCAACATAAAGATCTTGACAAGATAAGATATTCAGAATACGAGATAAATGTCATTCTGTTTTCTTCTTTCATTTGTCTGCATCCACCCACACCTCTCCTTCGTCTGCTCATAAGAGAGCGCTAACTTGGCGTAGATGCGATGTCCACAAATGTATTTGTTTTAAAGAAAAACAGAAATAGTTGTTCGCCACTTTGGGACGATGCTTTATGTTGCTGCTATCACTTGAAGTCTGATGACAGGATCAAACAGAATAATGCCTCAGCCTCACGACCCGACAATCCTTGGTTCCTCCCTGAATTTACATCAGACCTATCTGTAGCAGTGCGTGACTAGATGTCATCTCCTTGTCATTTAGTTACATAAGACCCAACTGTAGCAGTGATTGACCTGTCATCGCCTTGTCATTTAGTTACAACAGACCTAGCTGTAGTAATGGGTGACTAGATGGCACCGCAATGTCATTTAGTCACATCAAACACCCAACTGTAGCAGTGGCTGACTTGTCATCGCCTTGTCATTTAGTCACATCAGACCTAACTGTAGCAGTGTGTGACTAGTTATGCACATCAACGAAAGCTCTGACCGTCTCAATGGCAGCATCTTATTTAAAACAATTCCTGCTTCATCAGACGTAATCAACCCACATACACACATAAATGTATGTTATTATTTATTATTATTGCATCAAAAACCGTACAGATAAAGACAAAAACCATTTTGTAAAGATTGCTCTCCCTCTAACCGGAAGTTCCACCTAATGTTTATTGTGTCAAAGAAATGAGGTCATTATCACGAATTTCCCACGGAATGTTATTTCAGTTAATTTAAACCACATATGTAAACCTGTTTTAACTGTCCAATTAACGGAACAAACAGCGGAAAGAATCAATGAGCCGTCTTGCCAGAGAGCTATTACACCACCACGGTGAGGTTTTGAGTGTTCGCGGTCAATTTTGGGGCAAATCTTGGATTGTACATTTGCCCGAGGAAAGCAAGAGCTTTCAAAATCGATGAGATAATGGTTCTTCTTCAAATTTGAGTTTTCTAAGGTGTATGCGTGTGTACGTCATAGACAGGTTTGTACACAAGTTTGAGGGTGTTTGTTTAACATGTCAATATATTGTTCAATTACTGATGTTGTCTTAGAAGAGTTTTTTAAGTGAGTCGTCACCTTAACAAGTGGAGCATTTCACAACCAACAATATGTCTTTTAACCGTTTGTTGAAAGAAGACTACCAACAAAAAATGTTGGCGCTCCAACGTTTGACACTTTTTTTTTCCCCCAGTCGAAACTTGTATTTATGTTTCCACAGATTTGCATTCACACTTGGTAGTTCTTGTCAAATTTACAACATCTCTTCGTATGCCACTATTAAAACAAAATGACAGTTACTTCGGAACTATTTCATTTACGAAATTTGATAGATTTGTATGGTTCCTATTGCCGTCAGCGTATGTCCCACACATAAACTTGCAACTCAAGTACCAAGTTAGACTCTACAAAAATCGCAGCCAAAACAAAATGTAGACAACGACTACAATAAGAAATAGGAAACTCTTGGTACAGACTTGTGTATTTGCCGGCTTTCACATGATCTATAAGTGACAAGTACTTGGAGACCATCTATAAGTACCAAGTACTTGGCGATCATCTATAAATACCAAGTACTTGGAGACCATCTATAAATACCAAGTACTTGGAAATCATCTATAAATACCAAGTACTTGGAGACCATCTATAAGTACCAAGTACTTGGAAATCATCTATAAATACCAAGTACTTGGAGACCATCTATAAGTACCAAGTACTTGGAAATCATCTATAAATACCAAGTACTTGGAGACCATCTATAAGTACCAAGTACTTGGAAATCATCTATAAATACCAAGTACTTGGAGACCATCTATAAGTACCAAGTACTTGGAAATCATCTATAAGTACCAAGTACTTGGCGATCATCTATAAATACCAAGTACTTGGAGACCATCTATAAATACCAAGTACTTGGAAATCATCTATAAGTACCAAGTACTTGGAGACCATCTATAAGTACCAAGTACTTGGAGACCATCTATAAATACCAAGTACTTGGAAATCATCTATAAATACCAAGTACTTGGAGACCATCTATAAGTACCAAGTACTTGGAAACCATCTATAAGTACAAAGTACTTGGAGACCATCTATAAATACCAAGTACTTGGAAATCATCTATAAATACCAAGTACTTGGAAATCATCTATAAGTACCAAGTACTTGGAGACCATCTATAAATACCAAGTACTTGAAATCATCTATAAATACCAAGTACTTGGAAATCATCTATAAGTACCAAGTACTTGGAGATCATCTATAAGTACCAAGTACTTGGAGATCATCTATAAGTACCAAGTACTTGGAGATCATCTATAAATACCAAGTACTTGGAAACCATCTATAAGTACCAAGTACTTGAGCTACAATCTCTGTGGAGCATGCGAATTATGAACGATCACTTTTAGCGTTTTTGTCACTGACCAGGGCAGATGCTTCAGTGCTGAAGTGCACTGACCTTTTTACGAAATTTCTCAAGCGAAAGACTCGACGTCATCTCTAAAAGGAAGAATGTTTCACGGCCAAGCCTAATTAATGACGATACTCGTCTATTATCTGTATCACAATCAGATAATGTTCAGCAGGTTAAAGAAAACGATGGTCACAGAACTGACCACTGAGCAAACTTTACAAGTAGACATCGAGGTACCAATCATCAGTGATCAGGCTTTAGAATATTTTATGATTCTTAACCACAATATCATCAACTCCGCGATCGCACTGTGTGGACTAGTGGCCAACGCCATCAACATCATCGTCTTCTACAAGCAAGGCTTCAACAACACCATGAACATCAGCTTTTTTGGGCTGGCTATCTCGGACATGTGTAGCCTGGTGTCCATGTTGTGGTTCAGCTTGTGCGTCAACCCTCTCTTCATTCGCTCCGACATCGTTATTGTTCCGTATGAAATACTTCATCTAACAGCGGGTATTCCCCACATCTGTTTTGTCCGTATCACCGGCTGGATAACCGTGTTTGTCACGGCCGAGCGGTGTCTGTGTATAATGTTACCGCTGAAGATCAAACAAATCATTACACCCAAGGTAACGATAATTACAATTTTTATCATCTACGCTGGAATCATGCTATCATTTCTTCCTGAATTCCAAACTGCCTATATCGGATGGAAGTTTTACCCGGAGAGAAACAAAACTTTGTTAGGTCTGGCTTTTACAAGCAACAGAAAGAGTATGGAGGGACTTGTTTTCTTCCTATTCTCCATTTTGGGATCAGTGTCCTTCGTTGCTGTGATCGTCTTCACGCTTGTTCTGGTCATCCAACTGAAGCGGAAGTCAAAATGGCGCACACAGGCCAATGTGGACAAGGCCAGGTCTGAGGCCATCTCCAACCGTGACAGGAAGACCATGAACATGGTGGTGATGATAGCAACTGTCTTGATCGTCTGTTACACCCCGGGTGTCATTATTTCCATGAGCTCTTTCTTCAGGTCAGAGTTCAGCGTTCTGGGAGCACAGTTGAATGCTTTCTACATGGCCTGGTCGTTTGCTTTCATCTTCGAGGCGTTAAACTCGAGTGTCAACATCTTCCTCTACTATAGAATGAGCACCAAGTACAGGGACACGTTCAACGAATTCTTTAAATTTTCTAAGAAAAAAATATAATGGATGTGTAGGATAAGTGCAATGCAAGAAATAGTAATTATAGTCACTTCTCATTATCAATATAAACTGTTATAGATCAAAAGAAAACTGAGAACTATCTCATGTAGACTAAAAAGGAAAAAAATATATTATATTTATTGTTCTTATTTTCCAGCCCACCTCTGTGGTAAGTTAATACAAGGTAGAGTTATCGGTCGTTGTGATTCCGTCGTCGGATGTTTCCTACCTTGATGGTGTGTGTCCTGCAGCACTTACCTTATTCTGTAACCAATGGAGAACAAGCGCCACAAAATCATCCCCTGATATTTAGTGGAAGGTCTTGCTTTTATTCAACTTTTCAGTGTTATCTATCGAGGACAACGCACTAAAGAGATAAGGGTAGGCAGGAATTGTCCACCTATACACCAGACCGGCAGACGAACCAATAAAGGTACGCAGGAATTGTCCACCTATACACCAGACCGGCAGGCGAACCAATAAAGGTACGCAGGAATTGTCCACCTATACACCAGACCGGCAGGCGAACCAATAAAGGTACGCAGGAATTGTCCACCTATACACCAGACCGGCAGGCGAACCAATAAAGGTACGCAGGAATTGTCCACCTATACACCAGACCGGCAGACGAACCAATAAAATAGTCTGAGTAGAAGTGGACAATGAACGACACTTAACTTGCAAACTCTAATAGTCTCTATACATACAAATAAAAAAAAAACAAGATTGATCGTAAAATGACATAGTTATTGTATATAACATAGAGTTGAAGGGTATAGTTGCCCAACAAACAGAGAGAGGAAAAGCAGAGAAGATGATGCGGTAATGACGGTGATGTAACAAAATTTAGCTTGTTTACTGACGCCAAAGGCACATGGAGACTAGCCTCAGTCAGGTTGAGAACTTAGCGAGTTCACACGGCTAGTCTACACAGTTAGTCTACATGCAACTAATCTACACTGCTGGTCTAGTTAACAGCTAGTCTACTCAGCTAGTCTACACGGGTAGTTAACACAGCTAGTCTACACAGCTAATCTACACGGGTAGTCTACGCTGCTAGTCTACGCAGCTAGTCGACACGGCTAGTCTTTAAAGCTAGTTAACATAACACAGCTAGTTAACATAACACGGCTAGCTAACATAACACAGCTAGTTAACATAACACGGCTAGTTAACATAACATGGCTAGTTAACATAACACAGCTAGTTAACATAACACGGCTAGTTAACATAACACAGCTAGTTAACATAACACGGCTAGCTAACATAACACAGCTAGTTAACATAGCACAGCTAGTTAACATAACACGGCTAGTTAAGAAAGCTTGACAGTACAGATATTCAACCGAGCTAGTCAGCGCAGCTGGTCAATAAAAATATTCGACACAGCTTGGCAGTACAGCTAGTCAACTCATCTAAATAGAAATGATGATAACACGGATAGTCGACACAGCTTGGCAGTACAGCTAGTCAACTCATCTAAATAGAAATGATGATAACACGGATAGTCGACACAGCTAGTCAAAACAGGTTGACAACAAAGTCAGAAGTCCTAAATCAAAACAGCAAAACAAACAAACGCACACTACAACCCGTTGGTCAAAACAGCTAAACAACTCATTTAGATACCACTGCTAGAAAATACAGGTAGTCAATACAGCTAGAAAACAGAGCTAGTCAATACAGGTAGAAAACACAGCTAGTCAATACAGCTAGAAAACACAGCTAGTAAATACAGCTAGAAAACACAGCTAGTCAATACAGCTAGTCAATACAGGTAGAAAATACAGCTAGTCAATAGATCTAGAAAACACAGCTAGTCAATACAGCTAGAAAACACAGCTAGTCAATACAGGTAGAAAACACAGCTAGTCAACACATGTAGAAAACGCAGACATTAAAGATTTAGTGACAGCGAAAATAGACAATGTCACTAGACAAAATTGCTAGACAAACCACTAAGAGAATGCATTTGGACAACACAGCTAGATATTGCTGGTAGAGAATAAAGCTAATGACAGGGTCAAATAATCCAGCTATACAACACAACTAGGCATCACATCTACTCACCAGTTAGACACTATAACTGGATAACACGACCAGATAACACAGTTAGGCAACAAAGCAAGAAAAAAAAAACAGTTGGTAAACGACACAAGAAAGCAAAGAAGATTCAAAATCATACTAACAACACATGTGGTTACACAACTAAAGAACATGGTCAGTAGGTTTGACAACACAGGTAGGTTAATGAAAAGAGGCTGACAGCACAGCTGGACAACACAACCGCTTAGAAAGGACTAACAGCACATCCAGACAACACAGCTTCTGAGAACAGGTTAAAAACACGATAACTAAAAATATGTTGAGGAAAAAGCAGAACTTGTCAGAACAAAGTTACAAACACATGCACTCAAAAACAGGCTTAAAAGATAATTAGCCACAGCAGGTTCGAAACACAGCTAGTATGGAATGGTTTATAACACATTTACACCACACAGCTGACATGGAATGGTTTATAACACATTTACACCACACAGCTGACATGGAATGGTTTATAACACATTTACACCACACAGCTGACATGGAATGGTTTATAATACATTTACACCACACAGCTGACATGGAATGGTTTATAACACATTTACACCACACAGCTGACATGGAATGGTTTATAACACATTTACACCACACAGCTAAACAGAACAAGTTGACAAAATATCAAACCAGCGAAACATGTTAGAAAAGATAACAAAACTGTTACACAATACATCTAGACAACAAAACTAAAAACCCAGCTAGTCAGAATAGGTTTCTAACACAGCCATCTAGTCAAAACAGATAGACAAAAGCTAGACATTGCAGATAGACAAAAGGTAGTCATTACAGATAGACATCAGCAAGTTACAACGAGATGATAACACAGCTAGAAAACCAAACTAAACAACCAAGCTAATTACTTCACAATACAGCTAAACAGCTCAGCGAGGCAACACACATAGTCAACACAGTTATAATTAACACCTAGTCAGAACAGATTGGCAACACAGACAGACAATACAGTAGAAAGAACAAGCTGACAACACAGACGGATAATATAGTAGACAGAATAAGCTGACTACACAGAAAGACAATACAGTAGTCAGAACAAGCTGACAACACAGACAGATAACACATTAGACAGATTAAGCTGATAACACAGACAGACAATACAGTAGTCAGAACAAGCTGACAACACAGACAGATAACACATTAGACAGATTAAGCTGATAACACAGACAGACAATACAGTAGTCAGAACAAGCTGATAACAAAGACAGACAATACATTAGACAGATTTGTGGCAGTCTTTGTTGTTTTTTGTTATCTTGTTGATCTATCTTCTGTACTCTTATCTTGCTATTTGTTTTGGTACTTGTTCTTGTCACTTCTTGCTATCTTCTATTTCATAACATATATATGTATATAGAGACACATAACTCGTCATCATTATAGTTTGCGAAAAAATATAATTTAGTCTTTATTGTTGACATCCACTTCAAAACTTTTAACAACAGTTAACACTGGTTCCGTACAATGAACAAACTATACTGTCCTCTTATAATCTAAATGTTCCTTTATTGTTACTGTGTCGAGCCTATAGGATATGTATATTCACAAGTAACGCTCGTGTCGTATACAAGTTAACTCTCAACCTTATAGACCTTGAGGTCTTACTTCTAAACCTAAACCACACAAATCTCTGTGCGAACTCTTATAGTCAAACTCTTGATTTCTCTACTCTAACTCCAGGCAGATTCACTACTCTCTAAGGGTTAAGGCATAAAAATGCGAAGCTGCAGTAAAGCTGAATGTGAGGGAAAAAAATGGTATGTAAGAAGCTTTACGTGATAAGTGGACGACACAGACTAAACAACGTTTTGGCCCAAAAGGCCTTCATCAGGAACAAACAATAAAACACACACACAAAACTAATAACGAAACAACCAAAACAAAAACAATCGAAATGTGTTAAAGAAAACAAAATAAACTATCCTGTCAAAACCAAAAGGAAGTAGCAACCAAGTGCGGCTGTCGTGAACGTCGAGAAACGTGCAAAAATGTGCGCAAATGAACACAGAACCAGAGGAGTTCACATAGGCGTCAGTGTGCAAACACAAAGGAGAAAGAATCGAATAGTAGACTAACAGGTGTTCAAAAGGCGGTAAGAGTGAGATGTCTGAGAGTGGGGTACAATAAAAACAAATGAGGGGTAAGGAGCACAGAAAAAAAAGGTATAGAGGAGAAAACCGAAGTGTCTCATAAGGGACTAGAGGAGAAGAACTATAAAAAGCATGGCATAGTAAGTAGACCAAAGAACCAAAATATGTGTAGTAGAGAAGGCTATGCAAAAGGGAAGGAACAACTGAAAGGAAACTATGCGTATGAGTGTGATACATTCATACCTCTCGGGATCAGCGAACCATTCTGGACTATAAGGCGATTTTCGAAAGTATATCGGCTGCGGTCGCCAGAGTGACAAAGGACAATACCAGTGACACGGATGTCGTCTTTGCCCTTGTGATCAGGGGAGTATTACTATTTACAATACATTAGTATCACATTAGTATCAATACATTAGTATTACTCCCCTGATCACAAGGGCAAAGACGACATCCGTGTCACTGGTATTGTCCTTTGTCACTCTGGCGACCGCAGCCGCTATACTTTTGAAAATCGCCTTATAGTCCAGAATGGTTCGCTGATCCCGAGAGGTATGAATGTATCACACTCATACGCATAGTTTCCTTTTGGTTGCTCCTTCCCTTTTGCATAGCCTTCTCTACTGCACATATTGGGGTTCTTTTGTCTACTTACTATGCCATGCTACTTATAGATCTTCTCCTCTAGTCCCTTATGAGACACTTAGGTTTTCTCCTCTATACCTTTTTTTTCTGTGCTCCTTACCCCTCATTTGTTTTTATTGTACCCCACTCTCAGACATCTCACTCTTACCGCCTTTTGAACATCTGTTAGTCTACTATTCGATTCTTTCTCCTTTGTGTTTGCACACTGACCCCTGTGTGAACTCCTCTGGTTTTGTGTGCATTTGCGCACATTTCTGCACGTTTCTCTACGTTCACGACAGCCGCACTTGGTTGCTATTTCATTTTGGTTTTGACAGGATAGTTAATTTTGTTTTCTTTAACACATTTCGATTGTTTTTGTTTTTGTTGTTTCGTTATTAGTTGTGTGTGTGTGTGTGTTTTATTGTTTGTTCATGATGAAGGCATATTGGGCCGAAACGTTGTTTAGTCTGTGTCGTCCACTTATCACGTAAAGCTTCTTACATACCATTTTTTTTTTAATTTTACTTCACTACTTTCTCCTGTTCATCTGACCGGTTTCGTACAGTGAGCAACCTATATGGTCCTCTTATAATCTAAAAGTTCCTTTTAGTGCTGCGTCTAGGGTCTAAGTTCTCTTTATCTAAATCCAAGTTCTCTTCTGTGTGTTCTGTTCTGTCTCTATTAAGCTAAGATTTAAGTTTCTCTGCCTCTGTCCTGTCGTCTTTGTTTCAAGTCAAGTCATGGCCTTTTAGTTTCCATTTAGTCACCCCTACCTGGCCAAAGATCATGGAATTCTAGTCTAGATACGGCTTATCTTACGTCCGTCTGCTGTCACTATATCGTTAGCTCCTCCTTTTTAATTATGTCCATGGTCGTATTGCTTTAAGCGTCCTGTCAATCGTTCCCTAACAACTAAAACTTTCATTGGCCCTTTGATTACGTGCGGCTATTTGTTCGTCAGAATTCTTTCATCTCAGACTGTCTATTTGTACTTCAAAGGCGCCTGCCGACACAAGAATCAGTCCTTCAAAGGATATTTTCGGTGTCGTATTATTATAGTTATCTCGTGTCAACACCTGTTCGACGGGGTCCAGCTTCAAGCGTCGTTGCGTTACGAAACTTTGTCGGTCATTTCTACGCTCAGGCTGAACACATGTACGCACCTCCCTTGTAATCTTAAAGTCACTTACGCCACCGCGTCTGAGTTCTTAACGTCTCCTTGCCAATCCTTAAGACATGACTTTAATTCCACGCCGCCCAAAACTATTTTACCTCCTATCATCGTCGTATCGTATCATTCTTTTATTCTTCTGTCTATCGTCATATTCTTCTTCTCTCTTCCCATTCTCGTTCATGGATGAGTCACACTGTAACAGATTAAGCTGATAACCCAGACAGACAATACAGTAGACAGAACATGCTTACAACACAGACAGACAATACAGTAGACAGAACATGCTTACAACACAGACAGACAATACAGTAGACAGAACATGCTTGCAACACAGACAGACAATACAGTAGACAGAACATGCTAACAACACAGACAGACAATACAGTAGACAGAACATGCTTGCAACACAGACAGACAATACATTAGACAGATTAAGCTGATAACACAGGGAGAGAATACATTAGACAGATTAAGCTGATAACACAGACAGACAATACAGTAGACAGAATAAGCAGGCAACACAGACAGGAATACAGTAGACAGAACATGCTGACAACACAGACAGACAATACAGTTAGTTAAAACAGTTAGGCTACACGGCTTAAACAACACCGCTAATCAGGAAAGGAGTACAACACAACTTTTCAGGAAAGGATGACAACACAGCTTGAACAACACAACTAATCAGGAAAGGATGACAACACAGCTTGAACAACACAGCTAATCAGGAAAGGATGACAACACAGCTTGAACAACACAACTAATCAGGAAAGGATGACAACACAACTTGAACAACACAACTAATCACGAAAGGATGACAACACAGCTTGAACAACACAGCTAATCAGGAAAGGATGACAACACAGCTTGAACAACACAACTAATCAGGAAAGGATGACAACACAGTTTGAACAACGCAGCTAATCAGGAAAGGATGACAACACAGCTTGAACAACACAGCTAATCAGGAAAGGATGACAACACAGTTTGAACAACGCAGCTAATCAGGAAAGGATGACAACACAGTTTGAACAACGCAGCTAATCAGGAAAGGATGACAACACAGATTGAACAACATAACTTTAAAGGAAAAGATGACAACACAGCTTGAACAACACAGCTAATCAGGAAAGGATGACAACACAGCTTGAACAAAACAACTTTTCAGGAAAGGATGACAACACAGCTTGAACAACACAGCTAATCAGGAAAGGATGACAACGCACCAATAAAACCCCAGGAGACATCACAACTACTATAATCACGTTGCCAACCAGCTGGATATCAACTTAGACAGCACAAATAGACAACACAGTTAGACAGTTCAAATAGACAACACAGTTAGACAGCTCAAATAGACAACACAGTTAGACAGCTCAAATAGACAACACAGTTAGACAGCATCAAATAGACAGTACAGTTAGACAGCACAAATAGACACCATAGTTAGACAGCACAAATAGACAACACAGTTAGAAAGCACAAATAGACAACATAGTTAGATAGCTCAAACAGACAACACACTTAAATAGCACAAATAGACAACACAATTAGACAGCACAAATAGACAACATAGTTAGACCGCTCAAATAGACAACACAGTTAGACAGCTCAAATAGACAAGACAGTTAGACAGCACAAATAAACAACACAGTTAGACAGCACAAATAGACAACACAGTTAGACAGCTCAAATAGACAACACATTTAGGCAGCTCAAATAGACAACACAGTTAGACAGCTCAAATAGACAACACAGTTAGACAGCTGAAATAGACAACACAGTTAGACAACACAAATAGACAACACAGTTGGACAGCTGAAATAGACAACACAATTAGACAGCTCAAAAGAAGTTACCTACATTCAAGAATCTCATTCAAAGCCAACAGTTACAAATCTAAGTTTTGTTTTTGAACTGTGAACATGATGATGATTTTACTGCCAGATATAAACGTTGAAGGACTGAGTGTGGTCATCATCGTCATTTCCATACATTGTTGATGTAGATAGGAAGTCAGTGAAGAACCATTGGTTGATGCTTAATGGCGGTAAAGGACTATCCGGCTGTAAGGTCTTTTTGCTGGTCATTTCTAGTCTGACGCTAATTTACTTGACGTCACTTTATTTTACTTTGGGTTTTTGTAGAGTTTATTTGATATCACTCTATTTTACTTTGGGTTTGTTTGATGTTGTCACTCTATTTTACTTTGGGTTTGTTTGATGTTGTCACTCTATTTTACTTTGGGTTTGTTTGGTGTTGTCACTCTATTTTACTTTGGGTTTGTTTGATGTTGTCACTCTATTTTACTTTGGGTTTGTTTGATGTTGTCACTCTATTTTACTTTGGGTTTGTTTGATGTTGTCACTCTATTTTACTTTGGGTTTGTTTGATGTTGTCACTCTATTTTACTTTGGGTTTGTTTGATGTTGTCACTCTATTTTACTTTGGGTTTGTTTGATGTTGTCACTCTATTTTACTTTGGGTCTGTTTAATGTTGTCACTCTATTTTACTTTAGGTTTGTTGTAGAGTTTGTTTGATGTTGTCACTCTGTTTTAATTTGAGTTTGTTGTAGAGTTTGTAGCTGTTGTAGAGTTCGTTTGATGTTGTCACTCTATTTTAATTTGGGTTTGTTTGATGTTGTCACACCACTTTACTTTGAGTGTGAAAATGTTGTAGAGTTTGTTTGATGTTGTCACTCCACTTTACTTTGGGTTTGTTTGATGTTGTCACACCACTTTACTTTGGGTCTGTTTGATGTTGTCACTCCACTTTACTTTGGGTTTATTTGATGTTGTCACACCACTTTACTTTGGGTGTGAAGATGGTGTAGAGTTTGTTTGATGTTGTCACTCTATTTTAATTTGGGTTTGTTTGATGTTGTCACTCTATTTTAATTTGGGTTTGTTTGATGTTGTCACACCACTTTACTTTGGGTGTGAAGATGTTGTAGAGTTTGCTTTGTAATAGTATATAGACTAGGATAAAATAGATCAGGTAATGGGAGATAGAGACATAACTAGGGTCGGATTGCTTAGCATTTACGCATATGTTAAAGTGGATGATAGCAGTACGATTATCACAGACACACATAATAACATAGTACATTTTTGGAAAGGACAATTTCTGATGTTACTGGAAACGTGGGGGAATAGATCTAAACGTGACTTGACCGTCACCTTGTCCAGACATTAAGTTGATAAACAAACTCGGGGCATGTTAAGTTTATGAGAGAGATGCCGCCACTCTTAGAGTTCATGCTTGTCATATTTTTGTTTAGCTCAGACGTTAACTAGATATCAAGATCTAGTCTTGTTTTGCAAAATTTGAAACAAAAGTTATCTAGAGTTGACGCTCACATTCACCCATTGGCTGAGAGATCACTAGACACAGCCTACGCCTATAAAGTATCCAAATAAGATAGAGGTTTTAACTTCATGCATTAGAAGTTGACAAAATAGAGAGAAAACTCCGAAGTTTAGAAAATGTAAAATAGACGAGCTTAGTTTGGCTTCGGCCTAACCTGGCAGACATGAGTTGTTACAGTTATGGACTTCCACACAGTAAGTTTTGGTGAAATAGAGATGTAGAAGGAAGATCCAGAGTTAGAGCAGTCAGAAAGACATAGTTTAGTTGAGAAGTGTTTCAAGTTAGACCAGACATAGTTTAGATGAGAAGTGTTTCAAGTTAGACCAGACATAGTTTAGTTGAGAAGTGTTTCAAGTTAGACCAGACATAGTTTAGATGAGAAGTGTTTCAAGTTAGACCAGACATAGTTTAGTTGAGAAGTGTTTCAAGTTAGACCAGACATAGTTTAGATGAGAAGTGTTTCAAGTTAGACCAGACATAGTTTAGTTGAGAAGTGTTTCAAGTTAGACCAGACATAGTTTAGATGAGAAGTGTTTCAAGTTAGACCAGACATAGTTTAGATGAGAAGTGTTTCAAGTTAGACCAGACATAGTTTAGATGAGAAGTGTTTCAAGTTAGACCAGACATAGTTTAGATGAGAAGTGTTTCAAGTTAGACCAGACATAGTTTAGATGAGAAGTGTTTCAAGTTAGACCAGACATAGTTTAGATGAGAAGTGTTTCAAGTTAGACCAGACATAGTTTAGTTGAGAAGTGTTTCAAGTTAGACCAGACATAGTTTAGATGAGAAGTGTTTCAAGTTAGACCAGACATAGTTTAGTTGAGAAGTGTTTCAAGTTAGACCAGACATAGTTTAGATGAGAAGTGTTTCAAGTTAGACCAGACATAGTTTAGATGAGAAGTGTTTCAAGTTAGACCAGACATAGTTTAGATGAGAAGTGTTTCAAGTTAGACCAGACATAGTTTAGATGAGAAGTGTTTCAAGTTAGACCAGACATAGTTTAGTTGAGAAGTGTTTCAAGTTAGACCAGACATAGTTTAGATGAGAAGTGTTTCAAGTTAGACCAGACATAGTTTAGTTGAGAAGTGTTTCAAGTTAGACCAGACATAGTTTAGTTGAGAAGTGTTTCAAGTTAGACCAGACATAGTTTAGATGAGAAGTGTTTCAAGTTAGACCAGACATAGTTTAGTTGAGAAGTGTTTCAAGTTAGACCAGACATAGTTTAGATGAGAAGTGTTTCAAGTTAGACCAGACATAGTTTAGATGAGAAGTGTTTCAAGTTAGACCAGACATAGTTTAGATGAGAAGTGTTTCAAGTTAGACCAGACATAGTTTAGATGAGAAGTGTTTCAAGTTAGACCAGACATAGTTTAGTTGAGAAGTGTTTCAAGTTAGACCAGACATAGTTTAGATGAGAAGTGTTTCAAGTTAGACCAGACATAGTTTAGATGAGAAGTGTTTCAAGTTAGACCAGACATAGTTTAGATGAGAAGTGTTTCAAGTTAGATTCAGAAGTTTTATGCCCCAGGGAACAACAGTAAGTAGATTAAGTGTAGCATTGAATAAGTCAAGAATAAGATATAGAATAGCAAGCGTCAAGCAAGACGAGTTTTAATATTTGATAGAATGAAAGATAGAAGTAGAAATGTCATTAAAATATGTATAAAGAGATGCGCCAATATCCACCGGTGTTAGCCTCTTGAGCGCATCCAGATCAAGAACATTGATTTTATATTTTTGTAATGCTTTACTATACGTCAGTTGTAGAACCGACGATCACCTAAATTTTTATATGCAACAATTTATAGTTTGTAATTCTTCTTCTTTCTTTCCTCATTTGCCTTTCAGCGTGGAGGGGAGATATAATTTGTAGGTTTTTGCTCTTCCGTTCGCCTCTGCTGCTGTTATGTTTCCTAGTGCTTCTAATATTCCATCCATACATCTTTTTTGTGGTCGACCATTGGGTCTGGTATTCTCACAACGTTTGCTGAAGGCTCGTTATGTTGTGTTTTGATCGTTCTGTCTTGTCACGTGGCAAAACAATTTTATCTGTTGTTTCCTTATATATTCTATGGCGGGAGCTATTCCTAGCTTTTTTCTCAGTTCATCATTTCTGATCTTATCTCTCAGACTGTTTCCTGTCATTCGTCTAACACATTTAATCTCTGTAGAGGTTATTTTCTTATTGTTCTTGAGTCTAGGGTCCAGGACAGGCATTGGTAGCACAACGTTGGGATGAAGATTGTATTGTATAGTGCTCGTTTTGCCTCCAGAGTTATTTCCTTGTTGGACAATAAGGTTGATAGATATCCAATGATTTGACAAGCTTTGTTGCATCTTGATTCTATCTCTGCTGTTTATGAATAATCGTTTGTCATTAAACTTCCTAAACTTCCCAATAAATCCTCACCAATCACCATCAAGGACATTCTTCTCGAGAATGCATGGAAAAAGACCAAGAGGAAGACCCAGAAGAAGATGGATAGATGCAGTGACAGAGACATGTAACAACAAAGGAAAATCACTAATTCAGACAGTTCGAGCAGCACAAGAACGACAAATGATATAAACCACGACACCTTTTAGGTATCAGTGAAAGAGAAAAAAAGAAGAAGAAGAAGAAGAAGAAGAAGAAGAAGAAGAAGAAGAAGAAGATTAGACTTCCTAGGTATTTGAATTCCTCTACTTGTTTTAATTGTCTGCCTTCTATAGTTATCTTGATGTTCTGTTTATTTTTTGGCGACACTCATGACTTCTGTTTTGTTGATGTTGATTTTCATGTTGTATTTTGGGCCTGAGATGTTGGGTTTGTTTAAGTGTTCTTGTAGGTCTTCTATTGTTTCATGTATTAGTGCCTGATCGTCAGCAAATAAAAGTTATGGTCATATGGTGGTATATGTCGTTGCATGTGTCTGTATATGCATATGTCTGGTTTTAAGATACATAGTCAATATGGCAGGTAGGATCTCGAGAGCAGAACAGGGGCCAATGAGGAGCCATAAAAGAGCACAATGAAAGATGATAAAGGGCCTCATGTGAATGGATGAAGCTAGAGAGCGGAAGAGGAGGCCAGTGATTAAAGAAAAGAGTGAAAAGAGTAAAATCGTCTTGGATGGGGAATGCCAAAACGGACTATGCATCGGTTCTCCAAAACGAACCGGCTGTGGATGTTAGAGGAACAAGAGACGATACCAGTAACGTGGAAGTCATCTATGATGTGCTGGTGCTCTGAAATGGGAGGAGACCGGAGCGATCGAATCGCGTACTTACTTTATTTTGTTCTTTCTCTTACCCACCAACCCCCTTCTTAATCTGGGTGCACTCCGGATCCTGACCGGGCACCTACAATCCTCCACTCCGATCCTACCACTCACATTTTATTCTCTGACACCACGCCCGTCACATCCCCCCACCACATAGGTGGCTTTTAAGTGCGACCGAGATCTTCATAAGGTTTTGTTTAGGAGTCGCCTCCTTAACCCCTGCAAGGGGCTGAGTGGTGCGTCACTCTGTGACAGAACATGCAGTACGTGTCCTTTTTCCGAATGGCCCCGTTATGGTTATGGTTATGCAAGGCCCCGGTATAACCGTAACGAATAAAAATCATAATTGCTCAACCGACCGTGCCAGTGGAGTCATCAAAATTAATATCTCATCTCCCTAATAAATAATGGTAACTGCAGTTCCCATTATAGCAGCCTCAGCACACGCCAAAAAGACATAAGGCGAAAGCGCATACAAAGTGAACACCGCCATCCGTTCTCTATCATACGATATCATCATACATCGTAAGCATTCAGAATATCGAAATGCGATCAAAACAGATGAAACGCACAGCTCACGGTGTGCATAGAGCACTTAACTCAGTAGCTCCTGCAACAAGCCGGACTTGGAATATGAGGAAACTGCAACCAGAAACACTTTTCATACATAGCCGTCAATGGTTCCTGCCGCCTATCCACCATATTTACCGGAAGTTCACGTCCTCCTGAAAATGATAATCGTTAATTTTTTTTTTTTATGCATAGCCCTTGATTAGGTTAAGACATCATTTTTGACTCCAATTCCGAACATGTAAAACATATTAAATCGTCATATTATCCCCGTCGCACATCAAACAACAGACCGTAAGATTAGTGTATGGCCGGTCTAGGGATTTATGATGAGCCATTATGATTACGTAGCACACACAACAATGGCCCATAGATTCATGATTACTCTAGTGAATGCAGCCTACAACGGACGAAAAACGGTGTAAATTCCCTAAAGAGAAGAAACTTCTGCTGACTTTACGGAGCAGTCCACATTAATGAGTTGTAACATGTAAATAACTTGCGTCAAACAATTCCAACGACGGTCATTGAACAGCACTCAATGTGCTGACGTAAACCGCAGATCAACTCTAGACGGTGGAAGGTCGCATTCACAACACTTGACCTGTCAAAAAGGAATATTGCCGTGTGTACGACTCCGCTTCAGCGGAGTAGATATGTTAAGTAGAACATCATTTTGACTTTAACGCAGGAAATTGCATTCGAGAGCCGAAATTAATCAGTCCCCAAATGCAATTTGTGCAGCGATCGATTGAACATGAACCATCTTGGAAACGGAAGTCCTATAACTTTATGTCACCAAATGGAAACATAGTAGTGAAAAAGTAAAGTACCCCGTCACGCCAAGTGGCGTATAGGGAAATATGGTGTTAGTGACCCTATATTTTACAGACCTTCAGCATATGATTTTTGGGGTAATGTGGTCCCCATGTGGTAATGTAATGTGGTATTACGCCCGTGCTGCTTTACTTTCCTAGAAAAAAATCTGGTACCCATTTAAGGCTGGGTGAACCCGGAAGCCGTCGGTTGGGATCGAACCCTACCTCTTGTCCTTTGTAGTCCAGTTCACTAACCACTGAGCTATTGCGGCTCCCAAACGGAAACATGGCAACGAACATTTCTAGCAATAAAAGTGTTTTTGTTTGGTCAACTACGATATGCTATTTTCGTTGACTGAAAAGTGTATTGGTAACTCTACTAAATAAAGCAGCGTTAACATATATCTTTGTTTTCTCCTTGTGTTTATTATTCTATGTTTTTTAAATCCTTGTCTTGGTATATATAGCTGTATTGCTCATTGTGGCTGTGCTAGTCTTGTTTCGCAGCCGGCCCAGAGATTGTGCAGCTGCAGCAATGCTTGCACAGACCACATAAATACATGTTGTTGCAATAGCACGATGAACTAATATACATACAACATACTAGTTCATTAATTTAAAAAAAATAGTGTATTTAGATGTGCCTGATCGTGTACTAATTTTTTTTCAATAAAATCGGTTTGAGAACGTTTGTGATAGTCTGTTCTTGTTATCTCAACAGTACATCATGAACCGAACCGTTACTGTGGCAGGTATTGTTTCCATTAAGCCTAGAGAGTTGGTCAGTCTCTCCAACCAATTTATGAATCGCCAGCAGTGAAACAAAAACTGTTTAATAATATCTACATTAAACATGAGCAAGATTAGCAAGACCTTTTTACTGCTTTTCTTTTGTACTCATTTAGTTTAAGAATAAGGACAGTAATACCACATCTCTCATCGTCATCATCATCATCGAGTGCCGTCTCCGCATCGTAGGTTGGCCACCATAGAGCGCCATTCCGCTCGGTCTCTTGCTTTGATGGTGCAGACTGTCATAGGTTGACTTGTTCAACTTTTGCTGTTACTCGTCCCTGTTAGTCTTGGTCTGCCTCTATCTCTTTTACCTTGTATTTACCCTTCCAATATTACTTTTATTAGGCTGTTGTGTCTTTTAACATGCCCCCCAAATTTCTACACTCATTTTTATTAAGGACGGAACTTTGTAATAGTTTTGTAGATCATGGCCGTGATGGTTCAAGATGATATCAGAAATTGAAAAGTGAGGTTTTAGAAATTATAAATCTTGACTGATGATTATTTTATTGTCACTGTAGTTATTTTTACTATTACAATCAATTTATATCCTTCTTCTTCTTTTATCTTTCACTGATACCTAAAAGGTGTCGTGGTTTATATCATGTGTCGTTCTTGAGCTGCTCGAACTGTCTGAATTAGTGATTTTCCTTTGTTGTTACATGTCTCTGTCACTGCATCTATCCATCTTCTTCTGGGCCTTCCTCTTGGTCTGTTTCCATACATTCTCGAGAAGATCGCCCTTGATGGTGATAGGTGAGGATTCATTCTGACCAGGTGGCCAAACCATTTAAGTTGTTGTTGTTCTATATATTCTTGGCAGGGTTTTGTTCCTACCATTTTTCTTATGGTTTCATTTGGTATTCTATCTTTTCTTGTGTTGTTTGTTACTTTTCTCAAGCATCGCATCTCACATGTATTTATATTTCTTAATTGTGATTTAGAAAGGGTCCATGTTTGACTTTCATAGCACAAAGTTAGTATGAAAGTTCACTTATGTATCGCATATGTGCCTCCTATATGTCTCCTATGTGGCTCCTATGTGTCTCCTATGTGTCTCCAATGTGTCTCTTATGTGTCTCTTATGTATCTCTTATGTATCTCCTATATGCCTTCTATGTGCCTCATATGTCTCCTATGTGCCATCTGTGTGTCTCCTATGTGGCTCCTATGTGTCTCCTATGTGTCTTTTATTCTGTTATGTATCTCCTATATGCCTCCTATATGTCTCCTATGTGTCTCCTATGTATCTCCTATGTGTCTCCCATGTGCCTCCTATGTGCCGCATATATGCCTCCTATGTGTCTACTATGTGCCACCTATATGTCTCCTATGTGCCTCCAATGTGTCTCCTATGTGTCTCTTAAGTTCCTCCTGTGTATCTCCTATATGCCTCCTATATGTCTCCTATGTGCCTCCTTTGTGTCTCCTATGTGCCACATATGTGTCTCCTATGTGTCTCTTATGTATCTCCTATGCCTCCTATGTGTCTCCTATGTGTCTCTTATGTGCCTCCTATATGTCTCCTATGTGTCTCATATGTGTCTCATATGTGTCTCATATGTGTCTCATATGTGTCTCTTATAGGTCTCCTATGTGTCTCCTATATGTCTCCTATGTGCCTCCTATGTGTCTCCTATGTGCCTCCTATGTGTCTCCTATGTGCCTCCTATGTGTCTCATATGTGTCTCCTATGTGTCTCCTATGTGTCTCATAAATGTCTCAGATGTGTCTCCTATGTGTCTCTTATGTGTCTTCTATGTTTCGCCTATGTGTCTCCTATGTGTCTCCTATATGTTTCCTATGTGCCTCATGTATGTCTCCTATGTGTCTCTTATGTATCTCCTATGTGCCTCCTATGTGCCTCCTATGTGCCTCCTATGTGCCTCCTATGTGCCTCCTATGTGCCTCCTATGTGTCTCCTATGTGCCTCCTATGTGGCTCCTATGTGCCATCTTATGTATCTCCTATGTGTCTTTTATGTATCTCCTATGTGTCTCATACGTGCCCTCTATGTGTCTCATAAATGTCTCATATGTGTCTCCTATGTGTCTCCTATGTGTCTCCTATGTGTCTCCTATATGTCTCCTATGTGCCTCGTGTATGTCTCCTATGTGTCTCTTATGTATCTCCTATGTGTCTCCTATATGTCTCCTATGTGCCTCCTATGTGGCTCCTATGTGCCATCTTATGTGTCTCCTATGTGTCTCTTATGTATCTCCTATGTGCCTCCTATGTGTCTCCTATCTGTTTCCTAAATGTCTTCAATGTGTCTCATATGTGCCTCATATGTGTCTCCTCTGTGGCTCCTATGTGCCATCTTATGTGTCTCCTGTGTGTCTCTTATATATCTCTTATGTTTCTCTTAAGTGTCTCTTATGTATCCCCTATGTGCCTCCTATATGTCTCCTATGTACCTCCTACATGTCTCCTATGTGTCTCTTAAGTGTCTCTTATGTATCGCATATGTGCCTCTTATATGTCTCCTATGTGTTTCCTATGTGTCTCCTATGTGTCTTCAATGTGTCTCCTTTGTGTCTCTTATGTCTCTTATGTCTCCTATGTGCCTCCTATGTGTCTCCTGTGTGTCTCTTATGTGTCTTTTATTCTCTTATGTATCTCCTATCTGCCTCCTATATGCCTCCTATGTGCCTCCTTTGTGTCTCCAATGTGTCTTCTATGTGTCTCCTATGTATCTCCTATGTTTCTCCTATGTGTCTCCTATGTGTCTCCTATGTATCTCCTATGTGTCTCCTATGTGTCTCATATGTGTCTCTTATGTATCTCCTATGTGCCTCCTATATATCTCCTATGTGTCTCCTATGTGCCTCCTATGTGTCTCCTATGTGTCTCCTATGTGTCTCCTATGTGCCTCCTATGTATCTCCTATGTGTCTCCTATGTACCTCTTATGTATCTCCTATGTGTCTCCTATGTGCCGCCTATGTGTCTCCTATGTGTCTCCTATGTGTCTCCTATGTGCCTCCTATGTGTCTCCTATGTGTCTCCTATGTGTCTCCTATGTACCTCTTATGTATCTCCTATGTGTCTCCTATGTGCCTCCTATGTGTCTCCTATGTGTCTCCTATGTGTCTCCTATGTGTCTCCTATGTACCTCTTATGTACCTCCTATGTGTCTCCTATGTGTCTCCTATGTGCCTCCTATGTGTCTCATATGTGTCTCCTATGTGCCTCCTATGTATCTCCTATGTGTCTCCTATGTGTCTCCTATGTGTCTCCTATGTGTCTCCTATGTGTCTCCTATGTGTCTCCTATGTACCTCTTATGTATCTCCTATGTATCTCCTATGTGTCTCCTATGTGTCTCCTATGTGTCTCCTATGTGTCTCCTATGTACCTCTTATGTATCTCCTATGTGCCTCCTATGTGTCTCCTATGTGTCTCCTATGTATCTCCTTTGTGTCTCCTATGTGCCTCCCATGTGTCTCCTATGTGCCTCCTATGTGTCTCCTATGTGTCTCTTATGTGTCTCCTATGTGCCGCCTATGTGTCTCCTATATGTCTCCTATGTGCCTCCTATGTGTCTCCTATGTCTCCTACGTACCTCTTATGTATCTCCTATGTGTCTCCTATGTATCTCATATGTGTCTCGTATGTATCTCCTATGTGCCTCCTTTGTGTCTCCTATGTGTCTCTTTTGTGCCTCCTATGTGCCTCCTATGTGTTTCTTATGTATCTCCTATGTGTCTCCTATGCGTCTCATATGTGCCTCCTATGTGCCTCCTATGTGTCTCCTATGTGCCTCCTAAATGTCTCATATGTGCCTCCTATGTGCCTCCTATGTGTCTCCTATGTGCCTCCTATGTGGCTCCTATGTGCCTCCTATGTGGCTCTTATGTGTCTCTAATGTAGCTCCTATGTGCCTCCTATGTGTCTCTTATGTGTCTCTTATTATATCATATGCGTCTCCTATGTTTTTCCTATGTGTCTGCTAAATATCTCCTATGTGTCTCCTATGTGTCTCTTATGTGTCTCTAATGTTACTCCTATGTGCCTCCTATGTGTCTCCTATGTGTCTCCTATGTGTCTCTTATGTGTCTCTAATGTATCTCCTATGTGCCTCCTATGTGTCTCCTATGTGTCTCTTATGTGTCTCTTATATCTATCATATGCGTCTCCTATGTTTCTCCTATGTGTCTCCTATGTGTCTCCTATGTGTCTCTTATGTATCTCCTATGTGCCTCCTTTGTTTCTCCTATGTTTCTCATATGTGTCTGCTAAATATCTCCTATGTGTCTCCTATGTGTCTCTTATGTATCTCCTATGTGCCTCCTTTGTTTCTCCTATGTATCTCCTATGTGTCTCCTATGTGTCTGCTAAATATCTCCTATGTGTCTCCTATGTGTTTCTTATGTATCTCCTATGTGCCTCCTTTGTTTCTCCTATGTTTCTCCTATGTGTCTCCTATGTGTCTGCTAAATATCTCCTATGTGTCTCCTATGTGTCTCTTATGTATCTCCTATGTGCCTCCTTTGTTTCTCCTATGTATCTCCTATGTGCCTCCTTTGTTTCTCCTATGTATCTCCTATGTGCCTCCTTTGTTCTCCTATGTATCTCCTATGTATCTCCTATGTGTCTCCTATGTATCTCCTATGTGCCTCCTTTGTTTCTCCTATGTATCACCTATGTATCTCCTATGTATCTCCTATGTATCTCCTATGTGCCTCCTTTGTTTCTCCTATGTATCTCCTATGTGCCTCCTTTGTTTCTCCTATGTATCTCCTATGTGCCTCCTTTGTTTCTCCTATGTATCTCCTATGTGTCTCCTATGTATCTCCTATGTGCCTCCTTTGTTTCTCCTATGTATCACCTATGTATCTCCTATGTATCTCCTATGTATCTCCTATGTGCCTCCTTTGTATCTCCTATGTATCTCCTATGTGCCTCCTTTGTATCTCCTATGTATCTCCTATGTATCTCCTATGTGCCTCCTTTGTTTCTCCTATGTATCTCCTATGTGCCTCCTTTGTTTCTCCTAGTATCTCCTATGTATCTCCTAAGTATCTCCTATGTGTCTGCTAAGTATCTCCTTTGTGTCTCATATGTGCCGTTACTGGATCATGCCCTGGTTGGGGAGATTGTGACTTGAGAGTGACGTACCCGAAGGAAGGTAGAAGCTGCGTATTTGTACTTGAGTAGCGACCTGAGTGAGACATATCGTCCTGTGCTTTCTTTTCGGTAATATCATAGTGTAGGTCTCAGTGTTTTGTCATTCATTAAGTGATGTCATGGCCTGTTGCTGCTAAATGATGATCTTCTTCAAGCTAATAGATGGTGTATTTTACAAAGTGGCAATAGCTGCAAATAAAATGTATTAAATGTAACTATTTTACGTTGTTGTTGTGGATATTTTTGTTAACTTGTATTGAACGTTATAATTCGTTCCAAAACGTATGCCCCTCTTCAGTTGCTATAACTAAATAATTGTTTGCTTTTAGTTGTTGACATTTTGTATGTAAACTGTTTATTGTCATGACATTATATTTTTTAAAAATCATTGAAAACAAACAGATGGTTTAGTTTTCTCTTATTTTCGGTATGTAAAAACAAATACACATAATGATACTGGTCAAACAGTATGTATATTTTCTACTGATCACAATTACAGGTGTAATTTTAGACAAAATAAATAATAAGTTGCCCGTACGTCTCTCACGGATTAGTCACCGTCGCGTTTATTGAAAACTGCCTGCGGGTTCTCTCATTCATTTCAGATGCGGAGAAAAACTTTTCGTGGACTGGATCATCTTACAATGAGTATAAATAAAAAAAATTCGTTACACTTCAAACTATCCCATTGAAGATTTATCAATATTTTTACAGAGAGAGTAAACTTATGATTTGTATCAAACCATTGCAAAATTTAAGGTGAAGTTAACCTGTATTTTATCGCTGGGTCCTGGAATATGGATATTTATGTTCGAGGAATATAATAAGATAGTAAAGAAGGAAGAAAGTATTAGAGATTTTGAATAAATAACTGATAGGAAGAGAAGTTTGTTGAATGTTTGCTCTGAACGAAGCAGTGGCACAAAGGACACTGAAAATGTGCCTGAGATTGAAAAACAGCATTGAAGTTTCAAAATCTGCAGGATGGAGAACTGAGGAGTGTAGGCCTCACCTTTAGAAAGTTGCTGGTGGTAGAAACATTATTTGTGAAAAAGCCACATCCAAAACGTATGCCCTCAAACTTCATCAAATATCTCAGAAAGCCCTGGATGGATTACCATGAACTTTTGCATGTAGTCTTACATTGTCCATGATGTTACAAATGTATCTTCTTCCTCTTTTCTATTTTCACTGATACCTTAAAGGTGTCGTGGTTTATATCATTTGTCGTTCTTGAGCTGCTCGAATTGTCTGAATTAGTGACTTTCCTTTGTTGTTACATGTCTCTGTTACTGCATCTATCCATCTTCTTCTGGGTCTTCCTCTTGGTCTTTTTCCATGCATTCTCGGGAAGAACGCCCTTGATGGTGATTGATAAGGATGCATTCTGACTAGGTGGCCAAACCATTTAAGTTGTTGTTGTTCTATATATTCGTGGCAGGGTTTTGTTCCTACTATTTTTCTTATGGTTTCATTTGGTATTATATCTCTTCTTGTGTTGTTTGTTACTTCTCTCAAGCATCGCATCTCACATGTATTGATATTTCTTAAATGTGATTTAGAAAGGGTCCATCATTGACTTTCATAGCACAAAGTTTTGGTATGAAAATGCTATTTATCATTTGTTGTTTAGCTGGCATAGAAATGTTTGGATGTCTTAGCAGTGGTGAAAGCTGGTACAAATGTATAATTTAAAATAATGTATGTAATACGGTTTACTTAAAGTGGCTGGTTTTCGTGATCTTTGTCAATACAGCAATTATTGCGCCCTTAAAAAAATAGAATTGACAGTAAGTTTAACATTTGCTTGAACTTTGACAAGTCATAGACGTATCATCAAAATGTGGGCAGACTGTTACAAATAGTACTGAATTATACGCGCTGGTTTCGTCTTGTAGGCTACATGTTTCTGTGAAACAATTATCAAAGTCAGAAGCAAACAAGGGAGTAAACTGTAAAAGTAGAAATGTTAGTGGATGTTTCTTATGCTGAACAAGCTATGGTTGGTTATATTCTGTACGGAAGTCAAATCTTCTGGATGATTTGAATGGTCCTAAAAGGGACCTGTTTTACAATTTGATGTCAACATGACGGCAAGAAAATGTATTTCACGGCAGATTTCTTCAGAGTAATGATTCTCATTCAGAATCAGACGCGTTTAACTTGTTGATTACTGCTTTCGGCTGAATAAACCACAAACCATCCTTCTTCCAATATTTCTCTCCTTCACGTAAGACATGGTCCTCACATTTTACCCAGTATACTTTGTTTATCGTTGAGAGGGCGTGATCTTTGAGTGTCTTATCATCACATAATTTGAATGTTTTATTTTCAGCTGTTACCTGTTCTTTGACTTTTGCCCAATCAAGTTCTATTGGATTTAAGTGTGAATGGCAAGGTGGTAGTCTCAAACATCTATGACCATACTCTTGTATTAACTGGGAGCCGCAATAGCTCAGTGGTTATTGAACTGGACTACAAATGACAAGAGGTCGGGTTAGATCTTGATCGCCGGCTTCTAGGTTCACTCAGCCTTAAATGGTTGTCGGATTTGTTTCTGGGAAAGAAAAACAGTATGAATCTCACAGCTACTAGATGTGGCTTCTCACAGCTAATATATCTGGTTTCTCACAGCTACGAGATGTGGCTTCTCACAGCTACTAGATGTGGCTTCTCACAGCTACGAGATGTGGTTTCTCACAGCTACTAGATGTGGCTTCTCGTAGCTACGAGATGTGGCTTCTCACAGCTAATATATCTGGTTTCTCACAGCTACGAGATGTGGCTTCTCACAGCTACTAGATGTTGTTTCTCACAGCTACTAGATGTGGCTTCTCGCAGCTACTAGATGTGGCTTCTCATAGCTATTTCATGTGGCTTCTCACAGCTAATATATCTGGTTTCTCACAGCTACTAGATGTGGCTTCTCACAGCTACTTCATGTGCCTTCTCACAGCTACTAGATGTGGCTTCCCACAGCTACTAAATCTAACTTCTCACAGCTACTACATGTGGCTTCTCACAGCTACGAGATGTGGCTTCTCACAGCTACGAGATGTGGCTTCTCACAGCTACGAGATGTGGCTTCTCACAGCTACTTCATGTGCCTTCTCACAGCTACTAGATGTGGCTTCTCACAGCTACTAGATGTGGTTTCTCACAGCTACTAAATCTAACATCTCACAGCTACTAAATCTAACTTCTCACAGCTACTAAATCTAACTTCTCACAGCAACTAAATCTAACTTCTCACAGCTACTAAATCTAACTTCTCACAGCTACTAAATCTAACTTCTCACAGCTACTAAATCTAACTTCTCACAGCTACTAAATCTAACTTCTCACAGCTACTAAATCTAACTTCTCACAGCTACTAAATCTAACTTCTCACAGCTACTAAATCTAACTTCTCACAGCTACTAAATCTAACTTCTCACAGCAACTAAATCTAACTTCTCACAGCAACTAAATCTAACTTCTCACAGCTACTAAATCTAACTTCTCACAGCAACTAAATCTAACTTCTCACAGCTACTAAATCTAACTTCTCACAAATGAAGTCTTCCCCACCACCAACTTTCTAAAGGTAAAGCCTACACTTCTCACAACTCTCCACGATGTAGATTTTGAAACTTCACTGCCGTTGTTTGTTCTCAGCTTAGTCTTCAATTTTCTAAGTGCCACTGCCGTTGTTTGTTCTCAGCTTAGTCTTCAGTTTTCTAATTGCCACTGCCGTTGTTTGTTCTCAGCTTAGTCTTCAATTTTCTAAGTGCCACTGCCGTTGTTTGTTCTCAGCTTAGTCTTCAGTTTTCTAAGTGCCACTGCCGTTGTTTGTTCTCAGCTTAGTCTTCAATTTTCTAAGTGCCACTGCCGTTGTTTGTTCTCAGCTTAGTCTTCAATTTTCTAAGTGCCACTGCCGTTGTTTGTTCTCAGCTTAGTCTTCAATTTTCTAAGTGCCACTGCCGTTGTTTGTTCTCAGCTTAGTCTTCAATTTTCAAAGTGCCACTGCCGTTGTTTGTTCTCAGCTTAGTCTTCAATTTTCTAAGTGCCACTGCCGTTGTTTGTTCTCAGCCTAGTCTTCAGTTTTCTAAGTGCCACTGCCGTTGTTTGTTCTCAGCCTAGTCTTCAGTTTTCTAAGTGCCACTGCCGTTGTTTGTTCTCAGCCTAGTCTTCAGTTTTCTAAGTGCCACTGCCTTGTCCAAAGCAAACATTTGAAAAACGTATTTGCATATACAATTATGATCGAAATCATCTACTCCTTCCTTTCTTCTTTTTTTTCCGTGGAAATAAGTATCCGTATTCTTGGACCCAACGATAAAATGGAAACAGCTTAAGGGACAGAGTAAGAAACACTGACCTGAGGAAGAAACTCGAAATTGAATCAGCCATCGAATACATAAAGAAACAACAGATAAATTGGTTCGGCCACATAACAAGACAGAAAGAACTAACAATGAATCAAAGAGCCATAAACAAACGCTACGAAAACGTCAGATTAAGAGGAAGACCGAGAAAGAGATGGATAAATGGAATACTAGAGTCACTAGGAGGAATAACATCAGAAGATGCCAACAGAAGAGCAAAGAATCGCAGATTGTTTCTCCCCTCGACGCCAACGGCAACAGAGGAATGATAGAAGAAGAAGAAGTAGAAGAACGATAAAATGACTATTTATTTAATACCACAATGTGCTGTGTTCTCATCACATGGTTTGATAAAGAACGATGAAGAATCCTCCGTTTACGCTCTGTGCATAAATATTTGTAAATCTTTATCGCACTGTTTTGAATTGTAAAGTATTTCATCTTTAGAATCACTGTTAAACACGCACAGTCCACATTTTCTGTGATTTTTTAAATGAATCAGAACACACAGGCAGTATGTGACACCCGTATGTGGTGCTCATGTGAAATGAATGAAAAGACCGTAAAAACGATATGAATGCCTATCTGGTTAACTTCGAAGATCAACTCGCTGGCTTATTGTGTTGTTGAGGAAACATTAAAGAGGTCGAAGGTAAGCGAAAAATACATAATATGTGGAGGCAGCTAGTGGAAGGGAGTTTAGTCAAATCAACAAAGAAGCAAAGAAACCATTGAAGCAGACAGTCTGCTCTAGTATTGGAACCGTTTTGTTCGACAACGAGCTCTTATCCTAAAGGCTAAATAATATTGTCATTTCAATAAGAAGAGAAAACACAACGCCTAGCCAAGCACGGAGTGTCTTCCAATACTCTGTAGTTGTCTCGGAAATCGGGATCTGGGAAAGCTCCTATATTCAAGGTATAGCTGTCTGTTTTCGTCTCAAATTGACGTTTTAGTTTCAATCCTTATACATTTGGTAATATTTGCGCAAATTTATAATAATTTCGATATATTCTTAAACTTGATATTGTCTAGGAGTGATTTCAACTTGCGACATCAGAGACTATGTGTAAAGTTGTTACTTAAAGTAACATATGTTGAGATAGTTTAGCATGTACACTCTTTAGACAAAGATTGAAGAAATGGTAAATCTCAGCTAAGTGTGCACAACATTTATTTTGTAACTACAACCGTGTTTGATACTTTAATACTCAGCTTATTCTAGTCACATTCAATGTATAATAGAAGAATCATGTTTATTGTATCTGTTTGTAAAATAGAAGAATCATATTTATTGTACCTGTTTGTATAATAGAAGAATCATATTTATTGTACCTGTTTGTATAATAGAAGAATCATGTTTATTGTATATGTTTGTATAATAGAAGAATCATGTTTATTGTATATGTTTGTATAATAGAAGAATCATGTTTATTGTACCTGTTTGTATAATAGAAGAATCATGTTTATTGTACCTGTTTGTATAATAGAAGAATCATGTTTATTGTATATGTTTGTATAATAGAAGAATCATGTTTATTGTATATGTTTGTATAATAGAAGAATCATGTTTATTGTATATGTTTGTATAATAGAAGAATCATGTTTATTGTATATGTTTGTATAATAGAAGAATCATATTTATTGTACCTGTTTGTATAATAGAAGAATCATATTTATTGTACCTGTTTGTATAATAGAAGAATCATATTTATTGTATATGTTTGTATAATAGAAGAATCATATTTATTGTATCTGTTTGTATAATAGAAGAATCATGTTTATTGTATATGTTTGTATAATAGAAGAATCATATTTATTGTATATGTTTGTATAATAGAAGAATCATATTTATTGTACCTGTTTGTATAATAGAAGAATCATATTTATTGTATATGTTTGTATAATAGAAGAATCATGTTTATTGTATATGTTTGTATAATAGAAGAATCATATTTATTGTACCTGTTTGTATAATAGAAGAATCATATTTATTGTATCTGTTTGTATAATAGAAGAATCATATTTATTGTATCTGTATAATAGAAGAATCATATTTATTGTATCTGTTTGTATAATAGAAGAAGCATGGTCAGTGTATTTGCTTGGACAGACACAGAGAAGCAAACAAACTTAAGTATCAATGGCAAACAACTGTGAAGGAGACATTGAAATGTAAAGGAGCGAGTGGTTTCAGTAACAAAATGAAGAAATTACCATGTGAATGAAATGGTATTTTCCCATTTTTTGGATCGTTGGAAAAAAATCATGAAAGAAAGATTAACAACACAGTAATGATAGAGAAGTAAGAATATAGGAATGATATGTGCCGTGGTCTCTCTAATGCTTGTTCTCTTGTTACTTAGCCCCCAACTGTACATTAGCCCCCAACTGTACATTAGCCCACAACTGTACATTAGCCCCCAACTGTACATTAGCCCCCAACTGTACATTAGCCCCCAACTGTACATTAGCCCCCAACTGTACATTAGCCCCCAACTGTACATTAGCCCCCAACTGTACATTAGCCCCCAACTGTACATTAGCCCACAACTGTACATTAGCCCCCAACTGTACATTAGCCCACAACTGTACATTAGCCCACAACTGTACATTAGCCCACAACTGTACATTAGCCCCAACTGTACATTAGCCCACAACTGTACATTAGCCCCCAACTGTACATTGTCTTTCTGAAACCTAAAGTAACGATTGTATTCAAATCTTAAATGAAGTCGGAAAACTGGTTTTAGTTTATTTATGACCACCGGCACATTTGTGGGTGTTGTGGTCGATATCACGCCAGGCCGCCTTTACTTCCAGAAACAAATCTCTGGTACCAACTTTTAAAAACTGGATGAACCCCGAAGACCAGTTGGTTAGAACAATCGTCCCGAAGTCTGGGACTCGCAACTTTTAGAGATATAGCGACCTTACTAACCACTTAACCACTGTGATTTCTAACATTATTCTACCAGCCAATAACATCAGATTTGTACAAGCTACAAGATAGCTGCGGACCGAAATCTTTGGAAACAATCTAATGATCCAACTCAAGGAAAAGCAAACATATTCATAGAAATAGAGAATACACGGCGAAAAAAAAAATTAAAAAAAGATTTCATGGGGTCGCTGCAAAATGCAAAGTCAACTATGACTGACGTAGGCTAAAGGTACAAGATACATACTCTACATTAACAATAACAACAATGATAGTAATGAAAATCAGCTTCAATTTAACTCTTGGCCCTTATACCGATAAATAAAATGTTCCATATCTGATCAGTTGTCAAAATGAACTAACAAATGTCCATGATATTCATACAGTTATTTCAGTTGTAACATCGTCCATGATACAACAGTCAATTGACTATGTGGCCGGGGAAGGTGGCAGCACATTCTCCGCTTGTCTGTGTGTAGATTTTGTTTGGTGTTCTACTTACTACCAGTGTCATTGCTAGGCGACTTCCTTATTGAAGTGCCACTTGCTTTCTTCACTAGATTGAAGTTCAATTAGTTCTTCATATTTTACCATAATACATAAGCTTTTAATATACATTGTTCAAGCCACAAGGCGGTGTGTTACATAAATAAGACATTTTCTTCTCATTCTTGTATTTATTTGCCTCAGTGTCACGTGGAAGTCTTCTAGTGCCTGGCTCATATCTGATGACGAGACTTGTGGGCGACAACTGTGGTCAGCTTGTGACCGAGCCTGTCTCCATGACAGTCTACATCACAGTAGCACGCACGAGCCTTGTCTGTGGCGTGACTCCGCCGTCTCAGCGACTCTACTACCCGATACCAGACAGTTCTCATTGATCTGCCTATCCCGATGTTGACTCTTCAATCCTGGACGTCGCTGACATCATGTTTCTAGCCACAACTGTCCCGAGACAAGAGTTATTTCCTTACACTGTAAACGACTCTGGGCTATGTTGTGTTTCAGATCGCAGAAAAAAAAATAAACAACAATAAATAGAACAATCTCCCTACTATTAATGTGTACCTGTCTGCTGTCTCCAATACAGGTAGTGGTAATTGATTCTCTAGTTCAGCCTCAAGCTAGACAAAGAAACAAGATCTCCGCCCTCTCAAGCCAACATTACCCACCTCCTAAAACATTGATCCAATTCCGCCACAAGAAACAGCCAGCACTTGTATCTTTTCTACAACTGCTATCTATTATTGAATGGCTGACGTCATAGACAAAACCTGGTGAATCACAGAAGCATTAGCGCATCATCATTTGTAATTGTGGGTTGATAACACTCAGGAGAGGAAAGAATCAATCACAAGAAATTAGAGAACACAACTGTGGCTTTTTTATTTAATGAGAATAAGTCAAGTCAAAGGGTGGAATCTCCCGTCTTGGGTGGGGGCAGGGTGGTAAACAGATGAGGTACATTCTAAGGGTAATCCGGTGAGAGTTTCGCGTAGTTTGGAATCTACTGGAGTATCTTGTGAGAGGGACATGAGTGGTCGTGGAGAGAGCTGGAGTGGCATATAATTAATCATGAAATGCTCGACTAGGCAAGGTCTGTCCTTTCTGATGACATTTATAGAACACAAAACTCTGGGACTGACATTTATAGAACACAAAACTCTGGGACTGACATTTATAGAACACATGAATTGACCCTCCAAACAGGAAAACAAGTTTCTGAAATGAATGACGCAATTTCTCTGAGGCCATTTGAAACACCTTTACTCACTTCAGTTTATTATCAACGATCATTTGTCACCAATGAATGTCACATTATAAAATATTGACAATTTGTGTGTCATTTATTTCAACATTTGGTCCCAAGCCACATTATGAACACTCACTGTGTGTTCTACTTAAGCTGAGGTAACTTCTGATGTTGATCGACCATAGACAGAAGACATCAGTTGTGACTTTCATGTTTGACGAGAAACATCATTTTCTAGCAGGACAAAAAATGAAACATTCATGCCGTGAAGCGCCATCGTCATGAGAGTTGGTCTATGACGCTGACGGTTATTTAAATATTATTTGATCTTGGAGACTTGTAATCTCAGCCTGACATTATGGAAGCTGTCATGACCACAGAGTTTGCGTTAACACACAGTAACCAGGAACCACTTATCAGCGACGAGGTCGTTGAGGTGTTGATGATTCTTAACCACGACATCATCAACTTTACAATCGCACTGTGTGGACTAGTGGCCAACATCATCAATATTATCGTCTTCTACAAACAAGGCTTCAACAACACCATGAACATCAGCTTTTTTGGACTGGCTATCTCTGACATGTGTAGCCTGGTGTCCATGTTGTGGTTCAGCTTGTGCGTCAACCCTCTCTTCATTCGCTCCGACATCGTTATTGTTCCGTTCGAGATTCTTCATCTCACAGCGGGGATTCCCCACATCTGTTTTGTCCGTATCACCGGCTGGATAACCGTGTTTGTCACGGCCGAGCGGTGTCTGTGTATAATGTTACCGCTGAAGATCAAACAAATCATTACACCCAAGGTAACGATGATAACCATCTGCATCATCTACGCTGGAATACTTCTCTCATTTGTCCCCGAATACCAAACTGCCTACGTGGGCTGGAAGTTCTATCCCGACAAAAACAGGACCTTGCTAGGACTGGCTTTCACGAGCAACAGAAAGAGCATGGAGGGACTTGTATTCTTCCTCTACTCTATTCTAGGCTCAGCTTCCTTCGTTGCTGTGATCGTCTTCACGCTTGTACTCGTCATCCAGCTGAAGCAGAAATCAAAATGGCGCAAAAAAGCCAATGTGGACAAGGTCAGGTCTGAGGCCATCTCCAACCGTGACAGGAAGACCATGAACATGGTGGTGATGATAGCAACGGTCTTGATCGTCTGTTACACCCCGGGTGTCATTATTTCTATGAGCTCCTTCTTTCGACCAGAGTTCAGCATCCTGGGGTCACAGTTAAACTCCTTTTTCATGGCCTGGTCGTTTGCTTTCATCTTTGAAGCGTTAAACTCGAGTGTCAACATCTTCCTCTACTACAACATGAGCACCAAGTACAGGGAGACCTTTAACGAGGTATTCAACTTTGGCAAAAAAACTGACCCCAAGGATTAGCATTGACGTGTCAATAATGTTTGTATAGTTGACTAATGGGCATTTTGTAGATCAGAGAAACTAAGAATATGATTTTATTGCGAGATAAACATGAATCATGGACATCCCATGTAACAGACAAGTGAGTCTACCACTATCCTCTAGAAAGTACACTGTTGTACAAGTAAAGACAATACTTGAGAAATTTGAGCATAGGAAACAAGATCAAACAAAAAATAATTCTTCAACTGGGACAAAAACAAACAGAACATAAAGAAATGCTTACAAATCATAAGAAACTAAATACAAAACAGAGGCCAGATCGTCTAAGGTTGTCCACATAAAACTACAGATGTCACTAACAGTAATGATTATACACTCAGCGATTAGCACAATAATCCCTGCGGTCATCGTACGTATTGAACTCCACAAAGATGCAGATCTGAACTTAATGAAAGAGCTAGCAGGTTCGCATGAGAACATGTGGCATTCACAACAAAACACAACAATGCAGATCAATAATGCGTGCACTAACTGTATACACAACGTCTGCAGCAATTTAAGGAAAGTTGACAGCAAGAATGCCTCCTATCAGATGTCATGATCTGATTGCTCTATACTCCATGTCATGATCTGATTGCTCTATACTCCATGTCATGATCTGATTGCTCTATACTCCATGTCATGATCTGATTGCTCTATACTCCATGTCATGATCTGATTGCTCTATACTCCATGGGCCAACAGAGAAAGTTGTGCCGGACCCCAGGTCTGGTGATGCATGTTCTCTGTAATAAAACACCTAGAAAGACACCTTTTTACTAGAAAACACTCAGAAAGACACCTTGTTACAAGAAAACACTCAAAAAGAGACTTTGTTACTATGACCTCCTATCAACATGTTCCGGAAAAAAGTCACCAAATGCGATAAACAAGCTGGGATGACGAAAACGTCAGTGGGGCAGAGGTCATGGTACTAGGGTTAGTACATCGCTCAACAAATGTCATCATCATCATCATCAAGTACCAAGGTTGCTGGCGTAGGTGATCATGTCTCTCCACAACTTTCGATCACGACAGTTATTTATAATTTCTTTTGTTGACCTACTGCCAATTCCTTAAGCTGTCTTATATCTTTTCTCTTTGGTTCTCTCTATCTCTTCGTCCCTCAATTTTCCCAGTTGTTACAATATATTCAACTTGTTTCCTTCTCATTACATGGCCAAAAAATGATGGCCTCTTTCAGAACGTTTTCATTGCTCTTGTTTCAACAGGTGTACAGACAAAATTAATACACGCTTGATAAGTATGTTACACTATTTTTAAAAAAATGGGGGGGGGGGGGTGTGGGGTGCTGGTATCTGGCAGACTTGTCATTTCAGAGAAACTTCAATGAGAATAAATGGCCACACAAAGACCGTAATTATTTCAAAGAACCTCACTGGACAACACCAATTTTATGACTCATTAATAAAAACTTATTTCTTTCTTTCTTTCGTTTCTGATTTGTTTTTTTTTGGCGTCGAGGAGACATATCGTTTGCGGTTTCTTTCTCTTCTATTGGCCTCCTCTGCTGTAATACCAACCAGTGTTTCTGGTATTCCCTTTATCCACATTTTTTCCTGGTCGACATCTATTTTCTTTTATTAACATTCTTGAAGGTGTTCCGCCGCCGTGTTATTCTACCTCCGCATCTCCATGTCTGTATGTCTCACATGATGGAGTAACCCTATATTGGCACTTCGCGCTGGTTTTCTAACGCCGGTTATGCAGGTCTCCAGACCTGCAGACTGTTCTACCCTCGATTCGCTCGTCACCATCCCAGTCGTGAACACAACATTGAGTCAATTTCTGACCAAGACGGAGCTGTGTCTCCTTTCTTTGAAGCCCCTCTCAATGAATAAGATCAGATGATCAATCAATTAGAATTTTATTTTAAAGTTAATGTCAGTGGACCTGGCAGAACAGTTATGATGTGATTATATTTATTCTGTACGAATACGTAAATGTGGCATCAGATATGGAAGCCGATGTTGTTGATCAAACATAAGACACGTAAATGTGGCATCAGATAAGGATGTCGATGTTGTTGATTAAACATAAGATGCGTAAATGTGGCATCAGATAAAGAAGTCAATGTTGTTGATCAAACATAAGACACGTAAATGTGGCATCAGATAAAGAAGTCGATGTCGCTGATCAAACATAAGACACGTAAATGTGGCATCATATAAGGATGTCGATGTTGTTGATCAAACACAAGATACGTAAATGTGGCATCAGATATGGAAGCCGATGTTGTTGATCAAACATAAGACACGTAAATGTGGCATCAGATAAGGATGTCGATGTTGTTGATTAAACATAAGACACGTAAATGTGGCATCAGATAAGGATGTCGATGTTGTTGATTAAACATAAGATGCGTAAATGTGGCATCAGATAAAGAAGTCGATGTCGTTGATCAAACATAAGACACGTAAATGTGGCATCAAATAAAGAAGTCGATGTCGTTGATCAAACATAAGACACGTAAATGTGGCATCAGATAAAGAAGTTGATGTTGTTGATCAAACACAAGACACGTAAATGTGGCATCAGATAAAGAAGTTGATGTTGTTGATCAAACATAAGACACGTAAATGTGGCATCGGATAAAGAAGTCGATGTCGTTGATCAAACACAAGACACGTAAATACAGGGCGATGACATTTTGTTCACCCATGAAGTAATGGGAATAAAATGTTCAATTCAACGGCAAGCGCCTTGCTCAGCGGCTGAAACCTACTTAACATAAACGTAGACTGGATCAGACTCCACACAGTTAAATCTGCTCATTGTAGAGCAACATGCCAGTACTGATGTCTGTAGACTGGATCAGACTCCACACAGTTAAATCTGCTCATTGTAGAGCAACATGCCAGTACTGATGTCTGTCGATTGATGATGAGAAAATAACTGGCCACGTCTTCCCTTTCAGCAAGAGTTCCACGGTACGAGGCCCCGTCCTAGTTGGGATGAAACAAACTAGGTGAGATGAGGACACACTGTCCGGCTAGATCTCCTACCTGGATGCTCTTCCACTGCCCAACTCTCAACCAACTCCCAAACAAACCACGTCATCACATGCAACGTCACTTTTCTCTCCTTTCGCACTGCTCTACACCAACCCCGTCTCTACCTATTTTGGCGTGCAATTCCCCTTTTACACATCTAGGCCTGGCGTTCTCGTATCGGTTGTTACTGACTTGTTGTTTATTTCATTTCTTTCTTTCAAACATGCCCGAACCATCTGATTGAGTGTCGCTTGATGTATTCAACAACTGGTTCCGTTCCCAGTCTTTTCTGTAACTCTTTATTTCTAATCTTATCTCTAAAGTTGTTTCCTGTCATGCATCTGACACACTTGATTTCTGTAGTGGTTATTTTTCTAATATTTCTTGAGTGTAAGGTCCATGTCTGGCACTAGTAGCACATTGTTGTAATAAGAGATAACAACTTCGCTGGAGGAAATGTAAACAGTGTTAATGTACACAGTGTTAATGTTCACAGTGCTAATGTACACATTTTAATGTACACAGTATTAATGTACACAGTGTTAATGTACACAATTTAATGTACACAGTGTTACTGTACCCATTTTAATGTACACAGTATTAATGTACACATTGTTAATGTACACAGTGTTAATGTACACAGTGTTAATGTACACAGTGTTAACAGCTTGGTGAAGTTACAGCTGAACTGGTCACATACTCAGAAGTGGCTCAAAAACCATGACAACAATTACAATGTTATAACCACAGTGAGGAAAACCAAAGAGCGATACACCACAGACAACATGAAACATGTCAGGAGATGTGGATGATATAGATTAGGCAACTCCAGCAATGACAACGGACCACACGAGGGGAGGAAACTCCACCCTACCGTAACAAGACATCACAAAATGTCTCAGTGATCGGCACAAGAATGCTAAGTTGTATTTTATTTTGTAATTTCACGACTGTTATTTATTTACTTTATTTATCACAAATAATTTGCATTAAATTCCCTTTGCTTCTGTTATCTCCTCGACACACTGGGACACTTCTTTCTTAATTACTTTTTTAATTTTTATTTCCAGACAATACCTTACGAAAAGTGTCATTATAACCCAATCGGTGTTCAATGATATTTCCGAATTATATAAATGTTTCATTCTGATATATAATTATGTTTTAGTGTACATATTTATTGATTATAATAATTATTTTTATTTATTTATTTTTATTTCTACTAACACTGTGTTCATTAAAACAAATATTATGTCACCCCTTAAAAGATAAGCGTTTTATATTAATAAAGCAATTGATTTGTTATGGCAAAACTATTTGGGAAATACATTCATTATCAATAAACCATTTGTCATTTCCTGAGTCCCTCTGAGAGTGAAACACAATAGATTGAACTCGATCATTACCTGAACACGATCGGTCAGTACTGATAATTGATCACTTTCAATTTGTGAAGAATGGAAATACTTGATGTTGATCGCACACAGTCTAGCTTTATAACTTTCTGCTAAGACTCACTTCAAATTGGACAGAACATTTCTATTGCCGGCATGCATTGTCTACACTCTCATTGTCTACACTCTCATTGTCTACACTCTCATTGTCTACACTCTCATTGTCTACACTCTCATTGTCTACACTCTCATTGTCTACACTCTCATTGTCTACACTCTCATTGTCTACACTCTCATTGTCTACAATCAGGTGAACATTATTTATGCCTCCTTAGCTACATTGATTGACGACCTTGAAGAACTTCATGATTCACCTTGGCAGTTCTATCCGAACATTTGGAGAAGAAACAGGAGCGTTCTTCGAAATTCTTTGTTTTTCTTTTTGGAAACAGAATATTAAACAAATAGAAACAAGTTTTTGTTTGACGAAGCCATCTCTACTTGAATGTCCGGAGCGTCGCTGTAGCTTCCTTACTACACCAGGCCAGTACAACCACATCACCAGTTTCAACACAACCTGTAGAAGAAACAATGACACGCATAAATGCAACAATCAACATGAACACCTGTACACCTGTACAAGCTACTTGCTCAAGGTCTCATCGAACTTCTCATCTCAAGCAGAGTTCAGGAATAGGAAGCATGACGTCATTGTTGACGTCACTAGAACCCTTCAGGTACTCATCGACTGGTAAAGGAGAACATTGACTTCAAGTTATGACGTCATGACAACTCCCCTCACGTATATTTATAGCATCATCTATCGTGAAAAACTGCACCTGTAGGTCTGCCGTTAGTGCAATAAACCTGCTTCTAATAATTAGTAATTACACTACTTAATGTTCCATGAACTTTATTCCAAATTAAATTAACGTTCATTATTAACGTTCTTGTTCAATTTGTCATTGTCCACAATCTGCTTCCACACACGAGGACTGATTGTTGTAAAGACCGACCCATAACAATGTAGAGATGACAATTATCGAGCCACAGTGCCGGTTATCAATGACAAAAATATCACCTCACCAGTTCAAGTGAAGTGTGACATGAAGCCAGTAAAAAACGGAACTAGCAAGTGACAGACAAGGTGATGATGGCTGGAGGAGTTTAGAGAGACGAGCAGAGGGGGCAAACTAGTTTGGTAAAGGACACCGATGTTCACTGTAACGACCAGAGCAAATCATTAGACAGGAATATGACTTACCACCACTCTTACTCGTTAGTTGAGAGTATAAACAAGGTCGCAATGACAAAGTAACATTACTATCAGTAACCGACTTTTCTTTGCAGATAACCTGGCTCATGTAGCAGCAACACCATAGAATTCCACACAACCCCCCCCCCACCCCCCTTTTAAAAATAAATTAATTAATTTAATTTAATTTAATTTAAAGAAAAATGTCTATGAATTATGAGATGCAAAACAAACAATATAGAATTAACACAGAAAACAAAAATTACTTCATGGCAATAGTAAATAGAGGCAAAAATAAAGAAATCAATAGAGGACACAAATATAGAAGAAGAATCAAGAGGTCACGTATCTAGGAACAACATTATCAGAAGATGGCAAAAAAGGAAAAAGAGATTAACACTCGGGGCAGTAACGCAAACTAATCTTAAGATACATACATAAACAACAAATAAAAGTCCATCTAGAAAGAATGTCGAGTGATTCCTTACAGGCGAAGCATATATTAAAAGAGGAGGGAGAAGAGAAAGTCGTAGACCCAGAGTAAGATGGACAGACAACGTCAAAGGAACGCTACAACAACATCAAAGGAACGCTACAACAACATCAAAGGAACGCTACAACAACATCAAAGGAATGCTACAACAACATCAAAGGAACACTACAACAGCATCAAAGGAACGCTACAACAACATCAAAGGAATGCTACAACAACATCAAAGGAACACTACAACAACATCAAAGGAACACTACAACAACATCAAAGGAATGCTACAACAACGTCAAAGGAATGCTACAACAACATCAAAGGAACACTACAACAACATCAAAGGAATGCTACAACAACATCAAAGGAATGCTACAACAACATCAAAGGAACACTACAACAACATCAAAGGAACGCTACAACAACATCAAAGGAACGCTACAACAACATCAACGGAATGCTACAACAACATCAAAGGAATGTTACAACAACATCAAAGGAACGCTACAACAACATCAAAGGAATGCTACAACAACATCAAAGGAATGCTACAACAACATCAAAGGAATGCTACAACAACGTCAAAGGAATGCTACAAAAACATCAAAGGAATGCTACAACAACATCAAAGGAACACTACATCAACATCAAAGGAACGCTACAACAACATCAAAGGAACGCTAAAACAACATCAAAGGAATGCTACAACAACATCAAAGGAACGCTACAACAACATCAAAGGAACGCTACAACAACATCAAAGGAACGCTACAACAACATCAAAGGAACGCTACAACAATATCAAAGGAATGCTACTTCAACATTAAAGGAATGCCACAACAACATAAAAGGAACGCTACAACAACATAAAAGGAACACTACAACAACATCAAAGGAATGCTACAACAACATCAAAGGAATGCTACAACAATATAAAAGGAACGCTACAACAACATCAAAGGAACACTACAACAACATCAAAGGAATGCTACAACAACACCAAAGGAATTCTACAACAACATCAATGGAATGCTACAACAACATCAAAGGAACACTACAACAACATCAAAGGAATGCTACAACAACATCAAAGGAATGCTACAACAACATCAAAGGAATGCTACAACAACATCAAAGGAATGCTACAACAACATCAAAGGAACGCTACAACAACATCAAAGGAATGCTACAACAACATCAAAGGAACACTACAACAACATCAAAGGAACGCTACAACAACATAAAAGGAACGCTACAACAACGCCAAAGGAACGCTACAACAACATAAAAGGAACGCTACAACAACATCAAAGGAACGCTACAACAACATCAAAGGAATGCTACAACAACATCAAAGGAACGCTACAACAACATAAAAGGAACACTACAACAACATCAAAGGAACACTACAACAACATAAAAGGAATGCTACAACATCAATTGACAATGAGTGAAACCGCTAAATGTCCGAGAACAAAAACTTTGTGTATTACTTGACACCAAAGAAAGAAAGAAAGAAAGAAAGAAAGAAAGAACACCAAGTTTTGGAACAGCCCCACTCCTACAACACAACACAGTGATAATCATCACAAGAAATACCCAACACGATCTATACTCACCACACAAATAATGTTTGAGAATGGTGGCAACATGAAACACAATCAGAAACGTTCTTTTTCACAAGTTGGCAGTTTGGAATTACTTTGAAAATTCGATAAAGAAAATAGTTTGCCAACCTAGAACAAAATGTTCAATGATGTATGTCATTTTATAAAAGGTTTGCTCAAAAGAGAAGAGCGCATATCTTGGGACAAGCCAATGTTAAATTGAGGGCGCAGATTAAATATCAATTAGTGTCAATGGTTGATGCTAGCATATGAACGAGAACCGTGTACCTCTCGCTAAAATAAAACCGGTGAAATAAGAAACACATAGGCAGATAGATAGATAGATAGATAGATAGATAGATAGATAGATAGATTGATAGATAGATAGATAGATAGATAGATAGATAGATAGATAGATAGATTAGATAGATAGATAGATAGATAGATAGATAGATAGATAGATAGATAGATAGATAGATAGATAGATAGATAGATAGATAGATAGATAGATAGATAGATAGATAGATAGATAGATAGATAGATAGATAGATAGATATAGATAGATAGATAGATAGATAGATAGATAGATAGATAGATAGATAGAGTAGATAGATAGATAGATAGTAGATAGATAGATAGATAGATAGATAGATAGATAGATAGATAGATAGATAGATAGATAGATAGATAGATAGATAGATAGATAGATAGATAGATAGATAGATAGATAGATAGATAGATAGATAGATAAAAGCTTATAGAGTAGCACGTGCGTGTACCCAACCCTGTCAATGGTAGAGTTGCATTTGTGTGTCCCCTCCCCTGTCGACAATGGTAGAGTAGCACATGTGTGTCCCCTCCCCTGTCGACAATGGTAGAGTAGCACGTGTGTGTCCCCTCCCCTGTCGACAATGGTAGAGTAGCATATGTGTGTCCCCTTCCCTGTCGACAATGGTAGAGTAGCATGTGTGTGTCCCCTTCCCTGTCGACAATGGTAGAGTAGCACGTGTGTGTCCCCTACCCTGTCGACAATGGTAGAGTAGCATGTGTTTGTCCCCTACCCTGTCGACAATGGTAGAGTAGCACGTGTGTGTCCCCTACCCTGTCGACAATGGTAGAGTAGCATGTGTGTCCCCTACCCTGTCGACAATGGTAGAGTAGCATGTGTGTCCCCTACCCTGTCGACAATGTTAGATTAGCATGTGTGTCCCCTCCCATTTCGACAATGGCAGAGTAGCACGTGTGTGTCCCCTACTCTGTCGACAATGGTAGAGTAGCACGTGTGTCCCCCCCTGTCGACAATGGTAGAGTAGCACGTGTGTCCCCTCCCCTGTCGACAATGGTAGAGTAGCACGTGTGTGTCCACTCCCTGTCAACAATGGTAGAGTAGCATGTGTGTGTCCACTCCCCTGTCAACAATGGTAGAGTAGCATGTGTGTGTCCACTCCCCTGTCAACAATGGTAGAGTAGCATGTGTGTGTCCACTCCCCTGTCAACAATGGTAGAGTAGCATGTGTGTGTCCACTCCCCTGTCAACAATGGTAGAGTAGCATGTGTGTGTCCACTCCCCTGTCAACAATGGTAGAGTAGCACGTGTGTCCCCTCCCCTGTCGACAATGGTAGAGTAGCACGTGTGTGTCCACTCCCCTGTCAACAATGGTAGAGTAGCACGTGTGTCCCCTCCCCTGTCAACAATGGTAGAGTAGAATGTGTGTGTCCCCTACCCTGTCGACAATGGTAGAGTAGCATGTGTGTTCCCTCCCTGTCGACAATGATAGAGTAGCATTTGTGTCCCCTCCCCTGTCGACAATGGTAGAGTAGCATGTGTGTGTCCCCTCCCCTGTCGACAATGGTAGAGTAGCATGTGTGTGTCCCCTCCCCTGTCGACAATGGTAGAGTATATGTGTGTCCCCTCCCCTGTTGACAATTGTAGAGTAGCATGTGTGTCCCCTCCCCTGTCGACAATGATAGAGTAGCATGTGTGTGTACCCTCCCCTGTTGACAATTGTAGAGTATCATGTGTGTTCCCTCCCCTGTCGACAATGGTATAGTAGCATGTATGTCCCCTCCACTGTCGACAATGGTAGAGTAGCATGTTTGTCCCCTCCACTGTCGACAATGGTAGAGTAGCATGTATGTCCCATCCACTGTCGACAATGGTAGAGTAGCATGTATGTCCCCTCCACTGTCGACAATGGTATAGTAGCATGTATGTCCCCTCTACTGTCGACAATGGTAGAGTAGCATGTATGTCCCTCCCCTGTCGACAATGGTAGAGTAGCATGTGTGTTCCCTCCACTGTCGACAATTGTATAGTAGCATGTGTGTCCCCTCCCTGTCAACAATGGTAGAGTAGCATGTGTGTCCCCTCCCCTGTGTACAATGGTAGAGTAGCATGTATGTCCCTCCCCTGTCGACAATGATATAGAAGCATGTGTGTCCCCTCCCCTGTGTACAATGGTAGAGTAGCATGTATGTCCCCTCCACTGTCGACAATGGTAGAGTAGCATGTGTGTTCCCTCCTCTGTCCACAATGGTAGAGTAGCATGTATGTCCCCTCCACTATCGACAATGGTACAGTAGCATGTGTGTTCCCTCCCTTGTCCACAATGGTAGAGTAGCATGTGTGTTCCCTCCCTGTCCACAATGGTAGAGTAGCATGTATGTCCCTCCACTGTCGACAATGGTATAGTAGCATGTGTGTCCCTCCACTGCCGACAATGGTATAGTAGCATGTGTGTGTCCCCTCCCCAGTCGACAATGGTAAAGTAGCACGTGTGTCCCTCCCCTGTCGACAATGGTATAGTAGCATGTGTGTTCCCTCCCCTGTCGACAATGGTATAGTAGCATGTGTGTTCCCTCCACTGTCGACAATGGTATAGTAGCATGTGTGTTCCCTCCACTGTCGACAATGGTATAGTAGCATGTGTGTTCCCTCCACTGTCGACAATGGTATAGTAGCATGTGTGTTCCCTCCACTGTCGACAATGGTATAGTAGCATGTGTGTTCCCTCCTCTGTCGACAATGGTATAGTAGCATGTGTGTTCCCTCCACTGTCGACAATGGTATAGTAGCATGTGTGTTCCGTCCACTGTCGACAATGGTATAGTAGCATGTGTGTTCCCTCCACTGTCGACAATGGTAGAGTAGCACATGTGTTCCCTCCACTGTCGACAATGGTATAGTAGCATGTGTGTTCCCTCCCCTGTCGACAATGGTATAGTAGCATGTATGTCCCCTCCACTGTCGACAATGGTAGAGTAGCATGTTTGTCCCCTCCACTGTCGACAATGGTAGAGTAGCATGTATGTCCCCTCCACTGTCGACAATGGTATAGTAGCATGTATGTCCCCTCCACTGTCGACAATGGTAGAGTAGCATGTATGTCCCCTCCCCTGTCGACAATGGTAGAGTAGCATGTGTGTTCCCTCCACTGTCGACAATGGTATAGTAGCATGTGTGTCCCCTCCCCTATCAACAATGGTAGAGTAGCATGTTGTGTCCCCTCCCCTGTGTACAATGGTAGAGTAGCATGTGTGTCCCCTCCCCTGTGTACAATGGTAGAGTAGCATGTTGTGTCCCCTCCCCTGTGTACAATGGTATAGAAGCATGTGTGTCCCCTCCCCTGTGTACAATGGTATAGAAGCATGTGTGTCCCCTCCCTGTGTACAATGGTAGAGTAGCATGTGTGTCCCCTCCCCTGTGTACAATGGTAGAGTAGCATGTTGTGTCCCCTCCCCTGTGTACAATGGTATAGAAGCATGTGTGTCCCCTCCCCTGTGTACAATGGTAGAGTAGCATGTTGTGTCCCCTCCCCTGTGTACAATGGTATAGAAGCATGTGTGTCCCCTCCCCTGTCGGCAATGGTAGAGTAGCATGTGTGTTCCCTCCCCTGTCCACAATGGTAGAGTAGCATGTGTGTTCCCTCCCCTTTCCACAATGGTAGAGTAGCATGTATGTCCCCTCCACTGTCGACAATGGTAGAGTAGCATGTATGTCCCCTCCCCTGTCCACAATGGTAGAGTAGCATGCATGTCCCCTCCACTGTCGACAATGGTATAGTAGCATGTGTGTCCCCTCCCCTGTGTACAATGGTATAGTAGCATGTGTGTTTCCTCCACTGTCGACAATGGTATAGTAGCATGTGTGTCCCCTCCCCTGTGTACAATGGTATAGTAGCATGTGTGTTTCCTCCACTGTCGACAATGGTAGAGTAGCATGTGTGTCCCTGTAAAGTCCAGAAGTACGATGACTGTGTCACAAGGATTCTCAAATTGGACTAGCCTATATGTCCATCGAGTGAGATTTGTGACAAAGTTAGACACAGTCAGACAGTATAGAAAAACATTTGAGAGACACCTAACTTCTGGAGAATGGCGCTAACGTAATTTGCGCTCACGAACACGCACTATGTCTTAGGTTGTTGCTGTCCTGGCTGATGTTCAACTTGTTGAAGATGTTCCTTGTAGCATTTCATTGTCTTCTTTCCTGTCTCTGATTGAATGATTACAGTTTGTGGAGGAGAGGGTTGCTGGGGTCATATCCGGTTGTATAGAGTGAGCACCTTTAAAATAGAATTGTGAGATCAGTGTGGAATTTAGCTTTCTATGTAAAGCATATGGGTTCAAATCAGGTTCTGAAATAATCATTGATACTGGTAACAAGTTTGAGATCGCCAAAAATGTACACACGACAAGCAGAGACCCTACATTCTTGTCCTTATTGCAAACAATGTTAGTGGATACCTTCTAGTATTTCATTGTATTCCTCAAGTACTGAGAAACTTGTACTGATGAAATAGCAGCTTTATGATACAATGACGTCATCATGACGGCACCTAGCAGGGATTCAATTGTTGAACGTTGACCACAAGTTTGGAAGTGTTGAGATCATGAGAATCAAAGCAGAGCAAGACTAGAAACAAACATCATCATGACGGGCCTGGGATCATCGTCATTGATGAACGTTCACAGCCCGAGAGACGAGCTTTAGCTGGAGGAGCCACATCAGCTTATTCTGGAAATAGAAAACAAAGAATTGTCGTTCACATGTGGCCGATAGTCAAACATATCTCAACATGTCTGTGAGACAAGTACTCCATGCTTTAGTAAGACATCAGCTATTGTGTATACACTTGTGAGACATGTTCTATGTTAGTTTCTGAGACTAGTTCTATATCTGCTTGTGAGACAAATACTCTAATATAATTAAAACAAAAGAGACACTTTAGAAAAATCATAGTTATAGCTTACATCGACCCTGTTCTAATGAAGAGGTTCAAAATAAAATCAGGTAACACAGGACTCTAAACAAGGGCTGACCGTCAAAACAGAATCAGGTAACACAGGACTCTAAACAAGGGCTGACCATCAAAACAGAATCAGGTAACACAGGATTCTAAACAAGGGCTGACCGTCAAAACAGAATCAGGTAACACAGGACTCTAAAAAAGGGCTGACCGTCAAAACAGAATCAGGTAACACAGGACTCTAAATAAGGGCTGACCGTCAAAACAGAATCAGGTAACACAGGACTCTAAACAAGGGCTGACCGTCAAAAAATAATCAGGTAACATAGGACTCTAAACAAGGGCTGACCGTCAAAACAGAATCAGGTAACACAGGACTCTAAACAAGGGCTACACGTCAAAACAGAATCAGGTAACACAGGACTCTAAACAAGGGCTGACCGTCAAAACAGAATCAGGTAACAGAGATTTCTCGTAATAGCTGCCCACACTGAAGACAATTAATTGTAAGTATTTCTCACGTGCGTCTCGCTAGTCGAGTGTGAGAACATACCCAACTTGTATTGAACAATAAATGGACGAAGGAAGCTTGGTAGACACTAGACTACAAGGGAAAACAATATGAAAGAATATTTCTGACTTCATTTTCTTATCTAAGCCATTTTAATGTCTTGTAAATAGACTTGCCACTATCAATAGAAATCCGGCGTCTTCATCTTATAAAGAGCAAGCACAAGAAGTCCGTAGGGGAGATGTTGTATCTGGGCTGTAGCCATCTTTGTTATCCCTGCCAGTCTAAGAGTTGCACGTTAGAGGTGATGGAGGCTGTGCCTCATCTTTGTTATCCCTGCCAGTCTAAGAGTTGCACATCAGAAGTGATGGAGGCTGTGCCTCATCTTTGTTATCCCTGCCAGTCTAAGAGTTGCACGTTAGAGGTGATGGAGGCTGTGCCTCATCTTTGTTATCCCTGCGAGTCTAAGAGTTGCACGTTAGAGGTGATGGAGGCTGTGCCTCATCTTTGTTATCCCTGCCAGTCTAAGAGTTGCACATCAGAAGTGATGGAGGCTGTGCCTCATCTTTGTTATCCCTGCCAGTCTAAGAGTTGCACGTTAGAGGTGATGGAGGCTGTGCCTCATCTTTGTTATCCCTGCGAGTCTAAGAGTTGCACGTTAGAGGTGATGGAGGCTGTGCCTCATCTTTGTTATCCCTGCCAGTCTAAGAGTTGCACGTTAGAGGTGATGGAGGCTGTGCCTCATCTTTGTTATCCCTGCCAGTCTAAGAGTTGCACGTTAGAGGTGATGGAGGCTGTGCCTCATCTTTGTTATCCCTGCCAGTCTAAGAGTTGCACGTTAGAGGTGATGGAGGCTGTGCCTCATCTTTGTTATCCCTGCCAGTCTAAGAGTTGCACGTTAGAGGTGATGGAGGCTGTGCCTCATCTTTGTTATCCCTGCCAGTCTAAGAGTTGCACGTTAGAAGTGATGGAGGCCGTGCCTCATCTTTGTTATCCCTGCCAGTCTAATAGTTGCACGTTAGAAGTGATGGAGCCCGTGCCTCATCTTTGTTATCCCTGCCAGTCTAAGAGTTGCACGTTAGAAGTGATGGAGGCCGTGCCTCATCTTTGTTATCCCTGCCAGTCTAAGAGTTGCACGTTAGAAGTGATGGAGGCCGTGCCTCATCTTTGTTATCCCTGCCAGTCTAAGAGTTGCACGTTAGAGGTGATGGAGGCTGTGCCTCATCTTTGTTATCCCTGCCAGTCTAAGAGTTGCACGTTAGAGGTGATGGAGGCTGTGCCTCATCTTTGTTATCCCTGCCAGTCTAAGAGTTGCACGTTAGAGGTGATGGAGGCTGTGCCTCATCTTTGTTATCCCTGCCAGTCTAAGAGTTGCACGTTAGAGGTGATGGAGGCTGTGCCTCATCTTTGTTATCCCTGCCAGTCTAAGAGTTGCACGTTAGAGGTGATGGAGGCTGTGCCTCATCTTTGTTATCCCTGCCAGTCTAAGAGTTGCACGTTAGAAGTGATGGAGCCCGTGCCTCATCTTTGTTATCCCTGCCAGTCTAAGAGTTGCACGTTAGAAGTGATGGAGGCCGTGCCTCATCTTTGTTATCCCTGCCAGTCTAAGAGTTGCACGTTAGAAGTGATGGAGGCCGTGCCTCATCTTTGTTATCCCTGCCAGTCTAAGAGTTGCACATCAGAAGTGATGGAGGCCGTGCCTCATCTTTGTTATCCCTGCCAGTCTAAGAGTTGCACTTTAGAAGTGATGGAGGCCGTGCCTCATCTTTGTTATCCCTGCCAGTCTAAGAGTTGCACGTTAGAAGTGATGTAGGCTGTGCCTCATCTTTGTTATCCCTGCGAGTCTAAGAGTTGCACGTTAGAAGTGATGGAGGCTGTGCCTCATCTTTGTTGTCCCTGCAGCTAAGAGTTGCACATCAGAAGTGATGGAGGCCGTGCCTCATCTTTGTTATCCCTGCCAGTCTAAGAGTTGCACGTTAGAAGTGATGGAGGCCGTGCCTCATCTTTGTTATCCCTGCCAGTCTAAGAGTTGCACGTTAGAAGTGATGTAGGCTGTGCCTCATCTTATATTCAACTATTGTTCTTGAACTTTATGTCTCGCTCCTATGACTATTACGTTAGGCTGTTTACATTTAGAGTACTCGTTAGATTGATGGTCATATTTTTATTTTAAATAGAAAATAATGTTGACAAATCATCAATATCTAAAGCAATTTATAACATAGTAAAGTAAAGTAAAGAGCCTCCGTCACGCCCAGTGGCGTATAGGGAATATAGTGTTCTATCTATCTATTGACCTTTCGAGCCGTAACCGGCCCATAGGGCGTAGACCAAGATACACCTTCTCCTATATGAATTTTTTGTTCTAGCAGTTTTCTTTTAAAGATATTTATCAAATCTCGCCATCTGTCTCTGTTCTGTGCAAGCAGTTCTATCTCATTGAGGGAGCCGATTCCTGCTGCTCTTGCCTCTCTCATCAATGTTCTTCTCAGTGTCTCCCTGGGTCTTCCTCTTTTTCTTTTACCTGTTGTTTCCCATATTCGGTTATTATCTCTTCTCATCACATGTCCAACATATGACCATCGTCTTTTCTTTATTACTGAAGATATTAGTGGTTGATTGGCGATTTCTCTAATTTCCTCGTTTGTTTTGAATTCGTTCCACGTTATACCAAGTATTTTCCTTAGACATTTATTTTCGAATGCGTTCAACTTTGTTTCTATATCTCTTGTTGTTTTCCAGCTCTCACATGCATACGTAAAGGTTGATAGTACATTTGATTTGAATAGCCTAAGTTTTGTTAGTGACCATAAATTTTACAGATCCTCGGCACATGATTTTTGGGGTAATGTGGTCGGTATTACGCCCGCGCTGATTTACATTCTCAGAAAAAATCCGGTACCCATTTAAGGCTGGGTGAACCCGGAAGCCGTCGGTTGGGATCGAACCCTACCCCTTGTCCTTTGTAGTCCAGTTCACTAACCACTAAGCTATCGCGGCTCCCTAATTTATAACATACTTATATATTTAGGGTGTGCCGTTTTGTAGTTGATAGTATTTATGATTTAGTCTTGTCTTCTGAATGTTCAAATCAATAGTTTTATGTTTCAGTCACTTCTACGTGAATCAAACTCTTTCCCGCATACAGTGAGATATCATGACTGATACCAAACGACTATATCATCCACGCACAGATAATTATCCAGTGTAGTACCCGCTAACGCAAAATTGGATCTCAGCAAACGTGATTATAACTTTCTACCCGCATAATTGAACGAGCAGGACCTACATAAATATTTTACATATATTTATAAATTATACATATTGTCTGTTGCTTCTGGTACAGTCATATGTTGCACATGATAATGGAGGTTTCAAGACTGAACCCTGAGATCACTAGACCAACAACTGTACCATTATGTAAGTATCTCAGTGATAGTCATGTCTCAGAAACGTGGCTTCAACAAAGCACACGCTAATCTACAACATTATCCTACATAACCAGACCTCAATTCCCATTTAGTTACACACTAGTTATCTGGTCTCTATCTTTAATGACCTTGTGTGGTTTGACATTTTGGTTCCAATGTCGGGTGTACTTTATATCACGTGATTACAAGTTTTGAACCGTCTATGGAAGTGAAGCTGTAAAGGCTGGTCAATCGAACAAGATAATTACACACTAGACACGAGACACTAGACACCAGACACTAGACACTATGATGAAATGCCAATGCAACTACAGAATGGTTACATTTATACATAAGACACAATCATTGCAATTTAGTTTTCTGTCTCCGACTAAAATATAAGTGTAACGCTGAAGAGAGTAGTACGTGCTGAGTGTCATTATTTACACAGAAAAGTAGTTGTCAAATGTAACAGAAACATGTTCTCGGTTGTAGTTACAGTACTGTCTGAACATAAACTAAAGTACGTCATATGTACCTGTCTTACTACTTTAACTGTTACAGTAACCATTACCTTACTGCCTGTAGGTTTTGACTGTCCTTTATTATGTGTATACGATCTTTGGTTCGCATAATATATCATCTCATACTCACCTGACACTGAACAAGTGTGGATAAGTAAATGAATGGTTGACTGACATTTGAAGCTTGAAGAAATTCATGAATTAAAGTCTATAACAGCGTCGCAAAGTCATCAAGACAATCAATTAAAGTCTATAACAGCGTCGCAAAGTCATCAAGACAATCAATTAAAGTCTACATTTCTACCAGACTGTATAGTTGTAATGCTCGAGTTATTTCTGACTTTTCTTACAGACCACACTATAATATGGTAAGTCTAGACACTGGCATTTCTACTGAAAAATTCAAACACTGTTTTGTTTATATAATTTGTTTTCATCTGTTTTGATTTTTGTTTTCAAAATGTCCAGTAATAATTACTTCATCGTGATGGCTTTCTTGGCAAGGAAGAAATGTCGACAATGTTCAGTTGAGTATCTTGACTACGGTTTTATCCCGTAACAACAAGACCACAAGAAACCTGCTTTCTAAATTATCAACATTACACTTTCCAATGAGAGAATGCTACAAGGCAAGGTTCACAAACACTCGGACACGCCCCCAGAAGACAAAATGGATAAACTAATGCCAACTGGATAATGTCCGCGCATTTGGAAACTAGAAGTGACATAAATGTTGGTTCAAGAGAAAAATGTCAATAACAAATGTTTAATCGCTTCTTATAAAATATCCAAACTGATGGCCAAAGAAAGGCAAACATTAAAGGAGAATCCTTGATTTTATCAGCTGTGTCTATTGTTATTATAACCGTAACACTCTAAACATACATTTATATGTAACTGTGCTTTATTTATATTCATACGGAAGATATCAACCGTGATTTAGTTGTAAACAAAACGTTTAAATGGTTGTCCATTTTTACAAAAGGACAAGAAGGGAGATCACAAGGTTGGAAGGAAGCCACTGGAAACAAGAATATTAGGAAACATTGGTCTAAAAGCTGTTGTGTCAACTCAAGTAATAGAACACACAACAGAATCAGTCTAGAAGCTGGGTTACTGTACACACAAGTTATAGAACACTATGTAATGTCATTCTAGGAGTATTTTATGTACGCCCATGTTATAGACTACGCACAATAGTCAATCTAGAAGCTGATCAGTTGTACACTAATGTTATAGATCGCTCTATATAGTCATTTTAGAAGCTGATCAGTTGTACACTTATATTATAGATCGGTCTATATAGTCATTCTAGAAGCTGATCACTTGTACACTTATATCATAGATCGGTCTATATAGTCATTCTAGAAGCTGATCAGTTGTACACTATTGTTATAGATCGGTCTATATAGTCATTCTAGAAGCTGATCAGTTGTACACTTATGTTATAGATCGGTCTATATAGTCATTCTAGAAGCTGATCAGTTGTACACTTATGTTATATATTTGTCTATATAGTCATTCTAGAAGCTGATCAGTTGTACACTTATGTTAGAGACTGCTCTATATAGTTATTCTAACATGGACATTAGACCAGAAAACAGAATAGAAAATTGAAAGCCTTTGAAATGTGGATTTATAGAAGAATAGATAGAATTGGATGGAAAGAAAAGATAACAAACGAGGAAGTTTTAAAACAACTAAAATGAAAAAAGAAGTACTAAACACAATTAGAGCAAGAAAAATGAAATTTTTTGGTCATGTTAAAAGACACAACAGTCTAAAAAAATTAATATTAGATGGGAAAATACAAGGTAAAAGAGGCAGAGGCAGACCAAGACTAACATGGACGAGTAACATCACAAGATGGACAAGTCAGCCTATGGCAATCTGCACAATCAAAGCAAGAGACAGAGTGGAATGGCGCTCCATGGTAGTCAACCTTCGATGCGGAGACGGCACTCAATGATGATGATGATATAGTTATTCTGTAAATTTATTTAACACTCAAGTTAAAGACCCAATTCCAGTCTTAACAATCACAAATTGATAACATTGATTTCTTAACAAGTTACCTTAATATAAAAAAAGCATTCATGCCAGAACTCAACAGATTGGTTACAGACAAAGATAGAAGAGCAACAAGAATAAAGAAGAAGTGTGAAGAAATACTGGCCAAGTCTGGCTCGATCCAGAAAGCTGCTGAGCTGAACGTCTCATGACCAATATACATAAACATAAAAGTTCACCCATGGCATGACATATATTAATTCAATGATTGAACAATAATTTGGTCACATTGTTCTAGATACCCGCAAAGAAGCTGCAACAACTGTCATGAATCTACAACCTGTTAGTAACAATGACAGATGTAATGATGGTCTACAAAAATGAACTATTGTTTGAGATACTGGAGCAGCTATATATGAACTATTGTCTGTCAAATATCTAATGATAACCTCCATTGAAAATTATGCACACTTCAATAGATAGCCATCACCAAGGAAGGAGTAATTAACACTTATCGCACAAATCAACATGAAAAGAGACAATGTTAGCTAGAATGTTCTAGATTATGACTAGATTCATGATTCAGACCCTGACATTTCATGACATTGTGACATGGCTCCAACAAAAAGGTGTTGATTACTTCCCGTGACACCGTACGCCACCTGACGACGTGACACTGATTACTGTGGTGAAGTGAATGAAAGTGTCAGCCTCACATCCGTGGCCTGTCTGGCGAAATATTATCACACCTAACTGTTCATTAAATATCGACACACAGAACGTGATAAATATTTCATTTTTACGGTGAGAAAGAATTCTGTTTCTCCATTTCAGAGATGCCCAACGATAGCGGGAACAGGTTGGTGAAGCTTATTGGAGATGAGGATTTTGACATTTTTGAGATCGTCGCCTTTGTCGTTATTATCAACATCGTCAGTCTCTTTGGTGTGGTGGCTAACGTGATGAACGTGGTGGTTTTCTACAAACAAGGTTTTAACAACACCATGAACATCAGCTTCTTTGGGCTGGCTGTCTCTGATTTCTTTGGTCTCTTAACTCTGCTATGGGGTGGCCTGTTTCTCAAATCGATGTTTATACAACCAGATGAAGCAATGCATCGTGAGGAAGTTCTCTATCTAATATCCACGACACTACACACCATCTTCTCCAGGATAACCGGCTGGATTACTGTCTACGCTACAGCAGAAAGATGTCTGTGCATCACGTTACCGCTAAAGATTAAACAGATCGTCACGCCGAGAAGGACAACAATTATTATTTGTGTCATCTATGTCGTCATGATGGCTACATTCTTGTCCGAATACGGGACGACAAATTTGGGCAGTAAGTTCTATCCCAACAGAAACAGAACTTTGATCGGGCTGGTCTTCACTGAAGATAGCAAGGTAGCCGAGGCTGCCATCTACATCATATACTCCATCTTGGGGTCAGCATCATTTGTTGCTGTCATTGTTCTGACGGTGGTTCTTGTCGCTCAGCTCAAAAACAAATCAAAGTGGCGCACGATGGCAAACATAGACAAAGCCAGCTCTGAGACGATCTCAACACGTGACAGGAAGACCATGGTCATGGTGGTAATGATCGCCACGGTCCTCATTGTCTGCTACACCCCAGGTGTCGCTCTCTCCTTGGTTACCTTTATCGAACCAGAATTCAGCATTGCTGGTCTCTTTGTCAATGCCTTCTGGGCTTTCTGGGAATTAGCTTTTGTTTTCGACGCTGTCAACTCCGCCATCAACATCTTCCTGTACTACAAAATGAGCTCCAAATACAGAGAGACATTTAACCAGCTCTTTGGTTTCTAAAAATGCATTTAAGGAAGCACACGGGACTGCACACTATAGTTGATGACCTACTTTTGGTTGTGTTTTAAGTTCTCATTAAAATACTTCTAGCTAGAGCCAGCTCAGACGGCCTCCGTGACTTGTCAAATCTGACACGATGCAACAACAAAACTTTACTGTTATTTTAAGTTTCATGCGTTTAAATGTGACTAGTATCTCATCTATATCACTTACTGATCTCAGGCCATGAAAGGAGTTCGTGCACTTGGACAAGGGTTCTCCTCGGGCGACCCCAGTATGTGGAGACGATAAGGGTCATTTAAACAAGTTCTTGGAGTGCCGTGGTGGTGACTCAAACAGCAAAACCAGTCATTGAATTGTCTCTTTCTCGCTAGAGTTAACGCCATCTGTAAGTCATGTTTTTACGATACTTGTCCCAGACGTTTTTGTTTGCTGGTATCATATTTGTGAATGACGACACAAAACAGATGGCAATTACGACCTCAATGAGATACGCTGATTTTTAATTTCCTGTTTGCATTTAATATACTGCCAGCTACAAATTCTGGCTTAGTGGACTGGTAGATTCACTTTGAGGATTCATGGAAAGTGAACATGAAATCTGCTGTCTGTTTTCTGTGGAACATATTCTTATTTGTCATTCTGCGATTCAGCCTTAATAGCAAAAAGACAGAAGTAATGGTAACAACAAAGAAAAAGACAGAAGTAATGGTAACAACAAAGAAAAAGACAGAAGTAATGGTAACAACAAAGAAAAAGACAGAAGTAATGGTAACAACAAAGAAAAAGACAGAAGTAATGGTAACAACAAAGAAAAAGACATCACCTCAGCGCAAAATAGAGACAATTAAAAGTAAGTTAAGTACCCCCGTCACGCCAAGTGGCATATAGGGAATATGGTGTTAGTGACCATACATTTTACAGACCTTCAGAACATGATTTTTGGGGTAATATGGTCGGTATTACGCCCGTGCGGCTTTACTTTCCCAGAAAAAAATCCGGTACTTATTAAAGGTTGGGTGAACCAGGAAGCCGTCGGTTGGGATCGAACCCTACCTTTTGTCCTTTGTAGTCCAGTTCACTAACCCCTGAGCTATCGCGGCTCCCTAAAATAAAGACAAGTGGAACAATATTAAAACAGGTATATGAATTTACATATTTGGGAACTTTGTTAACCTCAGACGGAAGATGTACAACAGAGGTGAGATGCAGAATGGCTCAGGAAAAATCAGCTTTCCATAAAATGAGGAAGATACTATGCAATCCATTTTTGACAATAGAAACAAGAAAAAGAGTTTTAAATGTTATGTAGAGCCAGTCTTAACATATGGATGGGAATCATGGACAATAGAACAACAGACAAGAAAATCACTGGAGTCTGTAGAAATGTGGTTTTACAGAAGAATGTTGAGAGTACCATGGACAGCTAAGAAGAGTAATGAAGATGTTCTGAGAGAGGTCAAAGCAAAAAGAGAGATAATTTCCAATATTAGGAAGAAACAATCATCATTTTGTGGCCACGTAATGAGAAGAGAACAACTGGAATATATTGTAACAACTGGGAAAATTGAGGGACGAAGAGATAGAGGGAAGCAAAGAGAGAAAATACCAGACAGCTTAAGAAAATGACTTTGGTAGAAGGTCACCAACTGAAACGATAAATAACTGTCGCGATCGAAAGTTGTGGAGAGACATGGTTAACTACGCCCGCAGGCCTAGTACTTGATGATGATGATGATTCTTATTTGCTGCTGTTTATAGAATTAATCTGTTGAGGAAGTCTCGAGCCTAATATTGTTTCATTAGATGATGTTTCATATCTCCAGTGTTTGTTAAACTCAAATAGTTGACTACAACTGTGCTAGTGCTTCACAAATACAGCACCTCCCCTACAACTGTGCTAGTGCTTCACTAATACAGCAGCTCCCCTACAACTGTGCTAGTGCTTCACTAATGCAGCACCTCCCCTACAACTGTGCTAGTGCTTCACTAATACAGCAGCTCCCCTACAACTGTGCTAGTGCTTCACTAATACGGCAGCTCCCCTACAACTGTGCTAGTGCTTCACTAATACGGCAGCTCCCCTACAACTGTGCTAGTGCTTCACTAATACGGCAGCTCCCGTACAACTGTGCTAGTGCTTCACTAATACAGCACCTCCCCTACAACTGTGCTAGTGCTTCACTAATACGGCAGCTCCCCTACAACTGTGCTAGTGCTTCACTAATACGGCAGCTCCCCTACAACTGTGCTAGTGCTTCACTAATACGGCAGCTCCCCTACAACTGTGCTAGTGATTCACTAATACGGCAGCTCCCGTACAACTGTGCTAGTGCTTCACTGATACAGCACCTCCCCTACAACTGTGCTAGTGCTTCACTAATACGGCAGCTCCCCTACAACTGTGCTAGTGCTTCACTAATACAGCAGCTCCCCTACAACTGTGCTAGTGCTTCACTAATACAGCAGCTCCCCTTATTCCCCTTTCCGGTAACGGTTTTGGCTGACCGGCTGAACTAGGGAGGGTAGGTGAAGGAAGGATGCCCATGTAGATCATCTTCCATCGCTTACAAATGATGGCACAGATAATGTTGTGTTGTGTACAGGTGAATCCTTCTCTGATCTCATTAGGGTCATTAGGGAAGAGAACCGTATCTGTCCGGAGGACGTGGTTGCAAGTCTGACATTGATTGTGATTCTAACGGATAGTACCCCGATGGTTGTGGGGGGGGGGGGGAGGCGGGAAGGAGGCTCCTGACAAGTCTATCGCTAAGGTTGAGATCACGTTTAAAGGAGGTTCATGGGAGAGTAGATCGATAGTGGAGGTTCAGGGGAGAATAGATCGATAGTGGAGGTTCAGGGGAGAGTAGATCGATAGTGGAGGGTCAGGGGAGAATAGATCGATAGTGGAGGTTCAGGGGAGAATAGATCGATAGTGGAGGTTCATGGGAGAATAGATCGATAGTGGAGGTTCAGGGGAGAATAGATCGATAGTGGAGGTTCAGGGGAGAATAGATCGATAGTGGAGGGTCAGGGGAGAATAGATCGATAGTGGAGGTTCAGGGGAGAATAGATCGATAGTGGAGTCGGAGCGGAAAATGGGGAGGTAGCGGTGAATGGGGAGGTAGCGGTGAATGGGGAGGTAGCAGTGAATGGGGAGGTAGCGGTGAATGGGGAGTAGCGGTGAATGGGGAGGTAGCGGTGAATGAGGAGGTAGCGGTGAATGGGGAGGTAGCGGTGAATGGGAAGGTAGCGGTGAATGGGGAGGTAGCGGTGAATGGGGAAGTAGCGGTGAACGATTGTGAACACCGTGTAGTTGTAAGGTGAAAGGAAGCACTACCCTGTTGGGAGGGTGGGGCACAAGTAGAGGATGTATGTGCGGCCTGGAGTGACGTTCGGAGATCCACGTTGGAGAGCAAGTAGGAGAGCAAGTAGAAGAGCAAGTAGGAGAGCAAGTAGGAGAGCAAGTAGGAGAGCAAGTAGGAGAGCAAGTAGGAGAGCAAGTAGGAGAGCAGGTAGAAGAGCAAGTAGGAGAGCAAGTAGGAGAGCAAGTAGGAGAGCAAGTAGGAGAGCTGATTAGGGATAGAGGCGTCGGCGGAAGTCTAGCATCAGGTGGGAATTATGTAGGAAATCTTCCTGGCAAAGACAATAATTCCTCAGTTACTGCGAATATGGAAGAGAATTCTTGCAGGATGTCGGTGAGAAGAGTCGTAACGGAGGAAACAATGGGAGTCTGTAGGTTTGTAGAAGACCGAGGTAAGTAGACCAGAGACACCTAAGGAAACTGTGATGTCCAGGAAGGTGACAGAGGAGGTGGAAATGTGGGATGTGATGTGGATCGAGGGGGGAGTATGTCCAACATGCTGGATGAATCTGGAGATCTCGTCCTCGGAGAGGTCAGGCAGGTCGATGCAGTCATCTATGTAACTAAGGTACATTAGGGGAAGACGACCCTGGTATGTGTGGATGATCTGAGGGGGGGGGGGGACCCCTCGGTACCCTAGTTGGGAAAACCATCCGACTGGACTACCGACGTTCGGACAACCCGTGTTCGATTCCCGCTGGAAGCAGTGTGAGTTGTACTCGTGGTTGGAAATTAAAATACCCCCGCGGTCGATCCAGCCATTGACAGAAATGGGTACCAGGGTATTACCCTGGGAAGGTGAGGAATGTCGCCTCATATCGTGAGTTTCGATGCTTGAAGCGACACTATCCAGAATTCTCCAAACATTTCTGGATAGGCGGCCGAGCACATATTGGGAGTAAACTCGCGTGCTAAGACGCCGGTTCAAGTCTCGTATATAAAAAAAAAAAAAAATTAAAGAGCCCCCGTCACGCCAAGTGGCGTATAGGGAATATGATGTTAGTGACTATACATTTTACAGACCTTCAGCTCATGATTTGTGGGGTAATGTGGTCGGTATTACGCCCGTGCCGTTTTACTTTCCCAGTAAAAATCCGGTACCCACTTAAGCTGGGTGAACCCGGAAGCCGTCGGTTGGGATCGAACCCTACCTCTTGTCCTTTGTAGTCCAGTTCACTAACCACTGAGCTATCGCGGCTCCCCCATTTTCGTACTTTACCTTTTACTTCCATAACGCGTGGTTCTGTGTTGTTCTGCTGGCGATGACAATCTAATTTACTGCTCTAACCTCGATCTAATGCTGACATAAATCTGGACGACACAGACATACAACTAATATGTAATTTGTACTGGGAGCAAAAAGCAATAATAAAATATAACAAAGTGATTGTTATTCTACACTCATCAATATAAAAGAGGAGTAAGACAAGGATACATCCTATCACTAAGCCTGTTCAATCTATACACTGAGCAAATCTTTAAAAACATCTCAGAGATACTAGGCCTAAACATTAATGGAAACATAATCAATAACCTAAGATATGCTGATGATACTGTTCTACTAGCAGACAATCCTAAAGATCTACAACAATTACTTAATGTAATAAACATGACAAGCAAAAAATATGGACTAGATATGAATATCAAAAAGACTAAAACTATGATCATAAACAAAGAAAATTCTCAAGATCTACAAATAAATATCAAAGTTGAATGAATACATCAGGAGACAGACAAAAAGTAATTTTAATGCCATGAAAAATATACTAACATCAAATCAAATACCACCAGGGCTAAAACTAAGAATAGCAAAATGTTACATCTTCTCAATATTTCTGTATGGTACAGAAACACGGACATTAGACCAGAAAACAAAACAGAAAATTGAAGCCTTTGAAATGTGGATTTATAGAACAATAGGTAGAATTGGATGGAAAGAAAAGAAAACAAACGATGTAGTTTTAAAACAACTAAAAATGAAAAGAGAACTACTAAACACAATTAGAACAAGACAAATGAAATTTTTGAGGCATGTTAGAAGACACATCAGCCTAATAAAAGTGATATTGGAAGGGAAAATACAAGGTAAAGAGTCAGAGACAGACGCAGACCAAGACTGACATGGACGAGTAACATTAAAAGATGGATAAGCCAACCTATGACAACCTGCACCATCAAAGCAAGAGACAGAGTCGAATGGCGCTCCATGGTAGCCAACTTTCGATGACAGGAATATCTGTAGAGATGACAGGAATATCTGTAGAGATCACAGGAATGTCTGTAGAGATGACCGGAATGTCTGTAGAGGTGACAGGAATGTCTGTAGTTATGACCGGAATGTCTGTAGAGATGACAGGAATGTCTGTAGTTATGACAGGAATGTCTGTAGAGATGACAGGAATGTCTGTAGAGATGACAGGAATGTCTGTAGAGATGACAGGAATGTCTGTAGTTATGACAGGATTGTCTGTAGAGATGACAGGAATGTCTGTAGAGATGACAGGAATGTCTGCAGTTATGACAGGACTGTCTGTAGAGATGACAGGAATGTCTGTAGAGATGACAGGAAAGTCTGTAGAGATGACAGGAATGTCTGTAGAGATGACAGGAATGTCTGTAGAGATGACAGGAATGTCTGTAGAGATGACAGGAATGTCTGTAGTTATGACAGGAGTGTCTGTAGAGATGACAGGAATGTCTGTAGAGATGACAGGAATGTCTGTAGAGATGACAGGAATGTCTGTAGTTATGACAGGAATGTCTGTAGTTATGACAGGAATGTCTGTAGAGATGACAGGAAAGTTTAACAAAACAGACACATTGAGAGAAGCTGGTGAAATCTGCGTCTGATATCTTGATATGGTCACTTCTGCTTCTTCTGTTACTTTTGTTTGCCTTCTGTTCAAGTCATGATATATATCGTATATGCGTGTTACAATATACCAAAACACAAAACATACACTGATCACACGTACTGACCACATCAAATATTAGTGACCCTTGAATGAGACTCTCGTTTGGTTTCAATATCTCCATCTGCACATCTATCGACGCAAATCGTGTACAATGTCTAGTAAAAGTTGTAGCTTTCTGGTAGTGGTATATAGATCTAATATGTTGTGTATCTAGACCTCTGGAATATTGGTTGCTCTCTTGCTACCTTCAACAAGCTCTTATTTCTTATCGTCATTTAAGTCTACTTGAAACAAGAGTTCTCGTTAGTATATGTATATGGCCCTTTTCGTCTTGTCAGACGGTCTAGTGGAGGCTATTGCGTATTTTTTTGAGGTATTGTTTTTGCCGAACAGCTTCTCTCGTGGCTAATTCTACCAATGTTTGACAAACACACGCGGTCACATAATGAACAGGTCAGGCTCGCTGGTCCACAGGGTTTACCATCCTTTTTCATGAGTCTCTTCTCTTCTAAGTCCTGTCTTAGAACAGTCTCAAATGTTGTTATACCGTTCCTTATACGTGCTCTCCATGATGTGCGATCACTTGCCAGATGTTGCCAGTCGTTTTCACAGATGGAGAAGTCTTTCAGAGATGATTTGCAGATATCTCTATATCGTAGTTTAGGTCTGCCGATTTGTCGTTTTCCGTGTTTTAGCTCGCCATATAGTATTTGCCTAGGAATGCGTTTTTCTTCCATCCGTTGGACATGCCCCAGCCATCTTAGCCTTCGACTTCTGAGCATCGACATGATTGTTAGGGTCTTAGCACGTTGCAGGACAGTAAAGTTGGTTATTTTGTCCTGCCATTTGATGTGCATTATTTTGCGGAGACATCGCATGTGGAAGACATTTAGTCTTTTTTCCTGGTTTGAGTATGTTGTCCAGGTTTCGGATCCGTATAGTAGTGTGCTAAGCACACAAGTTTGATATATTAAGAGTTTAGTCTTTTGAGTTAGTTTCTTGTTGTTCCATGCCCTTTTTGTGAGTTTGCCGAAGGTCGTAGCTGCCTTACCAATTCGACAGTTTATTTCTTCATCAAGAGAGATGGTTTGCGTAACTGTGGATCCAAGATATGTAAATTTCTGTACTGATTCTAGTGGGCAGTCTTTTAGAGTAATAGATATAGGTTTGAAGTCACCTTGATTTAGTATTACTGTCTTCTGAACATTAATTGACAGTGAAAAAAGGTCGCATGCTTTATCCAGGTTGTTGATCAGCGACTGTAGGGTGGCCTCACTATGAGCGACTAGGGCTGCATCGTCAGCAAATAAAAATTCTTTAAGTAGGGCAACATTTGTTTTGGTTTTTGCTCTTAGTCGTGCTAGGTTGAACAGTGAGCCATCTGGTCTAGTGCGAATGTAAATATCTCCTGAGCTGTTTTCGAAGGCGTAATTTAGGAGGGCAGCAAAAAATATACCAAAAAGGGTGGGGGCGAGGACACATCCCTGTTTCACTCCTTTGTTGACTTTGAAATTCTCTGATGGACTCCCATCAAAATGGACTTTGCCATTCATGTCTTCATGGAAGGAAATTATCAGCCTAAGTAATTTAGGAGGGCAGCCTATGCCTTCTAACACCTTGTAGAGACCATCTCTGTTTACTGTGTCGAATGCCTTTGTGAGATCCACAAGGGCAATATAGAGCGGCATATTTTGTTCCCGACATTTTTCCTGCAGTTGTCTAAGAGTGAAGATCATATCTATGGTTGATCTCCCGGGTCTGAAACCGCATTGGGACTCGGGAAGCACCCGTTCTGCAAGTCTATGCAGACGATTAAGTACGACTCTAGCAAAAGCTTTGCCTGTTGTGCTAAGGAGAGAAATGCCTCTGTAATTGTTGCAGTCACCCCTGTCTCCTTTATTCTTGTACAGCGTTATAATCTTGGCATTTCTCATATCATGAGGTATTTCTCCGTTTCTCCAGCATTTAATTAGCAGTTTGTATAGGTGTGGAAGTAGTACGCTTAGGTTGTCCTTTAGTACATCTGTGGGAATGTTGTCATTTCCTGCAGCTTTTCCTCTTGAGAGGGCATTTATAGCGTCAGCAAGTTCGTTCATAGTAGGCTCAACATCCAGTTCAAACATTGTAGGATATTTGGGTATTGATTGTGCTAGAGCTGTGTTTGCTGGTCTGTCGTCACTGTATAGATTAGAGTAGTGTTCAACCCATCTTTGCATTTGTTGTCCCTTGTCAGTAATAGGTTCTCCAAACTTGGATTTTAGGGGGCTAATTTTGTTATTTTTGGTCCAAGGGCCTTTTTTATATTGTCATGCATGGTTTTTGAGTCGCCCCTGCCTGAGGCTTTCTGTATTTCAGAGCATAGATTGTTCCAGTATTCGTTTGCGCATCTTCTTGCTTCGCGTTGTAGGGTGGCTTGCGCATGTTTGAGCTGATCCTTGGTGATTTGATTGGGATTATTATTGAAGTTCAGTAAAGCCTTTTTCTTATTAGCTATTAGTGGGTCTAGTCTTGCTGCATTTTCTTCGACCCAGTCGTTCTTTGAGAACCGTTTCTGGCCGTAGGTAGATAGAGCGCAGTTATAGATGTGTGTTCTCAGGGAGCACCAGTTGTCATCCACACTTGATGCATCTTCTACTTCTTCTACCAGTTCATCAAACTTGGATCTAAAAATATCTTCGGTTGGTGTGGTTTTTGTCGCTGTGATGTTGATCTTGGCTGCTGCAGGCTCTCTTGATTTGTAGATACGACTACTTCTGGCTTTGATCTTACTAATGACTAGAGCGTGGTCTGTGTTGCAGTCTGCACTGTGATATGTTCGTGTTATTCTGATGTTATTTAAAGACTGCCTACGTGTAAGAACTAGGTCTAGTTGGTGCCAGTGACCACTTCTAGCATGACGCCATGTTACTTTATGCTTGTGTTTCACATTAAAGTATGTATTTGTTACACATAGGTGGTTATTTGAGCAGAATTCTAGGAGTCGCTGGCCATTTCCGTTGATTTTTCCAATGCCGTGGTGACCTAGACATGTTGGCCAATATTGCTGATCAGATCCTGTGCGTGCATTGAAATCACCGAGTAAGTATAATAGTTCCTCTTTTGGAAGTGAGTCAATGGTCATTTGCAGTTGTTGGTAGAAGTTGTCTTTCTCTTCGTCTGATGCAGCCAACGTTGGTGCATAGGCACTAATGAATCTCGTTAGTAAAGGTAGCTAAAACCGTTTAAAATGTGCATTTACTGTTATCATTTATTTTGCCATCTTTGACATTCCGTCTTAGCTCTCATCTTTCTCTCCTTATTTGTCTGGTTTTTTTTCTCATCTGTCTTCTCCCAGACTTTCTTTGCTTCCCCTTCTACGACTGCTCCAAATGCAACTTCCTTTTCCATTATCATATCATTCCTTTTTATTATTACTTTTCCATTTGATTCTTTCATATGTCTATCATTTTCATGATAGTAAACAAATAAATGTTTCCGTCCTTGAATTAAGACGGATGTAGCATATGGAGTTACTGCCCATATTTTAAAATAACCGACGGCAAGACAACGTAGGGACATGGTAGTCCGGGCGATCAGAGACGTCGATGAAAACAAACGTGTACAAAAAGGTAACACAACATGTGCAGCAAGGCCAATAGATCACATGGGATGAGACCTTGCAATGGGCGCTAACATGGACTGACATATGACATTTTACACGGCTGTAGCTTCGCTACATAATCAGATATATATTTACGACCTTCTACCACCAGCCTGCAACCTTGTAAAGTTGGGAAAGGCAGAAGATAATCGATGGCCTCTTTGCAATGTGAGACAGACGATGGAGCATGTTCTTTCCGCATTGAAGACAGCTCTAGGCCAAGGGCGGTATACGTGGCGATACAAAAACAAAGTGCTGCATGAACTGGCTGTCATCTTGGACGTGGCGACACAACAAAGTGCTGCATGAACTGGCTGTCATCTTGGACGTGGCGACACAACAAAGTGCTGCATGAACTGGCTGTCATTGTGGACGTGGCGACACAACAAAGTGCTGCATGAACTGGCTGTCATCTTGGACGTGGCGACACAACAAAGTGCTGCATGAACTTGCTGTCATCTTGGACGTGGCGACACAACAAAGTGCTGCATGAACTGGCTGTCATTGTGGACGTGGCGACACAACAAAGTGCTGCATGAACTGGCTGTCATTGTGGACGTGGCGACACAACAAAGTGCTGCATGAACTAGCTGTCATTGTGGACGTGGCGACACAACAAAGTGCTGCATGATCTGGCTGTCATTGTGGACGTGGCGACACAACAAAGTGCTGCTTGAACTGGCTGCCATCTTGGATGGGGCGACACAACAAAGTGTTGCATGAACTGGCTGTCATTGTGGACGTGGCGGCACAACAGAGTGCTGCATGAACTGGCTGACATCGTGGACGTGGCGACACAACAAAGTGTTGCATGAACTGGCTGTCATCTTGGACGTGGCGACACAACAAAGTGTTGCATGAACTGGCTGTTATCTTGGACGTGGCGACACAACAAAGTGCTGCATGAACTGGCTGTTATCTTGGACGTGGCGACACAGCAAAGTGCTGCATGAACTGGCTGTCATCTTGGACGTGGCGACACAACAAAGTGTTGCATGAACTGGCTGTCATCTTGGACGTGGCGACACAACAAAGTGCTGCATGAACTGGCTGTCATCTTGGACGTGGCGACACAACAAAGTGCTGCATGAACTGGCTGTCATCTTGGACGTGGCGACACAACAAAGTGCTGCATGAACTGGCTGTCATCTTGGACGTGGCGACACAACAAAGTGCTGCATGAACTGGCTGTCATCTTGGACGTGGCGACACAACAAAGTGCTGCATGAACTGGCTGTCATCTTGGACGTGGCGACACAACAAAGTGCTGCATGAACTGGCTGTCATCTTGGACGTGGCGACACAACAAAGTGCTGCATGAACTGGCTGTCATCTTGGACGTGGCGACACAACAAAGTGTTGCATGAACTGGCTGTTATCTTGGACGTGGCGACACAACAAAGTGCTGCATGAACTGGCTGTTATCTTGGACGTGGCGACACAACAAAGTGCTGCATGAACTGGCTATCATCATGGACGTGGCGACACAGCAAAGTGCTGCATGAACTGGCTGTCATCTTGGACGTGGCGACACAACAAAGTGTTGCATGAACTGGCTACCATCATGGACGTGGCGACACAACAAAGTGCTGCATGAACTGGCTACCATCATGGACGTAGCGACACAACAAAGTGCTGCATGAACTGGCTACCATCATGGACGTGGCGACACAACAAAGTGCTGCATGAACTGGCTACCATCATGGACGTGGCGACACAACAAAGAACTGCATGAACTGGCTGTCATCTTGGACATGGCGACACAACAAAGTGCTGACTTAACTGGCTACCATCATGGACGTGGCGACACAACAAAGTACTGCATGAACTGGCTACCATCATGGACGTGGCCATACAACAAAGTGCTGCATGAACTGGCTGTCATCATGGACGTGGCGACACAACAAAGTGCTGCATGAACTGGCTGCCACCTCGCAAGTGTCGACACAAAAAAGTGCTGCATGAACTGGCTGTCATCATGGACGTGGCGACACAACAAAGTGCTGCATGAACTGGCTACCATCATGGACGTGGCGACACAACAAAGTACTGCATGAACTGGCTGTCATCATGGACGTGGCGACACAACAAAGTGCTGCATGAACTGGCTACCATCATGGACGTGGCGACACAACAAAGTACTGCATGAACTGCATAACATCATGGACGTGGCGACACAACAAAGTACTGCATGAACTGGCTGTCATCATGGACGTGGCGACACAACAAAGTGCTGCATGAACTGGCTACCATCATGGACGTGGCGACACAACAAAGTGCTGCATGGACTGGCTGTCATCATGGACGTGGCGACACAACAAAGTGCTGCATGAACTGGCTACCATCGTGGACGTGGCGACACAACAAAGTGCTGCATGAACTGGCTGCCACCGTGGAAGTGGCGACACAACAAAGTGCTGCATGAACTGGCTACCATCGTGGACGTGGCGACACAACAAAGTGCTGCATGAACTGGCTACCATCGTGGACGTGGCGACACAACAAAGTGCTGCATGAACTGGCTGCCACCTCGCAAGTGTCGACACAAAAAAGTGCTGCATGGACTGGCTGTCATCATGGACGTGGCGACACAACAAAGTGCTGCATGAACTGGCTGTCATGATGGACGTGGCGGTACAACAAAGTGTTGCATGAACTGGCTGTCATCATGGACGTGGCGATACAACAAAGTGCTGCATGAACTGGCTACCATCATGGACGTGGCGACACAACAAAGTACTGCATGAACTGCATAACATCATGGACGTGGCGACACAACAAAGTACTGCATGAACTGGCTGTCATCATGGACGTGGCGACACAACAAAGTGCTGCATGAACTGGCTACCATCATGGACGTGGCGACACAACAAAGTGCTGCATGGACTGGCTGTCATCATGGACGTGGCGACACAACAAAGTGCTGCATGAACTGGCTACCATCGTGGACGTGGCGACACAACAAAGTGCTGCATGAACTGGCTGCCACCGTGGAAGTGGCGACACAACAAAGTGCTGCATGAACTGGCTACCATCGTGGACGTGGCGACACAACAAAGTGCTGCATGAACTGGCTACCATCGTGGACGTGGCGACACAACAAAGTGCTGCATGAACTGGCTACCATCATGGACGTGGCGACACAACAAAGTGCTGCATGAACTGGCTACCATCATGGACGTGGCGACACAACAAAGTGCTGCATGAAATGGCTACCATCGTGGACGTGGCGACACAACAAAGTGCTGCATGAACTGGCTACCATCATGGACGTGGCGACACAACAAAGTGCTGCATGAACTGGCTACCATCGTGGACGTGGCGACACAACAAAGTGCTGCATGAACTGGCTATCATCATGGACGTGGCGACACAACAAAGTGCTGCATGAACTAGCTATCATCATGGACGTGGCGACACAACAAAGGGCTGCATGAACTGGCTATCATCATGGACGTGGCGACAGAGCAAAGTGCTGCATGAACTGGCTACCATCGTGGACGTGGCGACACAACAAAGTGCTGCATGAACTGGCTATCATCATGGACGTGACGACACAACAAAGTGCTGCATGAACTGGCTATCATCATGGACGTGGCGACACAACAAAGTGCTGCATGAACTGGCTATCATCATGGACGTGGCGACAGAACAAAGTGCTGCATGAACTGGCTACCATCATGCACGTGGCGACACAACAAAGTGCTGCATGAACTGGCTACCATCGTGGACGTGGCGACACAACAAAGTGCTGCATGAACTGGCTACCATCGTGGACGTGGCGACACAACAAAGTGCTGCATGAACTGGCTACCATCATGGATGTGGCGACACAGCAAAGTTCCGCATGAACTGGCTATCATCATGGACGTGGCGACACAACAAAGTGCTGCATGAACTGGCTACCATCATGGATGTGGCGACACAACAAAGTGCTGCATGAACTGGCTATAATCATGGACGTGGCGACACAACAAAGTGCTGCATGAACTGGCTATCATCATGGACGTGGCGACACAACAAAGTGCTGCATGAACTGGCTACCATTATGGACGTGGCGACACACCAAAGTGCTGCATGAACTGGCTATCATCATGGACGTGGCGACACAACAAAGTGCTGCATGAACTCGCTACCATCATGGAAGTGGTGACACAACAATGTGCTGCATGAACTGGCTATCTTCATGGACGTTGCGACACAGCAAAGTGCTGCATGAACTGGCTGTCATCATGGACGTGGCGACACAACAAAGTGCTGCATGAACTGGCTGTCATCATGGACGTGGCGACACAGCAAAGTGCTGCATGAACTGGCTGTCATCGTGGAGGTGGCGACACAGCAAAGTGCTGCATGAACTGGCTACCATCGTGGACGTGGCGACACAACAAAGTGCTGCACGAACTGGCTACCATCATGGACGTGGCGACACAACAAAGTGCTGCATGAACTGGCAGTCATCTTGGACGTGGCGACACAACAAAGTGCTGCATGAACTTGCTGTCATCTTGGACGTGGCGACAAAGCAAAGTGCTGCATGAACTGGCTACCATCGTGGACGTGGCGACACAACAAAGTGCTGCACGAACTGGCTACCATCATGGACGTGGCGACACAACAAAGTGCTGCATGAACTGGCTACCATTATGGACGTGGCGACACAAGAAAGTGCTGCATGAACTGGCTACCATCGTGGACGTGGCGACACAACAAAGTGCTGCATGAACTGGCTACCATCGTGGACGTGGCGACACAACAAAGTGCTGCATGAACTGGCTGTCATGATGGACGTGGCGATACAACAAAGTGTTGCATGAACTGGCTGTCATCATGGACGTGGCGATACAACAAAGTGCTGCATGAACTGGCTACCATCATGGACGTGGCGACACAACAAAGTACTGCATGAACTGCATAACATCATGGACGTGGCGACACAACAAATTACTGCATGAACTGGCTGTCATCTTGGACGTGGCGACACAACAAAGTGCTGCATGAACTGGCTACCATCATGGACGTGGCGACACAACAAAGTGCTGCATGGACTGGCTGTCATCATGGACGTGGCGACACAACAAAGTGCTGCTTGAACTGGCTACCATCATGGACGTGGCCATACAACAAAGTGCTGCATGAACTGGCTGTCATCATGGACGTGGCGACACAACAAAGTGCTGCATGAACTGGCTGCCACCTCGCAAGTAGCGACACAAAAAAGTGCTGCATGAACTGGCTGTCATCATGGACGTGGCGACACAACAAAGTGCTGCATGAACTGGCTACCATCATGGACGTGGCGACACAACAAAGTACTGCATGAACTGGCTGTCATCATGGACGTGGCGACACAACAAAGTGCTGCATGAACTGGCTACCATCATGGACGTGGCGACACAACAAAGTGCTGCATGGACTGGCTATCATCATGGACGTGGCGACACAACAAAGTGCTGCATGAACTGGCTGTCATGATGGACGTGGCGATACAACAAAGTGTTGCATGAACTGGCTGTCATCATGGACGTGGCGATACAACAAAGTGCTGCATGAACTGGCTACCATCATGGACGTGGCGACACAACAAAGTACTGCATGAACTGCATAACATCATGGACGTGGCGACACAACAAATTACTGCATGAACTGGCTGTCATCATGGACGTGGCGACACAACAAAGTGCTGCATGGACTGGCTGTCATCATGGACGTGGCGACACAACAAAGTGCTGCATGAACTGGCTACCATCGTGGACGTGGCGACACAACAAAGTGCTGCATGAACTGGCTGCCACCGTGGAAGTGGCGACACAACAAAGTGCTGCATGAACTGGCTACCATCGTGGACGTGGCGACACAACAAAGTGCTGCATGAACTGGCTACCATCGTGGACGTGGCGACACAACAAAGTGCTGCATGAACTGGCTACCATCATGGACGTGACGACACAACAAAGTGCTGCACGGACTGGCTGTCATCATGGACGTGGCGACACAACAAAGTGCTGCATAAAATGGCTACCATCGTGGACGTGGCGACACAACAAAGTGCTGCATGAACTGGCTACCATCATGGACGTGGCGACACAACAAAGTGCTGCATGAACTGGCTACCATCGTGGACGTGGCGACACAACAAAGTGCTGCATGAACTGGCTATCATCATGGACGTGGCGACACAACAAAGTGCTGCATGAACTGGCTATCATCATGGACGTGGCGACACAACAAAGGGCTGCATGAACTGGCTATCATCATGGACGTGGCGACACAACAAAGTGCTGCATGGACTGGCTAACATCATGGACGTGGCGACACAACAAAGTGCTGCATGAACTGGCTACCATCATGCACGTGGCGACACAACAAAGTGCTGCATGAACTGGCTACCATCGTGGACGTGGCGACACAACAAAGTGCTGCATGAACTGGCTACCATCGTGGACGTGGCGACACAACAAAGTGCTGCATGAACTGGCTACCATCATGGATGTGGCGACACAGCAAAGTTCCGCATGAACTGGCTATCATCATGGACGTGGCGACACAACAAAGTGCTGCATGAACTGGCTACCATCATGGATGTGGCGACACAACAAAGTGCTGCATGAACTGGCTATCATCATGGACGTGGCGACACAACAAAGTGCTGCATGAACTGGCTATCTTCATGGACGTGGCGACACAACAAAGTGCTGCATGAACTGGCTACCATTATGGACGTGGCGACACACCAAAGTGCTGCATGAACTGGCTACCATCATGGACGTGGCGACACAACAAAGTGCTGCATGAACTGGCTACCATCATGGAAGTGGTGACACAACAAAGTGCTGCATGAACTGGCTATCATCATGGACGTGGCGACACAGCAAAGTGCTGCATGAACTGGCTGTCATCATGGACGTGGCGACACAACAAAGTGCTGCATGAACTGGCTGTCATCATGGACGTGGCGACACAGCAAAGTGCTGCATGAACTGGCTGTCATCGTGGAGGTGGCGACACAGCAAAGTGCTGCATGAACTGGCTACCATCGTGGACGTGGCGACACAACAAAGTGCTGCACGAACTGGCTACCATCATGGACGTGGCAACACAACAAAGTGCTGCATGAACTGGCTACCATTATGGACGTGCCGTCACAAGAAAGTGCTGCATGAACTGGCTACCATCGTGGACGTGGCGACAGAACAAAGTGCTGCATGAACTGGCTACCATCGTGGACGTGGCGACACAACAAAGTGCTGCATGAACTGGCTACCATCACGGACGTGGCGACACAACAAAGTGCTGCATGAACTGGCTGCCATCATGGACGTGGCGACACAACAAAGTGCTGCATGAACTGGCTGCCATCATGGACGTGGCGACACAACAAAGTGCTGCATGAACTGGCTGCCATCATGGACGTGGCGACACAACAAAGTGCTGCATGAACTGGCTGTCATCATGGACGTGGCGACACAACAAAGTGCTGCACGAACTGGCTACCATCGTGGATGGGGCGCGGAGGAAGGCAACACTAAAGTTCGATCAGCTACAACAAACACCTATTAGTTTAGAGCTGGACAGACCGCACGACTTTTAAGCAGAAACAACTGCAGCAACTCAACGATCCTGGACTTTGTGACTGATTGGAAGATGACTGTTGACCTACCAGGGCGAGGAAATTACCCAGAGGTCATCGAGAAATCTAAAATGCGTCCGGACATTGCACGATATACATCAGATATGTTCCAAGTCATCTTAATAGAGCTCGCAGTGCCATTCGAATCTAGGATAGAGGAACAACATATATTTAAACTATTCAAATACAAGGATAGAGGAGCAACATATATTTAAACTATCCAAATACAAGGATAGAGGAACAACATATATTTAAACTATCCAAATACAAGGATAGAGGAACAACATATATTTAAACTATCCAAATACAAGGATAGAGGATCAACATATATTTAAACTATCCAAATACAAGGATAAAGGAACAACATATATTTAAACTATCCAAATACAAGGATAGAGTATCAACATATATTTAAACTATCCAAATACAAGGATAGAGGATCAACATATATTTAAACTATCCAAATACAAGGATAGAGGATCAACATACATTTAAACTATCCAAATACAAGGATAGAGGATCAACATATATTTAAACTATCCAAATACAAGGATAGAGGATCAACATATATTTAAACTATCCAAATACAAGGATAGAGGATCAACATACATTTAAACTATCCAAATACAAGGATAGAGGATCAACATATATTTAAACTATCCAAATACAAGGATAGAGGATCAACATACATTTAAACTATCCAAATACAAGGATCTCGCCACCGAGCTGAGACAGCAGAGGTTCCAGGTTAAAGTGTTCGCTGTGAAGTTAGTGCCAGAGCACTCCCGACCTCATCCCTCTACGACCTATTAAAGAGGTTAGGAATGAGGGCGGGGGGGGGGGGGGGGGGGGGGGTGCGGACAAGAAAATTGAAGACTATTGCAGAGTCAGCTGAATGAGCATCATACTGGCGCTGGAGACTTCGAGACACATCAACAATCTCAAAATAATCTGATACTCAGACGATTAGTCAACTGATTTACACATGGAACCCTCCTGACTCCCTTCTAAGTTAACAGCATAGCGACTATTTAATCCTGGAATATCCAAGGTGCGGACGATAAGATAAGCGATACATCATAATTACATCATAAACTGTAGGTAAAGCTACACCGGACATTTAAAGGAATGAAGTCCCCAGCCTGACCTATCTTTATCACATATTATCAGTTTCTGATCCACTCCTTCCCGCCAAATTACGCCCTGACAAAGTAGTTAGTTAAGGACGTTGCAATCACAACCCATTTTAGGCTGCTACCACCTTGAAGAAATGAAGCTAAGACAAGTAAGTGGACGACCTGGTAGAGGCCGTAGATTTGAACAGAATTGTTGCGTAGAGTAAGTGTCGTTAGTTTGTGTCGAATATATTGTCAGCTTTAGAGTTAATGCAGCAGGAGGTCGACGCCTGGGAGCCATGACCGAGGCGGACCTATCTCTATTAGAGTGTCAAGAAGCTAAAGGACCGAAACACTTGCTCGATGGGGTCTACTTCTGATGATTAGTCTACTTCCTATTACGAAGATCTGTATAGTTACCTATTACTGTATGTGTGATGATGTCTGTATAGTTACCTATTACTGTATGTGTGATGCTGTCTGTATAGTTACCTATTACTGTAGGTGTGATGCTGTCTGTATAGTTACCTATTACTGTAGGTGTGATGTTGTCTGTATAGTTACCTATTACTGTATGTGTGATGCTGTCTGTATAGTTACCTATTACTGTATGTGTGATGCTGCCTGTATAGTTACCTATTACTGTATGTGTGATGCTGTCTATATAGTTACCTATTACTGTATGTGTGATGCTGTCTGTATAGTTACCTATTACTGTATGTGTGATGCTGTCTGTATAGTTACCTATTACTGTATTTGTGATGCTGCCTGTATAGTTACCTATTACTGTATTTGTGATGCTGTCTGTATAGTTACCTATTACTGTATTTGTGATGCTGTCTGTATAGTTACCTATTACTGTATTTGTGATGCTGTCTGTATCTCACGATAGATCACTATATATTACTAAGCACATACCGTGCCCATTTACGGCTGTGTGAATCTAGGGGCCGTTACTCGCGTTGGAGCTCGACGTGTTGTCACCGGCAGTCCAGGTCACTACCAGTTGTGATGTCACGGCTCTTTTATTCTTCTCACAGAAACCCCCACCGCCGCCAAACGAGCTTTCTGACGAGCACACACAACACGTTCCGTTGATGAACGTGTAACACGAGATGAGGGGCCACTAGAAGTTTCACATTCTTTACATAACCCTTGGAAATACAAAGACAAATATGAAGATTATTATCATTTCTGTATAGAACGTCTTTGTGTGTCAAGGTATACATTTTACTTGAACTAAATTAAAGAATATTAAGTTTACATTATTGTAATCAAAGAATATGAAGTTTACATTAGTTTACATTATTGTAATAAAAGAATATGAAGTTTACATGAGTTTACATTAATATAATCAAAGAATATGACGTTTATATTCATGTAATCAAAGAATATGACGTTTACATTCATGTAATCAAAGAATATGACGTTTATATTCATGTAATCAAAGAATATGACGTTTACATTCATGTAATCAAAGAATATGACGTTTATATTCATGTAATCAAAGAATGTGACGTTTACATTCATGTAATCAAAGAATATGACGTTTACATTCATGTAATCAAAGAATGACAGTACGTAAAGAGAGAACGGTTATACTCATAACAAAGAGAAGTCAAAGAATAAAATAAATAAGAGAAGGTGAAGGTTAAATTATGTTAAACGAACGGAAATGAAAGATTCACTAACTAGCTTATCAGGTCAATGAACACATGACGGGAGGTGAAGGTCGTGGGAGAAAACTGCGAGAAAGGGAAACCTGGAAGGGAGGATTTTAGAGCATGTAAAAGGGAAGAACAAATCAAGAAAGGAAGAATGAGGACGTGTTTGTGCAAGGTATAACATCAGTAATGGTAGAATGAATCAGAATGAGTCAAGATGGAGGGGGTAGCATCTGTAGACTGAATGATAGAATCAATGCAGATTATCGAGATGATTACACTTTCTGAAGACGTTAGTGTATAAGGCAACTATATAAGATACAGTTCTATGTTGTTACATTGGAGGATGTCTAAGTTATAATGTGATTTAATTTGTGGATTGATCTAAGTTATAATGTGATTTATTGTACGAGTTCACACAATTGCAAATATAACATGCACTTACTTTGACAGATTTATCAACAATTTCTGATTTGTATTTATTTATTGAAAATAAATGTTATTTGATATGTCATGTTTTTAGAATATCCCCGCAAGCCAGAATGAATAATCCCCTAGAACAATGTTGGCCAGTGTCAGATGTGTATCTCTAAATAAGAAACTACGGCTACTGTACATCTCTGTCCCAAGTCTTGACTCAAATCGGTTACAATAGCAGTAGAAAGTTCAATCAAAGTTCAATGGAGATACCAGAAGTTGAAAGCTTAATAAGCGTTTTGGCCATAGATAAAATCAATTAATGCTATTGTGTAATAAACGCTACATATTATCGTTTTCCCATGTTTTCTTAATTGACATATCCTAGTGATGTAATCTGTCTTACTGGTGAACATGGTAACTCTCATATCTTGCTTCTCTCATTTTACAAATTCAGGGTTGCCAAATTATGTCACGCAACGAGAGATACCATAGTTGCTTTATGAGCCAATATGCAAACGGTGAAGCGATGATAAATGGCTACAAAATAACAAAGAAATGATCAAAAGGCTGATATACTCAAAATCGATTTCTATTGGCACAATATGAATATCAAAAAGACTAAAACTACGATCATAAACAAAGAAAATACTCAAAACCCACAAGTGGATATCAAAATTGAAGGAATAGACCTTGAGACAGTTCAGAACTACAACTACCTTGGACATACTATAACCAGTGATGGAAAATGTACAACTGAAATAAACAAAAGAATAGGAATGGAACAAAATAATTTTAATGCCATGAAGAACATACTAACATCAAAACAAATAACACCAGGGCTAAAACTAAGAATAGCATAATGTTATGTCTTCTCAATATTCCTATTTGGTGCTGAAACATGGACATTAGACAAGAAAACAGAACAGAGAATTGAAGCCTTTGAAATGTGGATATATAGAAGAATAGGTAGAATTGGATGGAAGGAAAATAAAACAAGCGACGAAGTCTTAAAACAACTAAAAATGAAAAGAGAACTACTAAGCACAATTCAAACAAGACAAATGCGATTTTTGGGCCATGTTAAAAGACACAACAGCCTACTAAATGTAATCCTGGAGGGGAAAATACAAGGTAAAAGAGGCAGAGGCAGACCAACATTAACATGGACGAGTAACATCAAAAGATGGACAAACCAGCCTATGACAACCCGCACCATCAAAGCAAGAAACAGAGTAGAATGACGCTCCATGGTAACCAACTTTCGTTGCGGAGATGGCACTCGATGATGATGATGATAATGATTGGCACAAAGATAAAAATCAAGACTTTAATCATTTTATAGAACTTCTCTTGAGACCAGAAGAGAAACTAAAAGACTTCAATCATTTCATAGAACTTTCTTTGAGAACAGAAAGGGACACATCAAGACTTTAATCATTTTATAGAACTTCCTTTGAGAGTAAAGAGAAATATCAAGCCTTCACCTTTTCATAGAACCTTCCTTGAGAACACAACGGAGCATCACAACTTTTATTATTTTTATTCAGTTTTCCATGAGAAACACATTTTGATTAATAAAGGAGAACTGTGTTGGGGGAACGGTGTTTACAGCCTAGTGGAGTTGTTCTATGTTCAGAAGAGATCCCGAAATAATCACGATTACAAAGCAATAATCGCCGGAATGAAGACAAAAGAATGATAAGCTATAGAGAATGTGAAAGAAAGTAAATGAAGAAAATGTGGGCCATAAATAAACCACACCATTAATGATGTGAATGGAGCACACGAAGGGAGGTAACTTGATCCTAGAACGACAAGACATCCCAGTAGTGCCAGTCACATACTGCCTGGTTTGTCGGTGATCGGCCAATAATTGAACCTTTGATTTTTTTTCTTTCAGTTTTAAAAACGTGTAATGAATGTCAGTCACTAAAAACAGCGATCTCTGTCAGCTCTAACGTTCTTGACAAACTAGAATACTTGTATGTTGTTATTTATTTCCTTAATTTGTTGGTAAATCCTTACAAAAATGCAATTTTTAAATATTAACTCAAATGAATTTAAATGAAGTTGTTGATTGTTGAAGACCTTTGTAAAATTATTATTTCCAATGTTTGCAGCTCAGTTTATGTATTTTAATTTCACTGTATTCTTATTTTCACATTCTTCTTTCCTTTTTTCGAAGTTGAAACATGTGATATTGAAAAACAAATATTTGTTGTCATCAAGATTTTCTTAATGAACTCAGATTAACTGTTTGACAAAAGAAAAAAGTAACGGCAAAAATGAAGTGTTGATTCATTATGTATAAATCATGAGTCATTTGTTCAGTCAGTCATGAGTTCAATATTTGAGATTATAAACACAAGATATTGAACTCAAATGTTCTCTCATCACGATCAGGTCTGTTCAGTTTATTATTTTCAAATCGTGAACAACGGAACTGATGGTCATCACATGACGTCTATCATGACAACTATCTGCTCAGTCTCTCTGCGGACAGCACAAAACGTTTCTATCGCTGTCGTTGTCTACATTCGTGTGTTACTTATTGATGCTTCCTGCGCTACATTGTTTACCGGTTCATATAAACATTGAAGAACTTGATTCAGGTCAGCAGTTCTACCAGAACATCTGCAGACGATACAGGATAGCGTTCTTTGAAATTGTTTCTCCTTTAAAACAAAATATAAAACAATACAATCACGTCCTGAAGTAATGGCATCTCTGTTGAAAGTTAATCGATTGTCCAGAGCTTGGCTGTCATGCCAGAAGCTAGAAGAAAGAACAACCAAATCACCACTTTAAACACAATCTGTAGGAAAAAAAGGCACCCATAAATGCAACATTTCGTATGGAACTATATCAGCATTGGGAGCCGCGATAGCTCACTGGTTAGTGAATGGACTACAAAGGACTTGAGGCTTCCGGGTTCACCCAGCCTTAAATGGGTACCGGATTTTTTTTCTGGAAAAGTAAAACTGCACGCGCGTAATACCGACCACATTACACCAAAAATCATGTGCCGAAGGTCTACACAAATGATGGTCAATAACACCATATCCCCTATACTCCACTTGGCGTGACGGGGCTAAAAAAAAACACCTTCAATGTCGTCTTCACTTGCAAAAAGATGTAGATTTTTTTTTCTTTTACAGCAACTACAGCTATTTATGTCTTTGATCAGTCGTGTCACGTTCCCTTCCACTACAGTCGTTAAATAATTCACCTCTGGGCTTGCTGTCAATGCAATAATGTCGGTTATGGTAATTCTTCTTTTTCTACCTTTGAGCTCACAGTGGAACATATGTCTTCAACAAACACATTCCAAGCCGTTTTGTCTCCTGCCATTCTTTTAAGATCATTCCATGTCTTCCCCATCATCTTCATCTCTGCTTCCATCTGTCTTCTCCAAGAATGTGTTGGTCATACTCTTTGTATTTTTTCTTGGGAATTCCAAAAAGGGCCTATTGTGTAATACTCTCATTTGGCTTTCACTGTGTGTGGTCATGGTAAATAGTAAATAGTAATTGAGATTCACCGGTTCGTTAATTCACTCTCATTTGGCTTTCACTGTGTGTGGTCATGGTAATTAGTAAATAGTAATTGAGATTCACCGGTTCGTTAATTCACTCTCAGTAAGTGTTCTTATTGACATTCTTGTCCCATTCTTCATGTGTCCACAATTTGCTTCCAGGCACGTAGATTGTAGTGGCGGTTATCAATGAGAATGAGATCCCGTCGTGTTTGAGGTGAAACATGGCGCTAGAATAGAACATGTTCATGTTATTGGGAGAGTGTAGAAACCAAAACAGAACAGGTCAAATAGTTTCGTCATCATTAGCGATATTCAAAATAACGGTCAGAGTAAGACTTAGACAAATCCGTTAACAGATCTTGCTCATGACCTACATTGGCAGAATAAACCGATCTTGCTCATGACCTACATTGACAGAATAAACCGATCTTGCTCATGACCTACATTGACAGAATAAACCGATCTTGCTCATGACCTACATTGACAGAATAAACCGATCTTGCTCATGACCTACATTGACAGAATAAACCGATCTTGCTCATGACGTACATTGACAGAATAAACCGACCTTGTTCATGACCTACATTGACAGAATAAACCGACCTTGCTCATGACCTACATTGACAGAATAAACCGACCTTGCTCATGACCTACATTGACAGAATAAACAAACATGTACAGACACAAATAACAATAACCTCAATGAGAAACTCTTCGAACATGACCAGCTTTGAGAAACAGGAGAGAAATTGTTAGACCATTTCATGCATAGAAATAAGGAATATAAAACAATGTAAGCATCAACACAACAAGAAACAGAAATCATGGCAATGGGAAAATGAAGCAAACTATTATCATATCAGTAGAGACAAACAGGTGTGAAATAAATATCAGAGTTAAAGTATCTAGAAACAATAGTCTCCGGTGATGACAACATGGGATAAGAGAGTAACATTCGGTGCAGTAAGGCAAACCAAGAGGTGAGAGCGCTAGTCCCTGTCCTACAACACAACAGAATGTCATTCGGTGAAAGTAACATCTTGTACAAGATATGTTTATTCTCACTTTATGACGTCAGTGTCAGATATGTCACTCACAACACGTCAGAGAAGAAAGTCACTACTGAAATGAGATGTTTGAGAATGTTGACAAAAAGAAAAGAAATAAAAAAACGAGGAGAGAAAGGTTGGCAGTTGAGAATCACATACAAAGTATACAAACAAAACGGTTCAATCACCTGGTGAAAATATCTAGTGATGGATTACAACAATAGAAAAAGAGCAGAAGAAGAAGGAACTGGAATAGTTAATGTTAAGAGAAAACATGAAAGAAACTAATCAATAACTTCAAGTGCCGATGACTTGAGACTACAAGAAGACCCAGAACACTGTATTTAGTGGACACCTGAAGCGGTCAAAAAGAGAAGTTATAGATACAAAAATATAGACCGACATGCAGGCACGAAGACAAACAAACAGTTAGAGAGAGAGAGAAGTTATAGATACAAAAATATAGACCGACATGCAGGCACGAAGACAAACAAACAGTTAGAGAGAGAGAGAGAGAGAGAGAGAGAGAGAGAGACAGAAGTTATAGATACAAAAATATAGACCGACATGCAGGCACGAAGACAGACAAACAGTTAGAGAGAGAGACAGAGAGAGAGAGAGAGAGAGAGAGAGAGAGAGAGAAGTTATAGATACAAAAATATAGACCGACACGCAGGCATCAAGTTGACATGCATGCACGAAGACAAACAAACAGTTAGAGAGAGAGAGAAGTTATAGATACAAAAATATAGACCGACACGCAGGCACGAAGACAAACAAACAGTTAGAGAGAGAGAGAAGTTATAGATACAAAAATATAGACCGACATGCAGGCACGAAGACAAACAAACAGTTAGAGAGAGAGAGAAGTTATAGATACAAAAATATAGACCGACATGCAGGCACGAAGACAAACAAACAGTTAGAGAGAGAGAGAAGTTATAGATACAAAAATATAGACCGACACGCAGGCATCAAGTTGACATGCATGCACGAAGACAAACAAACAGTTAGAGAGAGAGAGAAGTTATAGATACAAAAATATAGACCGACATGCAGGCACGAAGACAAACAAACAGTTAGAGAGAGAGAGAAGTTATAGATACAAAAATATAGACCGACATGCAGGCACGAAGACAAACAAACAGTTAGAGAGAGAGAGAAGTTATAGATACAAAAATATAGACCGACATGCAGGCACGAAGACAAACAAACAGTTAGAGAGAGAGAGAGAAGTTATAGATACAAAAATATAGACCGACACGCAGGCACGAAGACAAACAAACAGTTAGAGAGAGAGAAGTTATAGATACAAAAATATAGACCGACATGCAGGCACGAAGACAAACAAACAGTTAGAGAGAGAGAGAAGTTATAGATACAAAAATATAGACCGACACGCAGGCACGAAGACAAACAAACAGTTAGAGAGAGAGAGAAGTTATAGATACAAAAATATAGACCGACATGCAGGCACGAAGACAAACAAACAGTTAGAGAGAGAGAGAAGTTATAGATACAAAAATATAGACCGACATGCAGGCACGAAGACAAACAAACAGTTAGAGAGAGAGAGAAGTTATAGATACAAAAATATAGACCGACATGCAGGCACGAAGACAAACAAACAGTTAGAGAGAGAGAGAGAGAGAGAGAGAGAGAGAGAGAGAGAGAGAGAGAGAAGTTATAGATACAAAAATATAGTTCGACATGCAGGCACGAAGACAAACAAACAGTTAGAGAGAGAGAGAGAGAGAGAGAGAGAGAGAGAGAAGTTATAGATACAAAAATATAGACCGACACGCAGGCATCAAGTTGACATGCATGCACGAAGACAAACAAACAGTTAGAGAGAGAGAGAAGTTATAGATACAAAAATATAGACCGACACGCAGGCACGAAGACAAACAAACAGTTAGAGAGAGAGAGAAGTTATAGATACAAAAATATAGACCGACATGCAGGCACGAAGACAAACAAACAGTTAGAGAGAGAGAGAAGTTATAGATACAAAAATATAGACCGACATGCAGGCACGAAGACAAACAAACAGTTAGAGAGAGAGAGAGAGAGAGAGAGAGAGAGAGAGAGAGAGAAGTTATAGATACAAAAATATAGACCGACATGCAGGCATCAAGTTGACATGCATGCACGAAGACAAACAAACAGTTAGAGAGAGAGAGAAGTTATAGATACAAAAATATAGACCGACATGCAGGCACGAAGACAAACAAACAGTTAGAGAGAGAGAGAAGTTATAGATACAAAAATATAGACCGACATGCAGGCATCAAGTTGACATGCAGGCACGAAGACAAACAAACAGTTAGAGAGAGAGAGAAGTTATAGATACAAAAATATAGACCGACATGCAGGCACGAAGACAAACAAACAGTTAGAGAGAGAGAGAGAAGTTATAGATACAAAAATATAGACCGACATGCAGGCACGAAGACAAACAAACAGTTAGAGAGAGAGAGAAGTTATAGATACAAAAATATAGACCGACATGCAGGCACGAAGACAAACAAACAGTTGGAGAGAGAGAGAAGTTATAGATACAAAAATATAGACCGACATGCAGGCACGAAGACAAACAAACAGTTAGAGAGAGAGAGAAGTTATAGATACAAAAATATAGACCGACATGCAGGCACGAAGACAAACAAACAGTTAGAGAGAGAGAGAAGTTATAGATACAAAAATATAGACCGACACGCAGGCACGAAGACAAACAAACAGTTAGAGAGAGAGAGAAGTTATAGATACAAAAATATAGACCGACACGCAGGCATCAAGTTGACATGCATGCACGAAGACAAACAAACAGTTAGAGAGAGAGAGAAGTTATAGATACAAAAATATAGACCGACATGCAGGCACGAAGACAAACAAACAGTTAGAGAGAGAGAGAGAAGTTATAGATACAAAAATATAGACCGACATGCAGGCACGAAGACAAACAAACAGTTAGAGAGAGAGAGAAGTTATAGATACAAAAATATAGACCGACATGCAGGCACGAAGACAAACAAACAGTTAGAGAGAGTGAGAGAGAGAGAGAGAGAGAGAGAGAGAGAAGTTATAGATACAAAAATATAGACCGACATGCAGGCACGAAGACAAACAAACAGTTAGAGAGAGAGAGAGAAGTTATAGATACAAAAATACAGACCGACATGCAGGCACGAAGACAAACAAACAGTTAGAGAGAGAGAGAGAGAGAGAGAGAGAGAGAGAGAGAGAGTTATAGATACAAAAATATAGACCGACATGCAGGCACGAAGACAAACAAACAGTTAGAGAGAGAGAGAAGTTATAGATACAAAAATATAGACCGACATGCAGGCACGAAGACAAACAAACAGTTAGAGAGAGAGAGAGAGAGAGAGAGAGAGAGAGAGAGAGAGAGAGAGAGAGAGAGAGAGAGAGAGAGAGAGAAGTTATAGATACAAAAATATAGACCGACATGCAGGCACGAAGACAAACAAACAGTTAGAGAGAGAGAGAGAGAGAGAGAGAGAGAGAGAAGTTATAGATACAAAAATATAGACCGACATGCAGGCACGAAGACAAACAAACAGTTAGAGAGAGAGAGAGAGAGAGAGAGAGAGAGAGAGAGAGAGAGAGAGAAGTTATAGATACAAAAATATAGACCGACATGCAGGCACGAAGACAAACAAACAGTTAGAGAGAGAGAGAAGTTATAGATACAAAAATATAGACCGACATGCAGGCATCAAGTTGACATGCATGCACGAAGACAAACAAACAGTTAGAGAGAGAGAGAAGTTATAGATACAAAAATATAGACCGACATGCAGGCACGAAGACAAACAAACAGTTAGAGAGAGAGAGAAGTTATAGATACAAAAATATAGACCGACATGCAGGCACGAAGACAAACAAACAGTTAGAGAGAGAGAGAAGTTATAGATACAAAAATATAGACCGACATGCAGGCACGAAGACAAACAAACAGTTAGAGAGAGAGAGAGAGAGAGAGAGAGAGAGAGAGAGAGAGAGAAGTTATAGATACAAAAATATAGTTCGACATGCAGGCACGAAGACAAACAAACAGTTAGAGAGAGAGAGAGAGAGAGAGAGAGAGAGAGAGAGAGAAGTTATAGATACAAAAATATAGACCGACACGCAGGCATCAAGTTGACATGCATGCACGAAGACAAACAAACAGTTAGAGAGAGAGAGAAGTTATAGATACAAAAATATAGACCGACACGCAGGCACGAAGACAAACAAACAGTTAGAGAGAGAGAGAAGTTATAGATACAAAAATATAGACCGACATGCAGGCACGAAGACAAACAAACAGTTAGAGAGAGAGAGAAGTTATAGATACAAAAATATAGACCGACATGCAGGCACGAAGACAAACAAACAGTTAGAGAGAGAGAGAGAGAGAGAGAGAGAGAGAGAGAGAGAGAAGTTATAGATACAAAAATATAGACCGACATGCAGGCATCAAGTTGACATGCATGCACGAAGACAAACAAACAGTTAGAGAGAGAGAGAAGTTATAGATACAAAAATATAGACCGACATGCAGGCACGAAGACAAACAAACAGTTAGAGAGAGAGAGAAGTTATAGATACAAAAATATAGACCGACATGCAGGCATCAAGTTGACATGCAGGCACGAAGACAAACAAACAGTTAGAGAGAGAGAGAAGTTATAGATACAAAAATATAGACCGACATGCAGGCACGAAGACAAACAAACAGTTAGAGAGAGAGAGAGAAGTTATAGATACAAAAATATAGACCGACATGCAGGCACGAAGACAAACAAACAGTTAGAGAGAGAGAGAAGTTATAGATACAAAAATATAGACCGACATGCAGGCACGAAGACAAACAAACAGTTGGAGAGAGAGAGAAGTTATAGATACAAAAATATAGACCGACATGCAGGCACGAAGACAAACAAACAGTTAGAGAGAGAGAGAAGTTATAGATACAAAAATATAGACCGACATGCAGGCACGAAGACAAACAAACAGTTAGAGAGAGAGAGAAGTTATAGATACAAAAATATAGACCGACACGCAGGCACGAAGACAAACAAACAGTTAGAGAGAGAGAGAAGTTATAGATACAAAAATATAGACCGACACGCAGGCATCAAGTTGACATGCATGCACGAAGACAAACAAACAGTTAGAGAGAGAGAGAAGTTATAGATACAAAAATATAGACCGACATGCAGGCACGAAGACAAACAAACAGTTAGAGAGAGAGAGAGAAGTTATAGATACAAAAATATAGACCGACATGCAGGCACGAAGACAAACAAACAGTTAGAGAGAGAGAGAAGTTATAGATACAAAAATATAGACCGACATGCAGGCACGAAGACAAACAAACAGTTAGAGAGAGAGAGAGAGAGAGAGAGAGAGAGAGAGAGAGAAGTTATAGATACAAAAATATAGACCGACATGCAGGCACGAAGACAAACAAACAGTTAGAGAGAGAGAGAGAAGTTATAGATACAAAAATACAGACCGACATGCAGGCACGAAGACAAACAAACAGTTAGAGAGAGAGAGAGAGAGAGAGAGAGAGAGAGAGAGAGAGAAGTTATAGATACAAAAATATAGACCGACATGCAGGCACGAAGACAAACAAACAGTTAGAGAGAGAGAGAAGTTATAGATACAAAAATATAGACCGACATGCAGGCACGAAGACAAACAAACAGTTAGAGAGAGAGAGAGAGAGAGAGAGAGAGAGAGAGAGAGAGAGAGAGAAGTTATAGATACAAAAATATAGACCGACATGCAGGCACGAAGACAAACAAACAGTTAGAGAGAGAGAGAGAGAGAGAGAGAGAGAGAGAGAGAGAGAAGTTATAGATACAAAAATATAGACCGACATGCAGGCACGAAGACAAACAAACAGTTAGAGAGAGAGAGAGAGAGAGAGAGAGAGAGAGAGAGAGAGAGAGAAGTTATAGATACAAAAATATAGACCGACATGCAGGCACGAAGACAAACAAACAGTTAGAGAGAGAGAGAAGTTATAGATACAAAAATATAGACCGACATGCAGGCATCAAGTTGACATGCATGCACGAAGACAAACAAACAGTTAGAGAGAGAGAGAGAGAGAGAGAGAGAGAGAGAGAGAGAGAGAGGGAGAGAGAGAGAGAGATAGAGAGAAGGTTTAGCCATTTTTTCGAAACAGTCTAGAAAAACATACCTTTCATACCCACACCGTGAACTACTGACTATAACAACATTTAACCATATAATCTAGTTATCCTAAATAATAAACCTAGCAACATTTAACCATTAATCTGGTTAGCGTGAATAATAAACCTAGCAACATTTAACCATTAATCTGGTTAGCATAAACAATAAACCTAGCAACATTTAACCATATAATCTGGTTAGCATAAACAATAAACCTATCAACATTTAACCATTAATCTGGTTAGCATAAACAATAAACCTAGCAACATTTAACCATATAATCTAATTAGCGTAAATAATAAACCTAGCAACATTTAACCATTAATCTGGTTAGCGTGAATAATAAACCTAGCAACATTTAACCATTAATCTGGTTAGCGTGAATAATAAACCTAGCAACATTTAACCATTAATCTGGCTAGCATAAACAATAAACCTAGCAACATTTAACCATTAATCTGGTTAGCGTGAATAATAAACCTAGCAACATTCAACCATTAATCTGGTTAGCGTGAATAATAAACCTAGCAACATTTAACAATTAACCTGGTTAGCGTAAATAATAAACCTAGCAACATTTAACCATTAATCTGGTTAGCATAAACAATAAACCTAGCAACATTTAACCATATAATCTAGTTAGCGTAAATAATAAACCTAGCAACATTTAACCATATAATCTAGTTAGTGTAAATAATAAACCTAGCAACATTTAACCATTAATCTGGTTAGCGTAAACACTCAACCCATCAACATTTAACCAAGTAAACTGTGAAAAGTAAGTATGGTCGCACATCATGGAGAGCATAGTATAAGGAATGGTATAACATCATTTGAGACTGTGCTAAGGCAAAACTTAGAATAGAAAAGACTCTTGAAAAAGGATGAAAACCCTGTGGATAGTGGGCCTGACTTGTCCATTATGTGACCGCGTGTGTTTGTCAAAGATTGGTAGAATTAGCCAGGAGAGAAGCTGTTCGGCAAAAACTTACTAAATGCTACAGATTGTAAACATTGTAGAAACATTTACTGATGTTGATGTGCCGGGTCGAAAAACGTAGACATCGCTGACCAGCTGTAAATAGCGGCTCAACGTAATTTACGCTCACGACCACGCACGATGGTTGTTGCTGGTTGATGTTCATCTTGTAGAATCTGTTGCTTGTTGCATTTCGCTGGCTTCTTCTTTTTCTTGGATTTAATTATTAGTGTTGTGTGTGTGTGGGGGATGGGTGGGGGTCACATCCGGTTGTATTCTGAGAGAGGATGAACAGAGCCATCTGTAGTAGTAAGGCCAGCGAGCAGAGATGTATTACCCCCAACTGTGTAACGTTTTCAGCTTTGCGAGCAGTGACGGTTGTGGGTAGAATGACGTCAGCCGGCAACAGCTCTCATAGCTGATTACGTCACAATTGTGGGGAGAAGGGTTCCTGATTATCCTTCTCAACCTTTCTACTATAGATGACTGTGGAGGTCGGAGTATTGAATTTTATGTTGAGAGAGGGAAGGCGCTCGTTTTTCATGCAAAGTACTTGAGTTCAAATCTCCTTCTAAGTCAGATAACTGGCAGCATACCTGCCTTACCTTGGGGAAGGAAGGCAACAGTCAGAATATATTGGCTGGAAATCTGCCTATGGGGAGTCGAGACCCTACTCTCATCTTCTTATTGGTGGTAACGCTATTGGATACTAAATAAAACTTCAGATTACTCCTCAAGCAATATGACATCTTTAAAGGTAAAAGATCTGATATTGTGACATCTTTAAAGGTAAAAGATCTGATATTGTAAGATCTGTACATCCCATGGACTGTCAACAGACACAAGTTTGACCAAAATTAGGAAACTTTTACAATTGTGAGAACCTAAATAAAACAAATCTAGAAACATCCACCAGGTACAACCGTGCTCCATCGTCTCTGATGAGAGTTTCAGATGGACATACTTGAGGTATCACACGAGCCTATATTTCTTTAGGTCAGTGGAACAGGTTCTGCAATCCTTGAGAGAAAAAGTATTCCATTCCGTGCAAGAAAAGTTCTCTATTCCTTGTAATAAAAGTATTATATTTCTTGTTATAAAAGTATTCTATTCCCTGTAAGACAAGTTCTCTATTACTTGTGATAAAAGTATTATTTTTCTTGTTATAAAAGTATTCTATTCCTTGTAAGACAAGTTCTCTATTACTTGTGATAAAAGTATTATTTTTCTTGTTATAAAAGTATTCTATTCCTTGTAAGACAAGTTCTCTATTACTTGTGATAAAAGTATTATTTTTCTTGTTATAAAAGTATTCTATTCCTTGTAAGACAAGCACTTTTCTCCCGCAGGTTTGATTTTGTTAACGATAACAACAGAGGATAACAGATTACACTAAAGTGGAAGTAACCTTACAAAATATGAAAAGAATTTATCTTAGAACCTGAGGGCATTTGAGGTTGTGCTGTCCACAAATAGAGACAACGGCGAGATGACGTCATTATCCAGTATGAAGACATCTAGAAGTAGATACAAAACTTTGATAGATATTTAATTGTGTCGACTTCTAGTCACACAAGAAGTAGACTTCTAGTCACACAAGAAGTAGACTTCTAGTCACACAAGAAGTAGACTTCTAGTCACACAAGAAGTAGACTTCTAGTCACACAAGAACCTGAGAGATGCACAATTATGATAGATGACAATGTAGAAACTGTTGGTCTACCTTGGAATTTGTAAAAAAAAGTCAAGTACCCCCGTCACGCCAAGTGGCGTATACGAAATATGGTGTTAATGACCACAATTTTTGTAGACCTTTAGCACATGATTTTTTGGGCAATGTGGTCGGTATTACTCCCGTACCGCTTTACTTTACCAGAAAAAAATCCGGTACCCATTAAAGGCTGGATGAACCAGACGCCGGCGGTTGTGATCAAACCCTACCTCTTGTCCTTTGTATTCCAGTTCACTAACCACTGAGCTATCGCGGCTCCCTACCTTGGAATGTGACGAACATAAAGGTTCGAAAAGTGAGTTTAATCGAAATTGAGTAGCAGACTCCAGGTGATTCAAATTTCGTGGACTTTTGTTTGTATTGAGATGTTGTTGAGATGTTGTTTGAGATGTTGTTTGAGATGTTGTTTGAGATGTTGTTTGAGATGTTGTTGAGATGTTGTTGAGATGTTGTTGAGATGTTGTTTGAGATGTTGACATGAATGTTTTACATGGAGTGCAACCTTGAACAATGTGTGCAGATCTCGAATGTTCTTGCCTCCTTTACCAGTTGTCAGTGAGTTCGTCTCCATTCAGTGTGTTTCTGTCAAGTATCGTACAGACCAGACTATTGCTCATGTAAGATGGGTCGCTGGAGTAACCTCCTTCAACATGCAGGCCATGATCACGGCCACAGAAACACAAACCTAGACCACTTGACGGGAAGATAAATAACTCATAATCATAAGATCACGTAAGAATGCCTGCAGGTTTGTATGTTTGGTCAGTTGGGGTCAGCCGGCCATTCACCTGACACGACATACACGTAAAGGTTAACACAAGAGTTATTAAGTTATTGAGTTATTTGCGGGTCATCATCATTGCACTCCGAACACGTCCATAGGTGCTCAGATCACCTCCTCAGCAATTCCCGCAGTGTCCAGCGACTGACGACTCCAATTCTGTGTTGGTTGATAAGTCTTCTTTCACGCCCACTGAGTTTCTTATTTCTGGTTGTGCCCATCTTAACTCCCATCTCTTTCATCCGAAGGAGTGATATGGACTCATGTTTGTCGAAGTCCTGTGCTCTTCCCACATCTCGGAGGGCATTGGTGATGTCCGCAATAATAATTAATAATTAATTATGACAAGAATTGCACAGCAATAAAAAATAAGAAAGGTAAGAAAAAACATACTTTAATACTCAATCCCTTGTGAGACATGTACCCTGACAGAACAACAAAACATATCATTCTCTAATCAAATCATGAGATCTGGTACCCCGACCGTGCAACGAATGAAAATGCTCAAAATATTACACGTAACACAGGTCTTTAACAAGAGCTGGCCATCAAAACAAAATCAAGTAACACAGGTCTCTACTCTAACAAGAGCTGGCCATCAAAACAAAATCAAGTAACACAGGTCTTTAACAAGAGCTGGCCATCAAAACAAAATCAAGTAACACAGGTCTTTAACAAGAGCTGGCCATCAAACAAAATCAAGTAACACAGGTCTTTAACAAGAGCTGGCCATCAAACAAAATCAAGTAACACAGGTCTCTACTCTAACAAGAGCTGGCCATCAAAACAAAATCAAGTAACACAGGTCTTTAACAAGAGCTGGCCATCAAAACAAAATCAAGTAACACAGGTCTTTAACAAGAGCTGGCCATCAAAACAAAATCAAGTAACACAGGTCTTTAACAAGAGCTGGCCATCAAAACAAAATAAGATAACACGGGTCTTTCTCTAACAAGAGCTGGCCATCAAAACAAAATAAGATAACACGGGTCTCTCTCTAACAAGAGCTGACCATCAAAACAAAATAAGATAACACGGGTCTCTCTCTAACAAGAGCTGACCATCAAAACAAAATAAGATAACACGGGTCTCTCTCTAACAAGAGCTGACCATCAAAACAAAATAAGATAACACGGGTCTCTCTCTAACAAGAGCTGACCATCAAAACAAAATAAGATAACACAGGTCATTAACAAGAGCTGGCCATCAAAACAAAATAAGATAACACGGGTCTCTCTCTAACAAGAGCTGACCATCAAAACAAAATCAAAGTAACACAGGTCTTTAACAAGGGCTGACCGAAGAAACAAACTAGGGACATGCTCGACGGGCCTGACAATAAACTGCGCCTCACAGAGAACAATGAACCGGCGAAGAAATCGCGGAAAAAGGACTAAATATGGGAAAACAGCAAGAAAGAATAAGACATTTATTTCATCTTTTTATGGTAAACCTATTTATCGCCTTATTTTTCATTCATTGAGATCTCCGCATCAAAGGTTGGCTACCATGGATCGCCATTCCACTCTGTCTCTTGCTTTGATGGTGGCATAGGCTGACTTGTCCATCTCCGCATCGAAGGTTGGCTACCATGGATCGCCATTCCACTCTGTCTCTTGCTTTGAAGGTGGAGATTGTCATAGGCTGACTTGTCCATCTTTTGATGTTACTCGTCCATGTTAGTCTTAGTCTGCCTCTGCCTCTTTTACCTTGTATTTTCCTTTCCAATATTACTTTTATTAGGCTTTTGTGTCTTTTAACATGCCCCCAAAATTTCATTTGTCTTGTTCTAATTGTGTTTATGTGTTTAATAGTTCTCTTCATTTTTAGTTGCTTTAAAATTTCATCTTTTGTTTTCTTTTCTGTCCATCCAATTATACATATTCTTCTATAAGCCACATTTCAAAGGCTTCAATTTTCTGTTCTGTTTTCTTGTCTTATGTCCATTTTTCTGCACCATACAGGAATATTGAGAAGATGTAATATTTTGCTATTCTTATTTTTAGCCCTGGTGTTATTTGTTTTGTTGTTAGTATATTTTTCATGACATTAAAATTGCTTGTAGCCATACCTATTCTGTTGTTTATTTCAGTCATATCGCCTTATAATGAACCTCTTTCGTGATCTTGTACAGAAGTTGTTTTATCATATAATAAACAGCCCTTTTCGTCATCTCATCATGAGCCTATTTCATGTTTATATAAATACCCTGTTTCACTATTACTCCAGGTCTTATAAATACCAGTTTCATTTCATAAATAACCCGTGTTATCTTCATAAAGATCTTGTTTCATAATATGATAAAGATCCCGCTTCATCATGTTATAAAGACATGTTTCATTGTTTAATAAAGGGCCTGTTTCATTATCATCTCTCTCACCGTCTCCGAGTTGGAGAAGCTGTTGTAGCGATCTATGTCGTTGTCCCTGTTGCCATGACGACGTACATCATCTTATAAAGTATAAATCACAACCACAAACAATGCGGGCTGGGATGGGGGAAGGGAGGGGGGTGGGGACGGGACGTGATGGTTGCAGCCATCATTGTTGTGTCAACGATTGTAATAGTTACGTCTAGCCATGACGTAGGCTCTACCTGATCCCATATTATAAAAAATATATATATTATAGACTATCTTGATTGTAGTTATTGATATCCAGCTTGGCTCCAACTGCTCTTTATATCCTGCTAGTCTATTACATTCAGTGCTTGCTTATATCGATGTTTATTTGTCTGTATTATTCTGTTTCTCTTCTTAACTTCTACTAGCTTTAACAGAATAGCCATTACTAAGCGGCTCATGAGTTTAGTCTGTGCCATTCTGGCTTGGCCAGTCGTTATATTTGAGTTTTATCTTATTTAATGTTATGGACATTGCTTCTTTACTTCACGTTCTGTCACTCTCACCAAACATTGACTAAACCACTTCACCGTACACAACAGATCGTGATTCATATAACACTTATATCATCTAAAGAAGGATACTATTCCAGTCAAGTATATCCACTAGTACAACATTGGTTCTCTGTAAACCTGATTATAACTTTATATTTGTTATAAGTGAACGACCAGAACCTACATTAATATGCATATTACCTTGTGACTTTAGAACAGTAATGGCGTATGCCAGGGATCTATAGTCCAACTGTGACACTGTCTAGGTAGCCCCGTGATAATCGTAACTCACATACAGGGCTCCAACAAATCACCACTAAAACACATAGGCTGCTCTAATAATAATAAATCACCAAGAAATCACATACCAATTTGCAATATTCTCCTACATAATCAGACTCCAACTGTCATCAAGTCACGTGATGGTTGTCTGGTCTCTATCTTTAATTATTAAGCGTGACGAGATATTTTAGGACAGAACTATCGGTTACGCCTTAAATCACGTGATTACAAGTCCTTCAACAGTTCTAGCGCAGTGACGATATCGTTCACCTGCAACAAGATAAGTATACATTAGACAATGATGCTCTTGCAGCTATACACCACATCTGTCTAATTAAAAATCCCCCCCCACACACACACACACAATGTTCGATATATTATTCTGACATAGGTACTCATTGATCAACGACTCAATGTGACGTGTCAAAATGAAATATTCGTGCAGACACAAGAAGTCACATTTATATCTAAGACAAAATAACTGGCGTCTAGTTCTTTTTCCCATTAAAATGTCAAAATAATGGCCAAAGCTGCGTTAAACTGTTGAGTATCATTATTGATGCAGACAAGTACCTGCAACAATCTTCAGTAATAGCTGTACACGCTCTGACTTGTAGTTATTGTCGTGTCTAAATATGGACAAAAGTAGCACACGTACATATGGACAAAAGTAGCACACGTACATATGGACAAAAGTAGCACACGTACATATGGACAAAAGTAGCACACGTACATATGCGCAACTACTTCTATTACAGTCCCATATACTGCTACTGTTATCTACCACTACCCAATACTGTTTGTATATTGTTCAAGCACGTATAATATATCACTGAATGCTAACTGCGTCTTCTTCATTCCATCTTTATTTGCTTTTCAGCGTCGAGGGGAGATATAACTTGCGGTCTTTTGCTCTTCTGTTCGCCATTGCTGCTGTTATGTTTCCTAGTGTTTCAAATAATGCGTCAATCCATCTTTTTCGTGGCCGGCCCTTGGATCTGGTGTTCTCGCAACGTTTATTGAAGGCTCGTTGTACTTTTATCTTTCTGCCTTGCCACGTGGCCAATCATTTTATCTGTTGTTTCTTTATATATTCTATGGCGGGGTTATTCCAAGCTTGTGTCTCAGTTCTTCATTTCTGATCTTATCTCTCAGACTGCTTCCTGTCATTCATCTAACACATTTTAATTCCGTAGATTTTTTTTTCTTGTGGTTCTTGCATCTAGGGACAGGTCTGGCACTGGTAGCACAGCGTTGGGATGAAGATTGTATTGTACAGTGCCCGTTTTGCTTCCAGAGTTATTTCCTTGTTGGACAATAGTGGTGATAGCTGTCCGATGATTTGACAAGCTTTGTTGCATCTTGATTCTATCTCTGTTGTTTGAGAATTGTCGTTTGTCACTAGACTTATTAGCTATTTAAATTCCTCTACTTGGTTTAGTTGTCTGCTGTTTTTAGTTATGTTGATGTTCTGTTTATTTTTGGCGACATTCATGACTTCTGTTTTGTTTATTTTTATTTTCATGTTGTATTTTGTCCCTGTGCTATTGATTTTTTTTAAGTGTTCTTGTAGGTCTTCTATTGTTTCATGTATTAGTGCCTGACCGTCTGCAAATAGAAGCTCGTTGATCTCCTCTGTCTCTGATGGGTTGGCTAGCTTGCATATATGGTCCATGTATGTAATAAACAGTAGGGGGGATAGTACGCACCCCTGTCTTACGCCTGATCTAATTTGGAAGTGGTCTGTGTAGCCTGCTGCTGTTCGGACTGTACAGCTGATGTTGATATAGAAACTTTTAATTAGGTTGGTTAGATGTTAGCTTACACCGTATGTTATTAGTATCTCCAACAATTGTTCTCTGTTTACTCGGTCGAATGTTTTTTTTCTTGTCAATGAAAGCTATGTATAAATTTTGATTGTGTTCTGTCGTCTTTTCTGCTACCTGTTTTAAGTTGAATAGAGCGTCAGTACATCCTGTTTTTTTTTCGGAATCCCATTTGAGAATTGCTTAACTGTAGTGCTGTTATTTTTATCAGCCTTTTTCCACAATTTTGGCGCCTAACTTTCCTACATTGCTGAGAAGAGATATACCTCCATATTGATTGCAGTCACTTTTGCTACCATTCTTTTTCCATATTGGTACGATGATTGTCTGTTGCCTGTCTTCTGGTGCTTTTTGTTGGTGCCATGCTGCTTTGAATATTCTGTTTAGCCATGTCACTATTGTTTTTCCTGCTGCTACTATTATTTCTATTGATATGTTATCTATCCTCTGTGCTTTATTTCTTGGTGCATATTTAATTACTTCTTCAATTTCCACTTTCGTGATGTTCGATTCAATATTTGTGCATTCTTGTGTGGTTTTTATTGTCTTATTGGTAGTTGGTGCCATGTTTAACAGGTCTTCAAAATATTATTTCCATCTCTGTTGCCTATGTTGATTATTTGATATTGACTGTCCGTCTTTATCATTTATGAACTCAGTAGGATCGCTATTTTTCTTTTCTCGCTCTTGTGGCTTTTACTGCTTTGTAGAAATCTATTGTGGGTGTTTTTAAGTCCCTGCTATTTTGTCTGAAATCTGCCCATTTGTTGTGCTTAATTTCTTTGATCAAAATTTTAACTTTTGTTTCCAAACTAAGGCATATTTTCATATTCTTCTTTAATTGCTTCTCTGATTGCTTCGCTCCACCACGGGGTGCTCTTTTTCCCTCCTTTTGTCCTTAGTTCCGTTCCACTTTCTGTTTTTGAGATATTGATTACTGTTTTCTGAAACTGTTTCCACTTTTACTCTGCTTACTTCATTAGGAAGTTTCTTGTTTTCCTCTACTAGTTTTTCTTCCTAGGGTTTTGAAATAGGAAGAGTGTAGACAAGTCAAAGAGTGGCTGATTAGCTCTTTGCCTGAACTAATACCAATTGTATCACTGTCTTACCGCAGCATGGCAGCGGCATTCAGAACAAAATATTAAAGATTTCATTTCTACCAGAGTGTACACTTTTTATGTGTGAAGTGTTTTGCACACTTTATACAGGACATACTTTTGTGTCTAGTGCTGGTTTTTATTTCATGTTTAAATTGTAGAGCACGTTTTGGAATCAGCCTAAACGTTGGTTTGTTGACAACTATCATAGACAAAGCTATGTAGTCAGTCTAAACGTTGGTTTGTTGACAACTATCATAGACAAAGCTATGTAGTCAGTCTAAACGTTGGTTTGTTGACAACTATCATAGACAAAGCTGTGTAGTCAGTCCAGTAGCTGATTTATTGCACATTTCAGTTATGGCGAACAGTATAGTGTCAGTCTGGATGCTGAATTATAGTAAATGTCATTTATAGACTTGCATTAACGCAACTTTTTGTGCATTTCAGTTATTATCAATGACATAGAAACCAAATAGTCGGTGATAGCAGAAACAAGACTAATGCTGGACACACGTACAGAAAATAAAGGCACAGATTTACCAGCTTTAATAATATGATTATGTGGTTTTTATAACTATGAAAATATGATTTATTAAAACTTTGCTGATGTGGGCTAGGAGCGACAGTGTTTGTGGAACGATTAAAGGACTTCTACACACAAATCTGGTTGACTGTAACTCAACTGTGTTTCCTTTAGTCCTAGTTTTGATTCATGTACACTCACTTGTATTGATACTCTTTGCTAAATGTGGCGTCAGTGTGCGACAGGACCGCTGTTTCTGTTTTGTTTATCGATTGTAGTTGATGGGATGTTGGAGTCAACCAAGTTGATGTCTACGATGACTTGGCATATGTCGTATTCATGCTAGACTCAAACCCTATCCATTTGTCTTTGAATGAAATACAAAACAAATAACAAAAACGTAAGTTCTACAGAATTAATATTTGTGTAGGGAGTCGCCCCCTCTGAAGGTCACGGACGAGCGGCCCAACAATCTTATGTCCCAGCGGATACCTTCACTCAGTGAAAAGTACAGATTTATTCAATATTTGCTATTGAGGAGCCGCACATGGAAAGCGCTGTACAAACAAATTACAGAAATTTATAGGAAAATATGTCTTGATGGTCATCCCAGTGTTGTGATATAGAGAATTGCTACTCGTCGATACTGTAAATTAATTATTGAAAGAAATAACAAAACATAGTTTATGTTGAAATAATTGTTACAAAATAACTTAACAAACAACAAAACAACACATTAGTTACAACCGTTTAATAACAGTATCACAGAAAAATAGCATTAGATATAAAAAAAGAAACTACAACATCTGTCAGTTACTCACAACAAATGTGTAACAATGACAGATATAACAATATTCGACAAGGATTTACCAACATCTGGTCTGCCGAGATCTACGAGCGGCTGTCTGACAGTCATATTTCAACAATTGTCCGGACAAAGTTATAACATAAAATAATAAACACTTTCGATTGCAGATCATAGACAGTTCGGTTGATGACCATCGCTGTAAGAGAGGTAATTAATGTATGTCACACAAAATCGACCAGAACAAGAAAACATAACTTTGAGGAGAATATTCCATCTTGTCATTAGTAGCAAGAATGAGACATCTCAGTAGGTTGTAGCACGGGGCCAGTAATGTTGCGGTGATTATTGTCTTAAAGTGTACACAACCTGACGACGTGACACTGATTACTGCGGTGAAGTGGATGCAAAAGTGTACCTCGCAACCAGCTGTCTGGAGAAATAATATCACACCCAACTGTTAATTATCTATTGACACCTGGAACGTGATAATTATTTGACTGTTTTATTTGACGGTTAGAGATAACTCTGGCGTATCTTCATGTCAGAGATGTCCGCCGATAGCGGGGACAGACTGGGGAGGTTTATTGGAGACACAGAAAGGGACATTTTTGAGATTGTCAACTTTGTCGTTATTATCAACATCGTCAGTCTCTTTGGTGTGGTGGCTAATGCAATCAACTTGATGGTTTTCTACAAACAAGGTTTTAACAATACTATGAACATCAGTTTTTTTGGACTGGCTATCTCTGATTTGTGTGGTCTCTTAACTTTGCTATGGGGTAGCCTGTTTCTCAACTCAATGTTCATACAACCAGATGAAGCAATGCATCGTGAGGAGGTTTTCTACCTGATATCAGCGACGCCACACTCCATTTTCTCCAGGATAACCGGCTGGATTACTGTCTACGCTACAGCAGAAAGATGTCTGTGCATCACGTTACTGCTAAAGATTAAACAGATCGTCACGCCGAGAAGGACAACAATTATTATTTGCGTCATCTACGTGGTCATGATGGCCAATATATTGCCGGAATTTGGGACAACAAATTTGGGCAGTCAGTTTTATCCCGACAGAAACAGAACTTTGATCGGGCTGGTCTTCACTGAAGATAGCAAGGTAGCCGAGGCTGCCATCTACATCATATACTCCATCTTGGGGTCAGCATCATTTGTTGCTGTCATTGTTCTGACGGTGGTTCTTGTCGCTCAGCTCAAAAACAAATCAAAGTGGCGCACGATGGCAAACATAGACAAAGCCAGCTCTGAGACGATCTCAACACGTGACAGGAAGACCATGGTCATGGTGGTAATGATCGCCACGGTCCTCATTGTCTGCTACACCCCAGGTGTCGCTCTCTCCTTGGTTACCTTTATCGAACCAGAATTCAGCATTGCTGGTGTCTTTGTCAATGCCTTCTGGGCTTTCTGGTCATTCGCTTTTGTTTTCGATGCTGTCAACTCCGCCATCAATGTCTTCCTCTACTACAAAATGAGCTCCAAATATAGAAAGACATTTCACCAACTCTTTGGTTTCTAAAGATACATTTAAGGAGGCACACGGGACTGCACACTGTTGTTGAGGACCTACTCTTTTGGACATATTAAGTCTCACTGACACACATCACGTACTAGTCTTGATCTCGCAAACTATATATGTCGATTAACAGGTTGCTTTGTTTATGACACTTATCCTAGCAGGAAGCCTCTTTGTCGCTAGTGTTTACATTTAGTGATTAATTATTCAGACAGAGGCTGCTAATTATAACAGCTTGTTCCATGATTGCCAGTTTTTGATTCGCATTTTATATATTGTCAATTACTTTCTGTTTGATTATTCTAGGCAGGTCACATTGTTGTGTCAGGGAATGTGTACATGAAACGTGTATTATTGTGTGTAGTTGATATATATATATATATATATATATATATAATCAACTACACACAATATATATATATATATATATATATATATATATATATATGACCCTTTTCGTCTTGTCAAACGGTCTTGTGGAGGCCATTGTGTATTTTTTTAGGTTTTGTTTCTGTCGAGCAGCTTCTCTTGTAGCTAATTATACCAATGTTTGACAAACACACGCGGCCACAGAATGAACAAGCCAGGCCCACTCACCCACAGGGTTTTCCTTCCTTTTTCATGAGTTTTTTTCTGCTCCAAGTTGATGTAGTTGATGGAACGTGTGTTATTGTGTGTAGTTGATGGAACGTGTATTATTGTGTGTAGTTGATGGAACGTGTATTATTGTGTGTAGTTGATGGAACGTGTAATATTGTGTGTAGTTGATGGAACGTGTATTATTGTGTGTAGTTGATGGAACGTGTATTATTGTGTGTAGTTGATGGAACGTGTATTATTGTGTGTAGTTGATGGAACGTGTATTATTGTGTGTATTTGATGGAACGTGTATTATTGTGTGTAGTTGATGGAACGTGTATTATTGTGTGTAGTTGATGGAACGTGTGTTATTGTGTGTAGTTGATGGAACGTGTATTATTGTGTGCAGTTGATGGACCTTGTTCCTGACTCGGACTGTTTGAGCTTGGGACCTCGATTTTCTTCAAAGAGTTTCATGCTTCCCGTGATTGTCAAACTCAAATACCTGATAACAACGAGGTGGTCGTGTCACCAGCGAGTGTGTTTACATCGCATCTTCACGTTGCCATTCCTTACTGTCTCTTTTAAAGTGTTTTTTTTCTTTCTATATTGTTGCTTTATTGCATTATTTTTTTTTCTTTCTATCTTGTTGCTTTATTGCATCATTTTTTTTCTTTCTATCTTGTTGCTTTATTGCAGTGTTTTCCTTCTCGACATTATCAACGTGTCTTGCTATACTGTACATTGTCAACGTGCATTGCTATACTGTACATTGTCAACGTGTATTGCTATACTCGACATTAACAACGTGTGTTGCTGTACTGTCCATTATCAACGTGTGTTGCTATACTGTACATTATCAACGTGTGTTGTTATACTGTACATTATCAACGTGTGTTGCTACACTCCACACTGTCAACGTGTGTTGCTACACTCGACATTATCAACGTGTGTTGCTAGAACTCGACATTGTCAACGTGTGGTGCTATACTCGACATTATCAACGTGTGTTGCTATACTGTACATTGTCAACGTGTGTTGCTTTATACTCAACATTATCAACGTGTGTTGCTATACTCTACATTATCAACGTGTGTTGCTATACTCGACATTGTCAACGTGTGTTGCTATACACTAATTTGTCAACGTGTGTTGCTATACTCTACATTATCAACGTGTGTTGCTATAGTCGAATTTTTCAACGTGTGTCGCTATACTCTATATTATCAACGTGTGTTGCTATACTCGACATTATCAACGTGTGTTGCTATACTCACCATTATCAACGTGTGTTGCTATACTCGACATTATCAACGTATGTTACTATACTCGACATTATCAACGTGTGTTGCTATACTCGACATTATCAACGTGTGTTGCTATACTCACCATTATCAACGTGTGTTGCTATACTCGACATTATCAACGTGTGTTACTATACTCGACATTATCAACGTGTGTTGCTAGAACTCGACATTATCAACGTGTGGTGCTATACTCACCATTATCAACGTGTGTTGCTATACTCGACATTATCAACGTGTGATACGACACTCGACATTATCAACGTGTGTTGCTAGAACTCGACATTATCAACGTGTGGTGCTATACCCGACATTATCAACGTGTGTTGCTATACTGTACATTGTCAACGCGTGTTCTTTTTACTCAACATTATCAACGTGTGTTGCTATACTCGACATTATCAACGTGTCTTGCTATACTCGACATTATCAACGTGGGTTGCTATACTCTACATTGTTAACGTGTGTTGCTATACTCGACATTATCAACATGTGTTGCTACACACGACATTATCAACGTGTGTTGATATACTCTACATTATCAACGTGTGTTGCTATACTCGTTATTGTCAACGTGTGTTGCTATACACTAAATTGTCAACGTGTGTTGCTATACTCTACATTATCAACGTGTGTTGCTATAATCGACATTGTCAACGTGTGTTGCTATACTCTATATTATCAACGTGTGTTGCTATACTCGAAATTGTCAACGTGTGTTGCTAAACTCGACATTGTCAGCGTGTGTTGCTATACTCGACATTATCATCGTGTGTTGATATTCTCGACATTGTCAACGTGTGTTGCTATACTCTACATTGTCAACGTGTGTTGCTATACTCGACATTATCAACGTGTGTTGCTACACTCGACATTATCAACGTGTGTTGCTATACTCGACATTGTCAACGTGTGTTGCTATAAACTAATTTGTCATCGTGTGTTGCTATACTCTACATTATCAACGTGTGTTGCTATAATCGACATTGTCAACGTGTGTTGCTATACTCTATATTATCAACGTGTGTTGCTATACTCGACATTGTCAATGTGTACTGCTATACTCAACATTATCAACGTATGTTGCTATACTCTTCATTATCAACGTGTGTTGCTATATTCGACATTATCAACGTGTGTTTCTGTACTCTACATTGTCAACGTGTGTTTCTAAACTCGACATTATCAACGTGTGTTGCTGTACTCGACATTGTCAACGTGTGTTTCTATACTCGACATTATCAACGTGTGTTGTATATTCTACATTATCAACGTGGGTTGCTACACTCTACATTGTTAACGTGTGTTGCTATGCTCGACATTATCAACATGTGTCGCTACACTCGACATTATCAACGTGTGTTGCTATACTCGACATTGTCAACGTGTGTTGCTATACACTAATTTGTCAACGTGTGTTGCTATACTCTACATTATCAACGTGTTTTGCTATAATCAACATCGTCAACGTGTGTTGATATACTCTACATTATCAACGTGTGTTGCTATACTCGACATTGTCAACGTGTACTGCTATACTCGACATTATCAACGTGTGTTGCTATACTCTGCAATATCAACGTGTGTTGCTATACTCGACATTATCAACGTGTGTTGCTACACTCAACATTATCAACGTGTGTTGCTATACTCGACATTAATATCTTGTATTGCTGTACTCGACATTATCAACGTGTGTTGCTGTACTCGACATTGTCAATGTGTGTTTCTATACTCGACATTATCAACGTGTGTTACTATTCTCGACATTATCAACGTGTGTTGCTATACTCGACATTGTCAACGTGTGTTGCTGTACTGTACATTGTCAACGCGTGTTGCTTTATACTCAACATTATCAAAATGTGTTGCTATACTCTACATTATCAACGTGTGTTGCTATACTCGACATTTTCAACGTGTGTTGCTATACACTAATTTGTTAACGTGTGTTGCTATACTCTACATTATCAACGTGTGTTGATAGCTATACTCACCATTATCAATGTGTGTTGCTATACTTGACATTATCAACGTGTGTTACTATACTCGACATTATCAACGTGTGATACGACACTCGACATTATCAACGTGTGTTGCTATACTCACCATTATCAACGTGTGTTGCTATACTCGACATTATCAACGTGTGTTACTATACTCGACATTATCAACGTGTGATACGACACTCGGCATTATCAACGTGTGTTGCTAGAACTTTACATTGTCAACGTGTGGTGCTATACTCGACATTATCATCGTGTGTTGATATACTCGACATTGTCAACGTGTGTTGCTTTACTCTACATTATCAACGTGTGTTGCTATACTCGAAATTGTCAACGTGTGTTGCTTTTTACTCAACATTATCAACGTGTGTTGCTATACTCGACATTATCAACGTGTCTTGCTATACTCGACATTATCAACGTGGGTTGCTATACTCTACATTGTGAACGTGTGTTGCTATGCTCTATATTATCAACGTGTGTTGCTATTCTTTATATTATCAACGTGTGTTGCTATACTCTACATTATCAACGTGTGTTGCTATACTCGACATTGTCAACGTGTGTTGCTATACTCTACATTATCAACGTGTGTTGCTATTATCGACATTGTCAACGTGTGTTGCTATACTGTATTATCAACGTTTGTTGCTATACTCGACATTGTCAACGTGTTTTGCTATACTCGACATTATCAACGTGTGTTGCTACACTCGACATTGTCAACGTGTGTTGCTATACACTAATTTGTCAACGTGTGCTGCTATACTCTACATTATCAACGTGTGTTGCTATACTCGACATTAACAACGTGTGTTGCTATACTCGACATTATCAACGTGTACTGCTATACTCGACATTATCAACGTATGTTGCTATACTCTTCATTATCAGCGTGTGTTGCTATACTCGACATTATCAATGTATGTTGCTGTACTCGACATTGTCAACGTGTGTTTCTATACTCGACATTATCAACGTGTGTTACTATACTCGACATTATCAACGTGTGTTGCTATACTCTACATTATCAACGTGTGTTGCTAGAACTCGACATTGTCAACGTGTGTTGCTAAACTCGACATTATCAGCGTGTGTTGCTATACTCGACATTATCATCGTGTGTTGATATACTCGACATTGTCAACGTGTGTTGCTATACTCTACATTGTCAACGTGTGTTGCTATACTCGACATTGTCAACGTGTGTTGCTATACACTAATTTGCCAACGTGTGTTGATATACTCTGCATTATTAACGTGTGTTGCTACACTCAACATTATCAACGGGTGTTGCTATACTCGACATTAATAACTTGTATTGCTATACTCGACATTATCAACGTGTGTTACTATTCTCGACATTATCAACGTGTGTTGCTATACTCGACATTGTCAACGTGTGTTGCTATACTCGACATCGCCAACGTGTGTTGCTATACTCGACATTATCAATGTGTGTTACTATTCTCGACATAACTTCCTCATGAAGTGTGTCTATAGACGACATGGACTGCTTGTTTCGTTCATTAGGACAATATACTCGTTCAGTTCTTTACATCCGTGTCACGATATTCTCATATTGTTGTTAACATCCATACAATGACATTCCTCTAATGTCCCCTTCTCAACATGACATCCCATGACAGAGATTTCCCTCAGTATTTATCATATCATTATCTTCCAGTGATCCCACTAATTATAATAACCTTTTCTCCCAGTGTTTCCCCTCCTTATGACCTTCTCATCAAGTGTTTCCCCTCCTTATGACCTTCTCATCAAGTGTTTCCCCTCCTTATGACCTTCTCATCAAGTGTTTCCCTCCTTATGACCTTCTCATCAAGTGTTTCCCCTACCTTATGACCTTCTCATCAAGTGTTTCCCCTCTCTTCATCATGGCCTTCTCTTGAAGTGTTTCCCCTCCTTATGACCTTCTCATCAAGTGTTTCCCTCCTTATGATCTTCTCATCAAGTGTTTCCCCTCCTTATGACCTTCTCATGAAGTGTTTCCCCTCTCTTCATCATGACCTTCTCATCAAGTGTTTCCCCTCTCTTCATCATGACCTTCTCATCAAGTGTTTCCCTCCTTATGATCTTCTCATCAAGTGTTTCCCCTCCTTATGACCTTCTCATGAAGTGTTTCCCCTCTCTTCATCATGACCTTCTCATCAAGTGTTTGTCCTCTTCATCATGACTTTCTTGTGCAGCGTTCCACTTTCCCATAATGACGTCATTTAGTGTTCCCTACCCCCTACCATCCCCCCCCTTCTTTTCAAAGAGAAGTGCAGCTAAGAGTAACGGACGAACCAACAAATCACACACCAATCCCCCTAGCTACAACACGTCTGTTAACGTGACATGAAAGTACTTCACCTGAACACATAGCTGACTGAGACAAGTTTGTCTATGAAATGTCAGACTGGATGCAGAGAGTCCATGATGGCGTGAAGGTGGACTTCAGATTGAAACAAACGAGTAGCCCAAGAAAAAATTGTGTCTGACAAGACCCGGACATTTCATCCCTTTCCTCTATTCTTCTTGCTGTTTTGTTAGACCCATTTTGTGGAGGTGAGTTCTGAGGTCACAGTGAACTATTTCAAGTCCGAAGATCTTCATCTCTTCATTTCACTTCATCCAGATGTTTTATTGTTTGTGTCGCATTTTCCCTTCAGGATGATTCCACTGCCACGGGCGGTTGAGCAATTATGGATTTTAATTCGTTTGCAGTGATACCGGACCTTCCATAACATTAATCTTTCTCTTCAGTTTTCTCCCTTCTAATTTCTTGTTATGTCTTGTGTCAAACATCAATCGTCGGGATGGTATATCACTGAAAGCTTCTCCATACCTTTGCAAGCTCGTGGCCTTTACATTTCCTGAAATGCTGCTACCGGCTGATATCTACTTCATTACTAGATCTGTATTCCTGGGACAGCAAACAAATGCTTTCTCTATCTCATGGGTGATCTTATTTTGTTTCAGGTCTTTTATCGTTTGGAAAACCGCCTTAAGTGACATCACTTGTGAGTTTCTGAAGGTAGGACACTTGTGTTATTTACCGTCAGTGTAACGTTGTGGAGTGTCATTGATTTTGTTCTATATTTACGGTCATTTGTAACCTACACAGCCCAACCACCACCAGCTTGACGATGAGTTGTCCAACCCATCATTCGTTGAATTGCTTATTATGTAGATAGCAAAACAACAAAGATTCTCATCAGTTAATTCTAATAAATATAATGTTGAATAGGCGATAGCTCAGTGATTAGTGAATTAGACTACAAAGGACAAGGTGTAGGGTTCGATCCCAACCGACGGCTTCCGGGTACACGCAACCTTTAATGGGTACCGGATTTTTTTTCTGGGAAAGTGAAGCGGCACGGACGTAATACCGACCACATTACCCCAAAAATCATGTGCCGAAGGTTTGTAAAATTTATGATCACTAACACCATATTCCCTATACGCCACTTGGCGTGACGGGGGTACTTTACTTTTACTTTTGTATAATGTTAAATATAGTGAGACTAATTTGTTGAATATAGAGAGACTAATTTGTTGAATATAGAGAGACTAATTTGTTGAATATAGAGAGACTAATTTGTTGAATATAGAGAGACTAATTTGTTGAATATAGAGAGACTAATTTGTTGAATATAGAGAGACTAATTTGTTGAATATAGAGAAACTAATTTGTTGAATATAGAGAGACTAATTTGTTGAATATAGAGAGACTAATTTGTTGAATATCGAGAAACTAATTTGTTCAATATAGAGAGACTCATTTGTTAAATATAGAGAGACTCATTTGTTGAATATAGAGAAACTAGTTGTTGAATATAGAGAGACTAATTTGTTGAATATAGAGAGACTAATTTGTTGAATATAGAGAGACTAATTTGTTGAATATAGAGAGACTAATTTGTTGAATATACAGAGACTAATTTGTTGAATATAGAGAGACTAATTTGTTGAATATAGAGAGACTAATTTGTTGAATATAGAGAGACTAATTTGTTGAATATAGAGAAACTAATTTGTTGAATATAGACAAAATAATTTGTTGAATATAAAGAAACTAATTTCTTGAATATAGAGAGACTAATTTGTTGAATATAAAGAAACTAATTTGTTGAATATAGAGAAACTAATTTGTTGAATATAAAGAGACTAATTTGTTCAATATAGAGAAACTAATTTGTTGAATACATACTAATTTGTCGAATATAGAGATACTATTTTGTTGAATATAAAGAAACTAATTTGTTGAATATAAAGAAACTAATTTGTTGAATATAGAGAAACGAATTTGTTGAATATAGAGAAACGAATTTGTTAAATATAGAGAAACTAATTTGTTGAATATATACTAACTTGTTGAATATAGAGAAACTAATTTGTTGAATATAGAGAAACTAATTTGTTGAATATAGAGAAACTAATTTGTTGAATATTGAGAAACTAATTTGTTGAATATAAAGAAACTAATTTGTTGAATATAGAGAAACTAATTTGTTGAATATAGAGAAACTAATTTGTTGAATATAGAGAAACTAATTTGTTGAATATAGAGAAACTAATTTGTTGAATATAGAGAAACTAATTTGTTGAATATAGAGAGACTAATTTGTTGAATATAGAGAAACTAATTTGTTGAATATATACCAATTTGTTAAATATATAGTGAAACTAATTTGTTGAATATAGAGAAACTAATTTGTTGAATATAAAGTAACTAATTTGTAGAATATATACTAATTTATTGAATATAGTAAAACCAATTTGTTGAATATAGAGAGACTAATTTGTTGAATATAGAGAAAATCATTTGTTGAATATAGAGAGACTAATTTGTTGAATATAAAGAAACTAATTTGTTGAATATAGAGAAATTATTTGTTGAATATAAAGAAACTAATTTGTTGAATATATACTAATTTGTTGAATATAGAGAAACTAATTTGTTGAATATAGAGAGACTAACTTGTTGAATATAGCGAAAATCATTTGTTGAATATAGACTAATTTGTTGAATATAAAGAAACTAATTTGTTGAATATAGAGAAACTAATTTGTTGAATATAAAGAAACTAATTTGTTAAATATATACTAATTTGTCGAATATAGAGAGACTATTTTGTTGAATATAAAGAAACTAATTTGTTGAATATAAAGAAACTAATTTGTTGAATATAGAGAAACGAATTTGTTGAATATAGAGAAACGAATTTGTTAAATATAGAGAAACTAATTTGTTGAATATATACTAATTTGTTGAATATAGAGAGACTAATTTGTTGAATATAGAGAGACTAATTTGTTGAATATAGAGAGAATAATTTGTTGAATATAGAGAGACTAATTTGTTGAATATAGAGAAACTAATTTGTTGAATATAGAGAGACTAATTTGTTGAATATAGAGAGACTCATTTGTTGAATACAGATAAAATAATTTGTTGAATATAGAGAAACTAATTTGTTGAATATAGAGAAACTAATTTGTTGAATATAGAGAGACTAATTTGTTGAATATAGAGAAACTAATTTGTTGAATATATACCAATTTGTTGAATATAGTGAAACTAATTTGTTGAATATATACTAATTTGTTGAATATAGAGAAACTAATTTTTTGAATATAGAGAGACTAACTTGTTGAATATAGCGAAAATCATTTGTTGAATATAGACTAATTTGTTGAATATAAAGAAGCTAATTTGTTGAATATAGAGAAACTAATTTGTTGAATATAAAGAAACTAATTTGTTGAATATATAGAAATTAATTTGTTGAATATAGAGAGACTAATTTGTTGAATATAGCGAAAATCATTTGTTGAATATAGACTAATTTGTTGAATATAGAGAGACTAATTTTTTGAATGTAGATAGACTAATTTGTTTAATATAGAGAGACTAATTTGTTTAATATAGAGAGACTAATTTGTTTAATATAGAGAGACTAATTTGTTTAATATAGTGAAAATAATTTGTTGAATATAGAGACTCATTTGTTGATTATAGAGAAACTAATTGGTTGAATATAGAGAGACTAATTTCTTTAATATAGAGAAACTAAATGGTTAAATATAGAGAGACTAATTTGTTGAATATAGAGAGACTAATTTGTTGAATATAGAGAGACTAATTTTTTTAATATAGAGAAAAGAATTTGTTGAATATACAAATACTAATTTATTGGATATACAGATACTAATTTGTTGGATCATCATCATTGAGTGCCATCTCCGCAACGAAGGTTGGCTACCATGGAGCGCCATTCTGCTCTATCTCTTGCTATGATGGTGCAGGTTGTCATCGGTTGATTTGTCCATCTTTTGATGTTACTCGTCCATGTTAATCTTGGTCTGCCTCTGCCTCTTTTACCTTGTATTTTCCCCTCCAGGATCACTTTCGGTAGGCTGTTGTGTCTTTTAACATGGCCTAAGAATCGCATTTGTCTTGTTCTAATTGTGTTCAGAAGTTCTCTTTTCATTTTTAGTTGTTTTAAGACTTCATCGTTTGTTTTCTTTTCCTTCCATCCAATTCTACCTATTCTTCTATATATCCACATTTCAAAGGCTTCAATTCTCTGTTCTGTTTTCTTGTCTAATGTCCATTGTTCTGCACCATATAGGAATATTGAGAAGATGTAACATTTTGCTATTCTTAGTTTTAGCTCTGGTGTTATTTGTTTTGATGTTAGTATGTCCTTCATGACATTAAAATTACTTTTTGCCATTCCTATTCTTTTGTTTATTTCAGTTGTACATTTTCCATCACTGGTTATAGTATGTCCAAGGTAGTTATAGTTCTGAACTGTCTCAAGGTCTATTCCTTCAATTTTGATATCCACTTGTGGGTTTTGAGTATTTTCTTTGTTTATGTTCATAGTTTTAGTCTTTTTGATATTCATATCTAGTCTATATTTTTTGCTTGTCGTGTTTATTTCATTAAGTAATTGTTGTAGGTCTTTAGGATTTTCTGCTAGTAGTACAGTATCGTCAGCATATCTTAGGTTATTGATTATCTTTCCATTAATTTGTAGGCCTGGCATCTCTATGATGTTTTTAAAGATTTGCTCATTGTATAGATTGAACAAGCTTGGTGATAGGATGCATCCTTGTCTTACTCCTCTTTTTATATCAATGGGTGTAGAGAACTCTTTGTTATATTTTATTATTGCTGTTTGCTCCCAGTATAGATTACATATTAGTCGTATATCCATGTCATCTAGATGTATCTCTTTTAGGCATTCTATAAGTTGTTTGTGGTGTACTCTATCAAAAGCTTTGGTGTAGTCTATGAAGCAGGAATATATTGGATTTGTTGGATATACAGATACTAATTAGTATTTGTTGGATATACAGATACTAATTTATTGGATATACAGATACGAATGTGTTGAATATAGAGAGACTAGTTTGTTGAATATAGAAAAACTAATTTGTTCAATGCATATAAGACACTGATAGAATGGGAAGCAGTAGGGCCAAGACTAATGAGAGAAACATTTAAAGCAACAAAAAATAAAATAATAATACACATTATCAGATGCTACCCACAAAGCAATGAGTAGGAAGATTTAGTTAAAGATGAATTCTATAAGCAGTTGCAATGTCAGACGAGCCAAGGATATTATAATCTTGATGGGAGATCTAAATGCAAAAGTAGGACCAGACAACAGAGGCTTCGAAGAGATTATGAAAAAAACAGGGACTTGGAGATATAAATGAGAATGGAGAGATATTCGTGAACTTCTGTGCCCTTAATCAAGTGATTCTAGGAGGAACAATATTCCAACATAAAAGAATACACAAAGCTACTTGGGTGTCACCAGATCATAGAACGGAGAATCAAATTGACCATATGTATGTATTAAAAATAAGAGTGCGTCATCCTTACAGGATGTAAAAGTATATAGAGGGGCAGATGTAGCTTCAGATCATCATCTTCTGTTAGCCAAACTTAAGCTAAAAAGATATACTACAACGAATAAGGGTAGAAAGTATTTCAATGTGGTTTTTATTAAAAAACTAGGAATGAAAGATACATTTGCAGTTATAATATTAAACAAATACCAAGTCCTCCAACAACTAGAAAACGTGATAAATATAGAAGATCATTGGAAACAGGTAAAGGATATATGGAAAGAGTCATGCGAAGAAACATTGGGGAAAAGAGAACGCCAGAATAAGGCATGGATGACAGCAGAGACCTTGAATAAAATTAAAGAAAGAAAGAACAAGAAAGCAGACATAAATAAAAGCAAAACGAAAAGTAATAAAACCAAGACACAGGAAGCTTACACAGAGGTGAACAAAGAAGTGAGAAGATGCATTAAAAGGGATAAGAGGAAATATATAGATGAACTAGCTAAAGAGACAGAAGAAGCAGCAAATAAAGGGAATATGAAAGAACTGTACAACAGCACAAAGAAATTAAGTGGAAAATACAAATAGATCAATACCTATATTAAAGATTTGAAAGGAAATCTGCTTAGTAATATAAGAGAACAAATGGAGAGATGGAAAGAGCACTTTGAAGAACTTTTGAACAGACCCGGCTCAAATAATCCTCCAGATATACTACCAGCAGAAGAGGAGTTACACGTTAACTGTGGAAAACCAAGTAAAGAAAAAATAATGAAAGCCATCAAGCTATTAAAAAAATGGTAAAGCCACATGACCAGATGAAATTCCTTCGGAAGCCATCAAAGCAGATATTAACACCTCTACCAAGATGTTACATAATCTATTAGATAACATTTGGGAGAGGGAAGAAATACATAAAGACTGGAAAGAAGGTTATATGATCAAACTACCAAAGAAAGGAAGTTTACAGGAGTGCACAAATTATAGGGGAATTATGCTACTATCAGTGCCAGGAAAAATATTAGGCAGAATCATTCTGGAGAGACTAAAAGAGGCTATAGAGAAACACTTGAGAGATGAACAAGCAGGTTTTAGGAAGAACAGATCATGTGCTGATCAAATAGCTACACTCTACGTATAATAGTTGAACAAAGTTTATAAATATATTCCCCACCTAATTCCCCACGAGTTGTACTCCTGGTTGGAAAAAAAATACCCCCACGATCGACTCAGCCGTTGGCAGAAATGGGTACCAGGATATTACTCCGGAAAGGTGAGGAATGTCGTCTCGCATCGTGAGTTTCGATACTTGAAGCGACATTACCCAGACGTCTCCAAACACTTCTGGATAGGCAGCCGAGCACATGTGGGTGAACACTCGCGTGCTAAGATAGGCAGCCGAGCACATGTGGGTGAACACTCGCGTGCTAAGATAGGCAGCCGAGCACATGTGGGTGAACACTCGCGTGCTAAGACGCCGGTACAAGTCTTCTGCTTTACCTTTACTTTAACTTTAAAATAAAATATAGAAGATAAAAAATAACACCAAGGACACATTTTTTTAAATTATTGATTACAAAGGTAGGGTACAACGATCCATTTACTGACTCCTCTTTTGGACCCCGGTAGGGCTGATGCGGCTACCTGTGTTGCTCTATTCTACTACCACTGCATCCTCAAACAAAGTAACCAACACTCCTTTATCGCATGCCCGGAGAGGTTAACAGAAGAGATGCGGCTACCTGTGTTGCTCTATTCTACTACCACTACATCCTCAAACAAAGTAACCAACACTCCTTTATCACATCCCTGGAGAGGTGATCATGTTTCGATATTCCAATTCTTTACGATGAATGGTGATATCGCATGGCATGGCTGTGTTCATTTTCTGCGCGGTTTCGTCTTATGTCTTTTGGCGTTTGCTGAGACTGCTACGATGGGGACTATAGTTACCTTTCTTTGTTTGGGAGTTGAGATATTAATTCGGATGATTCCGCTGGCACGGGCGATTGAGCAATTATGGATTTTAATTCGTTTGCAGTGATAACGAGGCTGGTACAGCATTTTTAGAGGAAAAAAACAGACAAGAGCTGCCTTAATCACTGTATAATAAGAGAACAACCATGTTTAATTATTGACTCTAGAAATTGTAAATATTTGGGATATACAGCTAACATGTAAAATAATATTCAGCTTAACACAAAATATGAATATTACTCACCAAAGTAAGTGTATTAAACAACAACACATAACAGAAAACAAATATATAAAACAGTAGCTCTAGAATCCTCCATGATGTGTTTCTACCCCGCATCACAGCACCTGACGGTGGAGAACTGATGATCTTTGCAGCAACTGTCACGTGGTCACGACAAGTAAATATGGACTTTATCATAGCGTAGTTAATCTGGACTTGATCTGTATGATCTATGTAAATTGGGATAGGTACAGGTAAGGCTTATCTGGCTAGGTCGTGGTGAGTCAGACAGGTAAAGGTATTGCGCCAATAGAAAGTGCCTATGAATTATCAATGTCGAGAGCAGCCATGGGAGTAAGATTCGCATTAACAACAAGTAAGCTGTCGCCACAGAAACCAAACTACTGCTGCCCAGAAGGTGCAATCGGGAGAAGGACAAACTGTGGGAGAACACCCAGGCAGGAAGCACACAATTGCCCCACAGAGTTTGGCCGACAACACCCAGGCAGGAAGCACACAATTGCCCCACAGTCTGGTCGACAACACCCAGGCAGGAAGCACACAATGGCCCCAAGCGTCTGGTCTACAACACCCAGGCAGGAAGCACACAATTGCCCCACAGAGTTTGGTCGACAACACCCAGGCAGGAAGCACACAATTGCCCCACAGAGTTTGGCCGACAACACCCAGGCAGGAAGCACACAATTGCCCCACAGAGTTTGGTCGACAACACCCAAGCAGGAAGCACACAATTGCCCCACAGAGTTTGGTCGACAACACCCAGGCAGGAAGCACACAATTGCCCCACAGAGTTTGGTCGACAACACCCAGGCAGGAAGCACACAATTGCCCCACAGAGTTTGGTCGACAATACCCAGGCAGGAAGCACACAATTGCCCCACAGAGTTTGGTCGACAACACCCAAGCAGGAATTACACAATTGCCCCACAGAGTTTGGTCGACAACACCCAAGCAGAAAGTACACAATTGCCCCACAGAGTTTGGTCGACAACACCCAGGCAGGAAGCACACAATTGCCCCACAGAGTTTGGTCGACAACACCTAAGCAGGAAGTACACAATTGCCCCACAGAGTTTGGTCGACAACACCCAAGCAGGAAGTACACAATTGCCCCACAGAGTCTGGTCGACAACACCCAGGCAGGAAGCACACAATTGCCCCACAGAGTTTGGTCGACAACACCCATGCAGGAAGTACACAATTGCCCCACAGAGTTTGGTCCACAACACCCAGGCAGGAAGCACACAATTGCCCCACAGTCTGGTCGATAACACCCAAGCAAGAAGCACACAATTGCCCCACAGTCTGGTCGATAACACCCAGGCAAGAAGCACAAAATGGCCCCACAGTCTGGTCGATAACACCCAAGCAAGAAGCACAAAATTGAACCAAGAGTCTGGCGACAACACCCAAGCAGGAAGCACAAAATGGCCCCACAGTCTGGTCGACAACACCCAGGCAGGAAGCACACAATTGCCCCACAGAGTTTGGTCGACAACACCCAGGCAGGAAGCACACAATTGCCCCACAGAGTTTAGTCGACAACATCTAAGCAGGAAGTACACAATTGCCCCACAGAGTTTGGTCGACAACACCCAAGCAGGAAGTACACAATTGCCCCACAGAGTCTGGTCGACAACACCCAGGCAGGAAGCACACAATTGCCCCACAGAGTTTGGTCGACAACACCCAAGCAGGAAGTACACAATTGCCCCACAGAGTTTGGTCCACAACACCCAGGCAGGAAGCACACAATTGCCCCACAGTCTGGTCGATAACACCCAAGCAAGAAGCACACAATTGCCCCACAGTCTGGTCGATAACACCCAGGCAAGAAGCACAAAATGGCCCCACAGTCTGGTCGATAACACCCAAGCAAGAAGCACAAAATGGAACCAAGAGTCTGGCGACAACACCCAAGCAGGAAGCACAAAATGGCCCCACAGTCTGGTCGACAACACCCAAGCAAGAAGCAAAAAATGGCCCCAAGAGTCTGATTGACAACACCCAAGCAAGAAGCACAAAATGGCCCCAAGAGTCTGGTCGACAACACCCAAGTAGAAAGCACAAAATGGCCCCAAGAGTCTGGTCGACAACACCCAAGCAGGAAGCACAAAATGGCCCCATGAGTCTGGTCGACATCCACTGTAAGAGACTGAAAACTCCCAAGTAAACTGAACATCAAGTCCACTAAAGACAGAGTGTGTCAGCAACAGCACGGACTTATAAGAAACCAAGCAGGTAAATGCAAAAACTGAACACGTGACTGGATCGCCATTCATTGTGTCCTTCTCAATGCTACAGAACACAAGATCAAATGTGTACGATCACAAGCATTGACAACAGAAGGAGCACACGCAGAACTCCTAGTGGATAGAGATTCTCTCACATGAGATTCATCAGCGAAAGTCAAAGTAAATGTCTAAAAAAAACTAAACAATCTGCGGATTAATTTTTTTTCTCTCGACGCTGCAGGGACAATTAAACCCAGAATAGATCTTAACAGTTATGTTTGTTATCTCTGCAGTAGAAAATATTTGGAAAAATTGTTTTAAAAAACCATACAGCCATACAAGAAATATTGCAGACAACCCGCCCCACCCCCAAACTTGTGTGAATCATTGGTTCAACCAGTGGTTATAGTTTCTCCAGTCATTGTTTCAACCAGTGGTTATAGTTTCTCCAGTCATTGGTTCAACCAGTGGTTATAGTTTCTCCAGTCATTGGTTCAACCAGTGGTTATAGTTTCTCCAGTCATTGGTTCAACTAGTGGTTATAGTTTCTCCAGTCATCGGTTCAACCATCGGTTATAGTTTCTGCAATCATTGCTTCTACCAGTGGTTATAGTTTCTCCAGTCATTGGTTCAACCATCGGTTATAGTTTCGGCAATCATTGCTTCTACCAGTGGTTATAGTTTCTCCAGTCATTGGTTCAACCAGTGGTTATAGTTTCTCCAGTCATTGGTTCAACCAGTGGTTATAGTTTCTCCAGTCATTGGTTCAACCAGTGGTTATAGTTTCTCCAGTCATTGGTTCAACCAGTGGTTATAGTTTCTCCAGTCATTGGTTCAACCAGTGGTTATAGTTTCTCCAGTCATTGGTTCAACCAGTGGTTAGTTTCCTCAATCATTGACATCTACCTGTGGTAGAATTTTCTTCTGGTAAAGCCAGAACACAATTTGGAGATCTGTAGAACATCTCTGACACAGCTCGTCCACCCTTATAGACTACGCCCACAATCGAACCGCTTTATGATCACATGCCAGATATAAAATGTCAAAATTCTCCAACATAATCTCACCCCATATTTGATCAAAATCACATGATAATTTGCGAGACATTTCTGCCCATAATTCTCTAGTATGACATGATAGTTTCATAGTCTGCCTTCAGCAAGTTTGACTCTTGTAATTATGAATGTAAGCATGTAATATGATGATTACATTCATGTCACTTGAATGTAATATTAGATTTGTTATCTGTCAAGGTGGCAATCTCAGCAAATAATTATTTATTGTAAAATAGTAGTTAGGCTAGGTATGACGTCTGACACATATTTTACGGGTCGTTATATGTGATGGTTACGTGTTGGGGAATTAGGGAATCTACGTTATGGGCCTAATTGTTGATTTAACGATGGGACTGCGGTTTAATGGTAAAACCAAAGTGGTTATAACGAATATTGCAGGCGTAATGTCAGGAAATGTAAGTGGTCCCAGGATATGAACGTAGGAGGACGATAGAAGGTAATGTACAGAAATCTAGGTCAGCCATGTAGTCTACCAGGAAGTACATATCTGTTCTTTATAGTTTGGTACTTTTTTATAATAGAAGGAAACAAGGTTACATGATTGCCCATATTTGTCAAGGTCACATGATTGCCCATATTTGTCAAGGTCACATGATTGCCCATATTTGTCAAGGTCACATGATTGCCCATATTTGTCAAGGTCACATGATTACTGATGCTGTAAGACTGGGTAATTTTCTAAAATAAAGAAAACACAACGCAATACCGATCTCACCTGTTTGGTCCAACATTAGCGACGACAGGTAACTGCAGGAAGAAGATACGAGGCTCATGATCTCAAGACCAGTTGTCACTGTATCTATACACTAGAGGATGTTCAACATGAGCTCAACACCAGTTGTCACTGTATCTATACACTAGAGGATGTTCAACATGAGCTCAACACCAGTTGTCACTGTATCTATACACTAGAGGATGTTCAACATGAGCTCAACACCAGTTGTCACTGTATCTATACACTAGAGGATGTTCAACATGAGCTCAAACAAGTTGGCCAAACTGCTCACTGATTCCCAGTGGGAAATATTTGAGATCATGAATTTTGTAGTTATTGCCAACATCATCAGTGTCCTTGGTGTGGTGGCTAACGTGATGAACATGGTGGTGTTCTACAAGCAAGGCTTTGCTAGCACCACCACCATCAGCTTTTTTGGGCTGGCCATCTCCGACCTGTGTGGTCTCGTGATGTTGCTGTGTGGAGCGGTTTTCCTTGCCGTTATGTTCATCATGTCAGACATACCGGTGGATCGTGAAGAAGTCTACTATTTGACGCTAGCCACGCCTCATAACATCTTCTCCAGAATTACTGGCTGGATAACTGTTTACATCACAGCAGAGAGGTGTCTTTGTATCATGTTGCCTCTGAAGATCAAGCAATTAGTCACGCCACGGAGTACAACGATTGCTATCAGTTTTATCTACATCTTTATGATGTTAAGTGTTTTACCAAAGTACAGTACAACATATGTAGACTGGAGATTCTACCCAGAGAGAAATAAATCTTTGATTGGGAAAACATCAAACGAGAACAGTAAGATAGCGGAAGCTTGCATATACATCATATTCTCAATCTTGGGTCAGCGTCGTTTATTGCTGTGATTGTGTTCACTGTCGTTCTGGTCTTTAAGCTCAAACAGAAATCTAAATGGCGCCAGACGGTGCAGGTGGAGAAAGCTGGCTCTGAGACGTTATCTACACGTGACAGGAAGACCATGAACATGGTTGTCATGATCGCCGTCGTTTTGATTGTCTGCTACACCCGGGTACAGCTCTCTCCCTGGTCACTTTTATCGAGCCTCAATTCAGCATTGGTGGTGTCTTTGTTAACATGTTCTGGACTTTGTGGTCTTTTGCTTTTGTCTTTAACGTCATCAACTCCAGCGTCAACATCTTCCTCTACTACAAGATGAGCTCTAAATACAGGGAAACCTTTCATCAAATATTTGGTTGTGTTCAACACAAACATGAAAATGAAATGGAAGAGAATATAAGCTAAATCTGATCACAGCAGGAAGGGTAAGGGGGGGGGGATATTTAACGATACGAATTTAAAGTTAAACTTTTAGATCCAGTCATATTTTTCATAAAATCGTTCAAATGACGTAAATACGTTCAGATGTCCACGAATAGATCGATTCTTTCACCAAAATACTTTTAATCGTTATTGTTAAGACATTTCAGGGTAGTCGATAGTTATTCATCAAAACGCTAAAGTTGATGTTTAATTTACATCGGTTTTTTGACATTTTATTTCCAATATTTTGCTATATGTCTTTTTCTACCAGTTTCTGTTGCAGTCACTTCTTTTAAATATATAACCATTTTTTCATTGTTATTATTATTTGATCATATTATAATTTCTTCATTTCTCCGAGAGACGTTCAATAAGTAATGTAAGGGGGCCTCGGTAGCTTAATTGGGAAAACCACCAGACAAGGCTGTCGACGTTCAAACGACCTGTGTTCGATTCCCGCGGAATGCAGTGTGCGTTGTACTTGTGGTTGGGAAGAAAAATACCCTCGCGGTCGACCTAGTCACTGGCAGAAATGGGTACCAGGGTAGTATTCTAGGAAGGTGAGGAATGCCGCCTCGCATCGTGAGTTTAGATGCTTGAAGCGACACTGTTCAGAAGTCTCCGAACACTTCTGGCTCAGTGGCCGAGCACATATGTGTAGAAACTCGCGTGCTAAGACGCCGGTTCAAGTCTCGTACTTTACTTATACCTTTAAGTAATGTCAATAATTTGTTCATTAATATGGTCTGCTCTGCCAAGTCAACAGAAAGTTTCATTTTCTTGAATTTGAATTTAGGATTTTGAACAATCCTTTCGTGCGTTGCAGGCTGCATTCACTAGAGTAATCGGGAATTTATGGACGCATCCATTGTTGTGTGTGCTACGTCATCATAATGGCTGATCGTATAACCCTAAACCGATCGTACGCTAATAATGAAAGGCGAAATGACGGAGTTTTGTTCATGAATTTGCAACCCTTGTGGGACTCCCGGAGTTTCATGTTATTCAGGAGGGATATTGTCTAGATTCAAGAGGGCTACTGTGAGATCGAGGGTAGACATGTGAACTGGTTTATCATTTCACAATTTCATATTGCAGGGAGATCTTACGGTCTGTTGTTCGATGTGCAACGGGGATAATCAGACGACTAGCTGTGTTTCATATGTTCGAATCTGTCCAAACATCATTAAGCGCAATACATTTTTAAAAATATGACGATCATCATTTTCAGGAGAACGTGAACTTCCGGTCAATATAGTGGATAGGCAGCAGGAACAGTTAGAGACTGTCTGAAAAGGGTTCCATGTTGCAGTTTCCTCATATTCCAAGTCCGGCTTGTTGTAGGAGCTACTGAGTTACGTGCTCTGTGCATACTGTGAGCTGGACTGTGCGTTTCATCCGTTTTGATCGTGTTTCGATATTCCCATTGCTTACGGTGAATGAAGATATCTTATGACAGGGAACAGATGGCTGTGTTCACTTTTTGTGCAGTTTCGCCTTATATCTTTTGGCGTGTGCTGAGACTGCTATGATGGGGACTACAGCTACCTTTCTTTGTTTGGAAGAAAAGATATTAATTCGGATGATTCCACTGAAACGGGTGGTTGAGCATTTATGGATTTTAATTCGATTGCAGTGATACCGGGCCTTCAATAACCATAACCATAACCATAACCATAAATAGTTTGTCTCTGTTAGTTTTATCAGGAGAACAGAATGTTGATTAATTTGCAGCATCATTGAATCTTTTCATACATCCCCACATACTGTCATCATCATCCCATAAATGGTAGTGGTACAGTCAGCCTCCCAAGTAGAGTCTGGGAGTGGCCAGCTTTAGAAACAAAGAGCTGTCTTTGAGTTTTTTGTGACATAAGATGAAAGCATCAGAGACATTGATGTTAGCTTGAAGAGTGTGTATGGAGAGATGGTAGTGTATGGAGAGATGTCAGTGTATGGAGAGATGGTAATTTATGGAGAGATGTCAGTGTATGGAGAGATGTCAGTGTATGGGGAGATGTCAGTGTATGGAGAGATGTCAGTGTATGGAGAGATGGTAATTTATGGAGAGATGTCAGTGTATGGAGAGATGGTAGTGTATGGAGAGATGTCAGTGTATGGAGAGATGGTAATTTATGGAGAGATGTCAGTGTATGGAGAGATGTCAGTGTATGGAGAGATGTCAGTGTATGGAGAGATGTCAGTGTATGGAGAGATGGTAATGTATGGAGAGATGTCAGTGTATGGAGAGATGTCAGTGTATGGAGAGATGTCAGTGTATGGAGAGATGGTAATGTATGGAGAGATGTCAGTGTATGGAGAGATGTCAATGTATGTAGAGATGTCAGTGTATGGAGAGATGTCAGTGTGTGGAGGAGATGGTAGTGTATGTAGAGATGTCAGTGTGTGGAGAGATGGTAGTGTATGGAGAGATGTCAGTGTGTGGAGGAGATGGTAGTGTATGTAGAGATGTCAGTGTGTGGAGAGATGGTAGTGTATGGAGAGAAGTCAGTGTATGGAGAGATGGTAATTTATGGAGAGATGTCAGTGTGTGGAGAGATGGTAATGTATGTGGAGATTTCAGTGTATGGAGAGATGGTAATGTATGGAGAGATGGAAGTGTAAGGAGAGCGAGAATTGACGCAAAGATTTCTCTGATGTCTAGCGATACTAGATGTGAAGATTTCTTTGATGTCTAGCGATACTAGATGTGAAGATTTCTTTGATGTCTAGCGATACTAGAGGTGAAGATTTCTTTGATGTCTAGTGATACTAGATGTGAAGATTTCTTTGATGTCTAGCGATACTAGAGGTGAAGATTGCTTTGATGTCTAGCGATACTAGATGTGAAGATTTCTTTGATGTCTAGCGATACTAGAGGTGAAGATTTCTTTGATGTCTAGCGATACTAGATGTGAAGATTTCTTTGATGTCTAGCGATACTAGAGGTGAAGATTTCTTTGATGTCTAGCGATACTAGATGTGAAGATTTCATTGATGTCTAGCGATACTAGAGGTGAAGATTTCTTTGATGTCTAGCGATACTAGATGTGAAGATTTCATTGATGTCTAGCGATACTAGAGGTGAAGATTTCTTTGATGTCTAGCGATACTAGATGTGAAGATTTCTTTGATGTCTAGCGAGAGTAGATGTGAAGATTTCTCTGATGCCTAGCGATACTAGATGTGAAGATTTCTTTGATGTCTAGCGATACTAGATGTGAAGATTTCTTTGATGTCTAGCGAGAGTAGATGTGAAGATTTCTTTGATGTCTAGCGAGAGTAGATGTGAAGATTTCTTTGATGTCTAACGATACTAGATGTGAAGATTTATTTGATGTCTAGCGATACTAGAGGTGAAGATTTCTTTGATATCTAGCGATACTAGATGTGAAGATTTCTTTGATGTCTAGCGAGAGTAGATGTGAAGATTTCTTTGATGTCTAGCGATACTAGATGTGAAGATTTCTCTGATGCCTAGCGATACTAGTTGTGCAGATTACACTGATGTCTAGCGATACTAGATGTGAAGATTTCTTTGATGTCTAGCGATACTAGATGTGAAGATTTCTTTGATGTCTAGCGATACTAGATGTGAAGATTTCTTTGATGTCTAGCGATACTAGATGTGAAGATTACACTGATGTCTAGTGATACTAGATGTGACGATTACACTGACGTCTAGCGATACTAGATGTGAAGATTACACTGATGTCTAGTGATACTAAATGTGAAGATTACACTGATGTCTAATGATACTATATGTGAAGATTACACTGATGTCTAACGATACTATATGTGAAGATTACACTGATGTCTAACAATACTATATCTGAAGATTACACTGATGTCTAACGATACTATATGTGAATATTACACTGATGTCTAGCGATACTAGATGTGAAGATTACACTGATGTCTAACGATACTATATGTGAATATTACACTGATGTCTAAAGATACTATATGTGAAGATTGCACTGATGTCTAACGATACTATATGTGAATATGACACTGATGTTTAGCGATACTAGATGTGAAGATTACACCGATGTCTAACAATACTATGTCTGAAGATTACACTGATGTCTAACGATACTATATGTGAATATTACACTGATGTCTAGCGATAATAGATGTGAAGATTACACTGATGTCTAACGATACTAGATGTGAAGATAAAACTGATGTCTAGCGATACTATATGTGAAGATTAAACTGATGTCTAGCGATACTAGATGTGAAGATTACACTGATGTTTAGCGATACTAGATGTGAAGATTACACTGATGTCTAGCGATACTATATGTGAAGATTAAACTGATGTCTAGCGATACTAGATGTGAAGATTACACTGATGTTTAGCGATACTAGATGTGAAGATTACACTGAAGTCTAGTAATACTAGATGTGAATATTACACTGATGTCTAGCGATACTAGATGTGAAGATTACATTGATGTCTAGCGATACTAGATGTGAAGATTACACTGATGTCTAGCGATACTAGATGTGAAGATTACACTGATGTCTAGCGATACTAGATTTGAAGATTACACTGATGTCTAGCGATACTAGATGTGAAAATTACACCGATGTCTAGCGATACTACATGTGAAGATTACACCGATGTCTAGCGACACTAGATGTGAAGATTTCTTTGATGTCTAGCGATACTAGATGTGAAGATTTCTTTGATGTCTAGCGATACTAGATGTGAAGATTACACTGATGTCTAGTGATACTAGATGTGACGATTACACTGACGTCTAGCGATACTAGATGTGAAGATTACACTGATGTCTAGTGATACTAAATGTGAAGATTACACTGATGTCTAATGATACTATATGTGAATATTACACTGATGTCTAACGATACTATATGTGAAGATTACACTGAAGTCTATCAATACTATATCTGAAGATTACACTGATGTCTAACGATACTATATGTGAAGATTACACTGATGTCTAGCGATTCTAGATGTGAAGATTACACTGATGTCTAGCGATACTTTATGTGAATATTACACTGATGTCTAACGATACTATATGTTAATATTACACTGATGTCTAGCGATACTAGATGTGAAGATTACACCGATGTCTAACAATACTATATCTGAAGATTACACTGATGTCTAACGATACTATATGTGAATATTACACTGATGTCTAGCGATACTAGATGTGAAGATTACACTGATGTCTAACGATACTAGATGTGAAGATTAAACTGATGTCTAGCGATACTATATGTGAAGATTAAACTGATGTCTAGCGATACTAGATGTGAAGATTACACTGATGTTTAGCGATACTAGATGTGAAGATTACACTGATGTCTAGCGATACTATATGTGAATATTAAACTGATGTCTAGCGATATTAGATGTGAAGATTACACTGATGTTTAGCGATACTAGATGTGAAGATTACACTGAAGTCTAGTAATACTAGATGTGAATATTACACTGATGTCTAGCGATACTAGATGTGAAGATTACACTGATGTCTAGCGATACTAGATGTGAAGATTACACTGATGTCTAGCGATACTAGATGTGAAGATTACACTGATGTCTAGCGATACTAGATTTGAAGATTACACTGATGTCAAGCGATACTAGATGTGAAAATTACACCGATGTCTAGCGATACTAGATGTGAAGATTACACCGATGTCTAGCGACACTAGATGTGAAGATTTCTTTGATGTCTAGCGATACTAGATGTGAAGATTTCTTTGATGTCTAGCGATACTAGATGTGAAGATTACACTGATGTCTAGTGATACTAGATGTGACGATTACACTGACGTCTAGCGATACTAGATGTGAAGATTACACTGATGTCTAGTGATACTAAATGTGAAGATTACACTGATGTCTAATGATACTATATGTGAAGATTACACTGATGTCTAACGATACTATATGTGAAGATTACACTGATGTCTATCAATACTATGTCTGAAGATTACACTGATGTCTAACGATACTATATGTGAATATTACACTGATGTCTAGCGATACTAGATGTGAAGATTACACTGATGTCTAACGATACTTTATGTGAATATTACACTGATGTCTAACGATACTATATGTGAAGATTACACTGATGTCTAACGATACTATATGTGAATATTACACTGATGTCTAGCGATACTAGATGTGAAGATTACACCGATGTCTAACAATATTATATCTGAAGATTACACTGATGTCTAACGATACTATATGTGAATATTACACTGATGTCTAGCGATACTAGATGTGAAGATTACACTGATGTCTAACGATACTAGATGTGAAGATTAAACTGATGTCTAGCGATACTATATGTGAAGATTAAACTGATGTCTAGCGATACTAGATGTGAAGATTACACTGATGTTTAGCGATACTAGATGTGAAGATTACACTGATGTCTAACGATATTATATGTGAAGATTAAAATGCTGTCTATCGATACTAGATGTGAAGATTACCCTGATGTTTAGCGATACTAGATGTGAAGATTACACTGAAGTCTAGTAATACTAGATGTGAATATTACACTGATGTCTAGCGATACTAGATGTGAAGATTACACTGATGTCTAGCGATACTAGATGTGAAGATTACACTGATGTCTAGCGATACTAGATGTGAAGATTACACTGATGTCTAGCGATACTAGATTTGAAGATTACACTGATGTCAAGCGATACTAGATATGAAGATTACACCGATGTCTAGCGATACTAGATGTGAAGATTACACCGATGTCTAGCGACACTAGATGTGAAGATTACCCTGATGTCTAGCGACACTAGATGTGAAGATTACCCTGATGTCTAGCGACACTAGATGTGAAGATTACCCTGATGTCTAGCGACACTAGATTTGAAGATTACCCTGATGTCTAGCGACACTAGATGTGAAGATTACCCTGATGTCTAGCGACACTAGATGCGAAGATTACCCTGATGTCTAGCGACACTAGATTTGAAGATTTCTCTGATGTCTAGCGACACTAGATGTGAAGATTACCATGATGTCTAGCGACACTAGATTTGAAGATTACCCTGATGTCTAGCGACACTAGATGTGAAGATTACCCTGATGTCTAGCGTCTCTAGATGTGAAGATTACCCTGATGTCTAGCGACACTAGATTTGAAGATTTCTCTGATGTCTAGCGACACTAGATGTGAAGATTACCCTGATGTCTAGCGACACTAGATGTGAAGATTACCCTGATGTCTAGCGACACTAGATTTGAAGATTACCCTGATGTCTAGCGACACTAGATGTGAAGATTACCCTGATGTCTAGCGACACAAGATGTGAAGATTACCCTGATGTCTAGCGACACTAGATTTGAAGATTTCTCTGATGTCTAGCGACACTAGATGTGAAGATTACCCTGATGTCTAGCGACACTAGATGTGAAGATTACCCTGATGTCTAGCGACACTAGATGTGAAGATTACCCTGATGTCTAGCGACACTAGATGTGAAGATTACCCTGATGTCTAGCGACACTAGATTTGAAGATTTCTCTGATGTCTAGCGACACTAGATGTGAAGATTACCCTGATGTCTAGCGACACTAGATTTGAAGATTACCCTGATGTCTAGCGACACTAGATGTGAAGGTTACCCTGATGTCTAGCGACACTAGATGTGAAGATTACCCTGATGTCTAGCGACACTAGATTTGAAGATTACCCTGATGTCTAGCGACACTAGATTTGAAGATTTCTCTGATGTCCATCTGTAGTAGACATGAAGATTTCTCTGATGTCCATCTGTAGTAGACATGAAGATTTCTCTGTTGTCCATCTGTAGTAGACATGAAGATTTCTCTGATGTCCAACGGTAGTGGACGCGAAGATTTCTCTGATGTCCAACGGTAGTAGACGCGAAGATTTCTCTGATGTCCAGCGGTAGTAGACGCGAAGATTTCTCTGATGTCCAGCGGTAGTAGACATGAAGATTTATCTGATGTCCATCTGTAGTAGACGCGAAGATTTCTCTGATGTCCAACGGTAGTAGACGCGAAGATTTCTCTGATGTCCAACGGTAGTAGACGCGAAGATTTCTCTGATGTCCAGCGGTAGTAGACATGAAGATTTATCTGATGTCCATCTGTAGTAGACGCGAAGATTTCTCTGATGTCCAACGGTAGCAGACGCGAAGATTTCTCTGATGTCCAACGGTAGTAGACGCGAAGATTTCTCTGATGTCCAGCGGTAGTAGACATGAAGATTTATCTGATGTCCATCTGTAGTAGACATGAAGATTTCTCTGATGTCCATCTGTAGTAGACATGAAGATTTCTCTGATGTCCATCTGTAGTAGACGCGAAGATTTCTCTGATGTCCAACGGTAGTAGACGCGAAGATTTCTCTGATGTCCAACGGTAGTAGACGCGAAGATTTCTCTGATGTCCATCTGTAGTAGACGCGAAGATTTCTCTGATGTCCAACGGTAGTAGACGCGAAGATTTCTCTGATGTCCAACGGTAGTAGACGTGAAGATTTATCTGATGTCCATCTGTAGTAGACGCGAAGATTTCTCTGATGTCCAGCGGTAGTAGACGTGAAGATTTCTCTGATGTCCAGCGCTAGTAGACATGAATATTTCTCTGATGTCCAGCGGTAGTAGACGTGAAGATTTCTCTGATGTCCAGCGGTAGTAGACGTGAAGATTTTTCTGATGTCCAGCGCCAGTAGACATGAAGATTGCTTGATGTTCAGCGGTAGTAGACGCGAAGATTTCTCTGATGTCCAACGTTAGTAGACGTGAAGATTTCTCTGATGTCCAACGTTAGTAGACGTGAAGATTTCTCTGATGTCTAGCGATACTAGAGGTGAAGATTTCTTTGATGTCTAGCGATAGTAGATGTGAAGATTTCTTTGATATCTAGCGAGAGTAGATGTGAAGATTTCTCTGATGCCTAGCGATACTAGATGTGAAGATTACACTGATGTCTAGCGACACTAGTTGTGAAGATTACATTGATGTCTAGCGATACTAGATGTGAAGATTTCGTTGATGTCTAGCGATACTAGATGTGAAGATTTCTTTGATGTCTAGCGATACTAGATGTGAAGATTTCTTTGATGTCAAGCGATACTAGATGTGAAGATTACACCGATGTCTAGCGATACTAGATGTGAAGATTACACTGATGTCTAGCGATACTAGATGTGAAGATTACCCTGATGTCCATCTGTAGTAGACGCGAAGATTTCTCTGATGTCCATCTGTAGTAGACGCGAAGATTTCTCTGATGTCCAACGGTAGTAGACGGGAAGATTTCTCTGATGTCCAGCGCTAGTAGACGTGAAAAATTCTCTGATGTCCAGCGGTAGTAAACGTGAAAATTTCTCTGATGTCCAGCGCTAGTAGACATGAAGATTTCTCTGATGTCCAGCGGTAGTAGACGCGAAGATTTCACTGATGTCCAGCGGTAGTAGACGGGAAGATTTCTCTGATGTCCAGCGCTAGTAGACATGAAGATTGCTTGATGTTCAGCGGTAGTAGACGCGAAGATTTCTCTGATGTCCAGCGGTAGTAGACGTGAAGATTTCTCTGATGTCCAGCGGTAGTAGACGCGAAGATTTCTCTGATGTCCAGCGCTAGTAGACATGAAGATTGCTTGATGTCCATCTGTAGTAGACGCGAAGATTTCTCTGATGTCCAACGGTAGTAGACGCGAAGATTTCTCTGATGTCCAACGGTAGTAGACGCGAAGATTTCTCTGATGTCCATCTGTAGTAGACATGAAGATTTCTCTGATGTCCATCTGTAGTAGACGCGAAGATTTCTCTGATGACCAACGGTAGTAGACGCGAAGATTTCTCTGATGTCCAACGGTAGTAGACGCGAAGATTTCTCTGATGTCCATCTGTAGTAGACGCGAAGATTTCTCTGATGTCCAACGGTAGTAGACGCGAAGATTTCTCTGATGTCCAACGGTAGTAGACGTGAAGATTTATCTGATGTCCATCTGTAGTAGACGCGAAGATTTCTCTGATGTCTAGCGGTAGTAGACGTGAAGATTTCTCTGGTGTCCAGCGCTAGTAGACATGAATATTTCTTTGATGTCCAGCGGTAGTAGACGTGAAAATTTCTCTGATGACTAGCAGTAGTAGACGGGAAGATTTCTCTGATGTCCAGCGGTAGTAGACGTGAAGATTTCTCTGATGTCCAACGTTAGTAGACGTGAAGATTTCTCTGATGTCCAACGTTAAAACGTGAAGATTTCTCTGATGTCTAGCGATACTAGAGGTGAAGATTTCTTTGATATATAGCGATACTAGATGTGAAGATTTCTTTGATGTCTAGCGATACTAGATGTGAAGATTTCTTTGATGTCTAGCGATACTAGATGTGAAGATTTCTTTGATGTCAAGCGATACTAGATGTGAAGATTACACCGATGTCTAGCGATACTAGATGTGAAGATTACACCGATGTCTAGCGATACTAGATGTGAAGATTACCCTGATGTCCATCTGTAGTAGACGCGAAGATTTCTCTGATGTCCATCTGTAGTAGACGCGAAGATTTCTCTGATGTCCATCTGTAGTAGACATGAAGATTTCTCTGATGTCCATCTGTAGCAGACATGAAGATTTCTCTGATGTCCATCTGTAGCAGACATGAAGATTTCTCTGATGTCCATCTGTAGTAGACGCGAAGATTTCTCTGATGTCCATCTGTAGCAGACATGAAGATTTCTCTGATGTCCATCTGTAGTAGACGCGAAGATTTCTCTGATGTCCATCTGTAGCAGACATGAAGATTTCTCTGATGTCCATCTGTAGTAGACATGAAGATTTATCTGATGTCCATCTGTAGTAGACGCGAAGATTTCTCTGATGTCCAACTGTAGTAGACGCGAAGATTTCTCTGATGTCCAACGGTAGTAGACGCGAAGATTTCTCTGATGTCCTGCGGTAGTAGACATGAAGATTTATCTGATGTCCATCTGTAGTAGACATGAAGATTTCTCTGATGTCCATCTGTAGTAGACATGAAGATTTCTCTGATGTCCATCTGTAGTAGACGCGAAGATTTCTCTGATGTCCAAAGGTAGTAGACGCGAAGATTTCTCTGATGTCCAACGGTAGTAGACGCGAAGATTTCTCTGATGTCCATCTGTAGTAGACGCGAAGATTTCTCTGATGTCCAACGGTAGTAGACGCGAAGATTTCTCTGATGACCAACGGTAGTAGACGTGAAGATTTATCTGATGTCCATCTGTAGTAGACGCGAAGATTTCTCTGATGTCCAGCGGGAGTAGACGTGAAGATTTCTCTGATGTCCAGCGCTAGTAGACATGAATATTTCTCTGATGTCCAGCGGTAGTAGACGTGAAAATTTCTCTGATGTCTAGCAGTAGTAGACGGGAAGATTTCTCTGATGTCCAGCGGTAGTAGACGTGAAGATTTTTCTGATGTCCAGCGCTAGTAGACATGAAGGTTGCTTGATGTTCAGCGGTAGTAGACGCGAAGATTTCTCTGATGTCCAACGTTAGTAGACGTGAAGATTTCTCTGATGTCCGACGTTAGTAGACGTGAAGATTTCTCTGATGTCTAGCGATACTAGAGGTGAAGATTTCTTTGATGTCTAGCGATAGTAGATGTGAAGATTTCTTTGATGTCTAGCGAGAGTAGATGTGAAGATTTCTCTGATGCCTAGCGATACTAGATGTGAAGATTACACTGATGTCTAGCGACACTAGTTGTGAAGATTACATTGATGTCTAGCGATACTAGATGTGAAGATTTCTTTGATGTCTAGCGATACTAGATGTGAAGATTTCTTTGATGTCTAGCGATACTAGATGTGAAGATTTCTTTGATGTCAAGCGATACTAGATGTGAAGATTACACCGATGTCTAGCGATACTAGATGTGAAGATTACACCGATGTCTAGCGATACTAGATGTGAAGATTACCCTGATGTCCATCTGTAGTAGACGCGAAGATTTCTCTGATGTCCATCTGTAGTAGACGCGAAGATTTCTCTGATGTCCAACGGTAGTAGACGGGAAGATTTCTCTGATGTCCAACGGTAGTAGACGGGAAGATTTCTCTGATGTCCAACGGTAGTTGACGTGAAAATTTCTCTGATGTCCAGCGGTAGTAGACGTGAAAATTTCTCTGATGTCCAGCGGTAGTAGACATGAAGATTTCTCTGATGTCCAACGGTAGTAGACGCGAAGATTTCACTGATGTCCAGCGGTAGTAGACGGGAAGATTTCTCTGATGTCCAGCGCTAGTAGACATGAAGATTGCTTGATGTTCAGCGGTAGTAGACGCGAAGATTTCTCTGATGTCCAGCGGTAGTAGACGTGAAGATTTCTCTGATGTCCAGCGCTAGTAGACATGAAGATTGCTTGATGTTCAGCGGTAGTAGATGCGAAGATTTCTCTGATGTCCAGCGGTAGTAGACGCGAAGATTTCTCTGATGTCCAGCAGTAGTAGACGTGAAGATTTCTCTAATGTCTAGCTGTAGTAGACGTGAAGATTTATCTAATGTCTAGCGAAAGTAGATGTGAAAATATATCTGATGTTTAGCTGTAGTAGACATGAAGATTTCTCTGATGTCCATCTGTAGTAGACATGAAGATTTCTCTGATGTCCATCTGTAGTAGACGCGAAGATTTCTCTGATGTCCAACGGTAGAAGACGCGAAGATTTCTCTGATGTCCAACGGTAGTAGACGCGAAGATTTCTCTGATGTCCAGCGGTAGTAGACATGAAGATTTATCTGATGTCCATCTGTAGTAGACATGAAGATTTCTCTGATGTCCATCTGTAGTAGACATGAAGATTTCTCTGATGTCCATCTGTAGTAGACGCGAAGATTTCTCTGATGTCCAACGGTAGTAGACGCGAAGATTTCTCTGATGTCCAACGGTAGTAGACGCGAAGATTTCTCTGATGTCCATCTGTAGTAGACGCGAAGATTTCTCTGATGTCCAACGGTAGTAGACGCGAAGATTTCTCTGATGTCCAACGGTAGTAGACGTGAAGATTTATCTGATGTCCATCTGTAGTAGACGCGAAGATTTCTCTGATGTCCAGCGGTAGTAGACGTGAAGATTTCTCTGATGTCCAGCGCTAGTAGACATGAATATTTCTCTGTTGTCCAGCGGTAGTAGACGTGAAGATTTCTCTGATGTCCAGCGGTAGTAGACGTGAAGATTTTTCTGATGTCCAGCGCTAGTAGACATGAAGATTGCTTGATGTTCAGCGGTAGTAGACGCGAAGATTTCTCTGATGTCCAACGTTAGTAGACGTGAAGATTTCTCTGATGTCCAACGTTAGTAGACGTGAAGATTTCTCTGATGTCTAGCGATACTAGAGGTGAAGATTTCTTTGATGTCTAGCGATAGTAGATGTGAAGATTTCTTTGATGTCTAGCGAGAGTAGATGTGAAGATTTCTCTGATGCCTAGCGATACTAGATGTGAAGATTACACTGATGTCTAGCGACACTAGTTGTGAAGATTACATTGATGTCTAGCGATACTAGATGTGAAGATTTCTTTGATGTCTAGCGATACTAGATGTGAAGATTTCTTTGATGTCAAGCGATACTAGATGTGAAGATTACACCGATGTCTAGCGATACTAGATGTGAAGATTACACTGATGTCTAGCGATACTAGATGTGAAGATTACCCTGGTGTCCATCTGTAGTAGACGCGAAGATTTCTCTGATGTCCATCTGTAGTAGACGCGAAGATTTCTCTGATGTCCAACGGTAGTAGACGGGAAGATTTCTCTGATGTCCAGCGCTAGTAGACGTGAAAAATTCTCTGATGTCCAGCGGTAGTAAACGTGAAAATTTCTCTGATGTCCAGCGCTAGTAGACATGAAGATTTCTCTGATGTCCAACGGTAGTAGACGCGAAGATTTCAATGATGTCCAGCGGTAGTAGACGGGAAGATTTCTCTGATGTCCAGCGCTAGTAGACATGAAGATTGCTTGATGTTCAGCGGTAGTAGACGCGAAGATTTCTCTGATGTCCAGCGGTAGTAGACGTGAAGATTTCTCTGATGTCCAGCGCTAGTAGACATGAAGATTGCTTGATGTTCAGCGGTAGTAGATGCGAAGATTTCTCTGATGTCCAGCGGTAGTAGACGCGAAGATTTCTCTGATGTCCAGCAGTAGTAGCCGTGAAGATTTCTCTTATGTCTAGCTGTAGTAGACGTGAAGATTTATCTAATGTCTAGCGAAAGTAGATGTGAAAATATATCTGATGTTTAGCTGTAGTAGACATGAAGATTTCTCTGATGTCCATCTGTAGTAGACATGAAGATTTCTCTGATGTCCATCTGTAGTAGACGCGAAGATTTCTCTGATGTCCAACGGTAGTAGACGCGAAGATTTCTCTGATGTCCAACGGTAGTAGACGCGAAGATTTCTCTGATGTCCAGCGGTAGTAGACATGAAGATTTATCTGATGTCCATCTGTAGTAGACATGAAGATTTCTCTGATGTCCATCTGTAGTAGACATGAAGATTTCTCTGATGTCCATCTGTAGTAGACGCGAAGATTTCTCTGATGACCAACGGTAGTAGACGCGAAGATTTCTCTGATGTCCATCTGTAGTAGACGCGAAGATTTCTCTGATGTCCAACGGTAGTAGACGCGAAGATTTCTCTGATGTCCAACGGTAGTAGACGTGAAGATTTATCTGATGTCCATCTGTAGTAGACGCGAAGATTTCTCTGATGTCTAGCGGTAGTAGACGTGAAGATTTCTCTGATGTCCAGCGCTAGTAGACATGAATATTTCTTTGATGTCCAGCGGTAGTAGACGTGAAAATTTCTCTGATGTCTAGCAGTAGTAGACGGGAAGATTTCTCTGATGTCCAGCGGTAGTAGACGTGAAGATTTCTCTGATGTCCAGCGCTAGTAGACATGAAGATTGCTTGATGTTCAGCGGTAGTAGACGCGAAGATTTCTCTGATGTCCAACGTTAGTAGACGTGAAGATTTCTCTGATGTCCAACGTTAGTAGACGTGAAGATTTCTCTGATGTCTAGCGATACTAGAGGTGAAGATTTCTTTGATGTATAGCGATACTAGATGTGAAGATTTCTTTGATGTCTAGCGATACTAGATGCGAAGATTTCTTTGATGTCTAGCGATACTAGATGTGCAGATTTCTTTGATGTCAAGCGTTACTAGATGTGAAGATTACACCGATGTCTAGCGATACTAGATGTGAAGATTACACCGATGTCTAGCGATACTAGATGTGAAGATTACCCTGATGTCCATCTGTAGTAGACGCGAAGATTTCTCTGATGTCTAGCTGTAGTAGACGTGAAGATTTCTCTGATGTCCAGCGCTAGTAGACATGAATATTTCTTTGATGTCCAGCGGTAGTAGACGTGAAAATTTCTCTGATGTCTAGCAGTAGTAGACGGGAAGATTTCTCTGATGTCCAGCGGTAGTAGACGTGAAGATTTCTCTGATGTCCAGCGCTAGTAGACATGAAGATTTCTCTGATGTCCAACGTTAGTAGACGTGAAGATTTCTCTGATGTCTAGCGATACTAGAGGTGAAGATTTCTTTGATGTATAGCGATACTAGATGTGAAGATTTCTTTGATGTCTAGCGATACTAGATGTGAAGATTTCTTTGATGTCTAGCGATACTAGATGTGAAGATTTCTTTGATGTCAAGCGATACTAGATGTGAAGATTACACCGATGTCTAGCGATACTAGATGTGAAGATTACACCGATGTCTAGCGATACTAGATGTGAAGATTACCCTGATGTCCATCTGTAGTAGACGCGAAGATTTCTCTGATGTCTAGCGGTAGTAGACGTGAAGATTTCTCTGATGTCCAGCGCTAGTAGACATGAATATTTCTTTGATGTCCAGCGGTAGTAGACGTGAAAATTTCTCTGATGTCTAGCAGTAGTAGACGGGAAGATTTCTCTGATGTCCAGCGGTAGTAGACGTGAAGATTTCTCTGATGTCCAGCGCTAGTAGACATGAAGATTGCTTGATGTCCAGCGTTAGTAGACGCGAAGATTTCTTTGATGTCCAACGTTAGTAGACGTGAAGATTTCTCTGATGTCCAACGTTAGTAGACGTGAAGATTTCTCTGATGTCTAGCGATACTAGAGGTGAAGATTTCTTTGATGTATAGCGATACTAGATGTGAAGATTTCTTTGATGTCTAGCGATACTAGATGTGAAGATTTCTTTGATGTCTAGCGATACTAGATGTGAAGATTTCTTTGATGTCAAGCGATACTAGATGTGAAGATTACACCGATGTCTAGCGATACTAGATGTGAAGATTACACCGATGTCTAGCGATACTAGATGTGAAGATTACCCTGATGTCCATCTGTAGTAGACGCGAAGATTTCTCTGATGTCCATCTGTAGTAGACGCGAAGATTTCTCTGATGTCCATCTGTAGTAGACATGAAGATTTCTCTGATGTCCATCTGTAGCAGACATGAAGATTTCTCTGATGTCCATCGGTAGTAGACGCGAAGATTTCTCTGATATCCAACGGTAGTAGACGCGAAGATTTCTCTGATGTCCAGCGGTAGTAGACGCGAAGATTTCTCTGATGTCCAGCGGTAGTAGACATGAAGATTTATCTGATGTCCATCTGTAGTAGACGCGAAGATTTCTCTGATGTCCAACGGTAGTAGACGCGAAGATTTCTCTGATGTCCAACGGTAGTAGACGCGAAGATTTCTCTGATGTCCAGCGGTAGTAGACATGAAGATTTATCTGATGTCCATCTGTAGTAGACATGAAGATTTCTCTGATGTCCATCTGTAGTAGACATGAAGATTTCTCTGATGTCCATCTGTAGTAGACGCGAAGATTTCTCTGATGTCCAAAGGTAGTAGACGCGAAGATTTCTCTGATGTCCAACGGTAGTAGACGCGAAGATTTCTCTGATGTCCATCTGTAGTAGACGCGAAGATTTCTCTGATGTCCAACGGTAGTAGACGCGAAGATTTCTCTGATGTCCAACGGTAGTAGACGTGAAGATTTATCTGATGTCCATCTGTAGTAGACGCGAAGATTTCTCTGATGTCCAGCGGTAGTAGACGTGAAGATTTCTCTGATGTCCAGCGCTAGTAGACATGAATATTTCTCTGATGTCCAGCGGTAGTAGACGTGAAAATTTCTCTGATGTCTAGCAGTAGTAGACGGGAAGATTTCTCTGATGTCCAGCGGTAGTAGACGTGAAGATTTTTCTGATGTCCAGCGCTAGTAGAGATGGAAGTTGCTTGATGTTCAGCGGTAGTAGACGCGAAGATTTCTCTGATGTCCAACGTTAGTAGACGTGAAGATTTCTCTGATGTCCGACGTTAGTAGACGTGAAGATTTCTCTGATGTCTAGCGATACTAGAGGTGAAGATTTCTTTGATGTCTAGCGATAGTAGATGTGAAGATTTCTTTGATGTCTAGCGAGAGTAGATGTGAAGATTTCTCTGATGCCTAGCGATACTAGATGTGAAGATTACACTGATGTCTAGCGACACTAGTTGTGAAGATTACATTGATGTCTAGCGATACTAGATGTGAAGATTTCTTTGATGTCTAGCGATACTAGATGTGAAGATTTCTTTGATGTCTAGCGATACTAGATGTGAAGATTTCTTTGATGTCAAGCGATACTAGATGTGAAGATTACACCGATGTCTAGCGATACTAGATGTGAAGATTACACCGATGTCTAGCGATACTAGATGTGAAGATTACCCTGATGTCCATCTGTAGTAGACGCGAAGATTTCTCGGATGTCCATCTGTAGTAGACGCGAAGATTTCTCTGATGTCCAACGGTAGTAGACGGGAAGATTTCTCTGATGTCCAACGCTAGTAGACGTGAAAATTTCTCTGATGTCCAGCGGTAGTAGACTTGAAAATTTCTCTGATGTCCAGCGCTAGTAGACATGAAGATTTCTCTGATGTCCAACGGTAGTAGACGCGAAGATTTCACTGATGTCCAGCGGTAGTAGACGGGAAGATTTCTCTGATGTCCAGCGCTAGTAGACATGAAGATTGCTTGATGTTCAGCGGTAGTAGACGCGAAGATTTCTCTGATATCCAGCGGTAGTAGACGTGAAGATTTCTCTGATGTCCAGCGCTAGTAGACATGAAGATTGCTTGATGTTCAGCGGTAGTAGATGCGAAGATTTCTCTGATGTCCAGCGGTAGTAGACGCGAAGATTTCTCTGATGTCCAGCAGTAGTAGACGTGAAGATTTCTCTGATGTCTAGCTGTAGTAGACGTGAAGATTTATCTAATGTCTAGCGAAAGTAGATGTGAAAATATATCTGATGTTTAGCTGTAGTAGACATGAAGATTTCTCTGATGTCCATCTGTAGTAGACATGAAGATTTCTCTGATGTCCATCTGTAGTAGACGCGAAGATTTCTCTGATGTCCAACGGTAGTAGATGCGAAGATTTCTCTGATGTCCAACGGTAGTAGAGGCGAATATTTCTCTGATGTCCAGCGGTAGTAGACATGAAGATTTATCTGATGTCCATCTGTAGTAGACATGAAGATTTCTCTGATGTCCATCTGTAGTAGACATGAAGATTTCTCTGATGTCCATCTGTAGTAGACGCGAAGATTTCTCTGATGACCAACGGTAGTAGACGCGAAGATTTTTCTGATGTCCAACGGTAGTAGACGCGAAGATTTCTCTGATGTCCATCTGTAGTAGACGCGAAGATTTCTCTGATGTCCAGCGGTAGTAGACGTGAAGATTTCTCTGATGTCCAGCGCTAGTAGACATGAATATTTCTCTGATGTCCAGCGGTAGTAGACGTGAAAATTTATCTGATGTCTAGCAGTAGTAGACGGGAAGATTTCTCTGATGTCCAGCGGTAGTAGACGTGAAGATTTCTCTGATGTCCAGCGCTAGTAGACATGAAGATTGCTTGATGTTCAGCGGTAGTAGACGCGAAGATTTCTCTGATGTCCAACGTTAGTAGACGTGAAGATTTCTCTGATGTCCAACGTTAGTAGACGTGAAGATTTCTCTGATGTCTAGCGATACTAGAGGTGAAGATTTCTTTGATGTATAGCGATACTAGATGTGAAGATTTCTTTGATGTCTAGCGATACTAGATGTGAAGATTTCTTTGATGTCAAGCGATACTAGATGTGAAGATTACACCGATGTCTAGCGATACTAGATGTGAAGATTACACCGATGTCTAGCGATACTAGATGTAAAGATTACCCTGATGTCCATCTGTAGTAGACGCGAAGATTTCTCTGATGTCCATCTGTAGTAGACGCAAAGATTTCTCTGATGTCCATCTGTAGTAGACGCGAAGATTTCTCTGATGTCCAGCGGTAGTAGACGTGAAGATTTCTCTGATGTCCAGCGCTAGTAGACATGAATATTTCTCTGATGTCCAGCGGTAGTAGACGTGAAAATTTATCTGATGTCTAGCAGTAGTAGACGGGAAGATTTCTCTGATGTCCAGCGGTAGTAGACGTGAAGATTTCTCTGATGTCCAGCGCTAGTAGACATGAAGATTGCTTGATGTTCAGCGGTAGTAGACGCGAAGATTTCTCTGATGTCCAACGTTAGTAGACGTGAAGATTTCTCTGATGTCCAACGTTAGTAGACGTGAAGATTTCTCTGATGTCTAGCGATACTAGAGGTGAAGATTTCTTTGATGTATAGCGATACTAATGTGAAGATTTCTTTGATGTCTAGCGATACTAGATGTGAAGATTTCTTTGATGTCAAGCGATACTAGATGTGAAGATTACACCGATGTCTAGCGATACTAGATGTGAAGATTACACCGATGTCTAGCGATACTAGATGTGAAGATTACCCTGATGTCCATCTGTAGTAGACGCGAAGATTTCTCTGATGTCCATCTGTAGTAGACGCGAAGATTTCTCTGATGTCCATCTGTAGTAGACGCGAAGATTTCTCTGATGTCCATCTGTAGTAGACATGAAGATTTCTCTGATGTCCATCTGTAGCAGACATGAAGATTTCTCTGATGTCCATCGGTAGTAGACGCGAAGATTTCTCTGATGTCCAACGTTAGTAGACGTGAAGATTTCTCTGATGTCCAACGTTAGTAGACGTGAAGATTTCTCTGATGTCTAGCGATACTAGAGGTGAAGATTTCTTTGATGTATAGCGATACTAGATGTGAAGATTTCTTTGATGTCTAGCGATACTAGATGTGAAGATTTCTTTGATGTCAATCGATACTAGATGTGAAGATTACACCGATGTCTAGCGATACTAGATGTGAAGATTACACCGATGTCTAGCGATACTAGATGTGAAGATTACCCTGATGTCCATCTGTAGTAGACGCGAAGATTTCTCTGATGTCCATCTGTAGTAGACGCGAAGATTTCTCTGATGTCCATCTGTAGTAGACGCGAAGATTTCTCTGATGTCCATCTGTAGTAGACATGAAGATTTCTCTGATGTCCATCTGTAGCAGACATGAAGATTTCTCTGATGTCCATCGGTAGTAGACGCGAAGATTTCTCTGATGTCCAGCGGTAGTAGACTTGAAGATTTATCTGATGTCCATCTGTAGTAGACATGAAGATTTCTCTGATGTCCATCTGTAGTAGACATGAAGATTTCTCTGATGTCCATCTGTAGTAGACGCGAAGATTTCTCTGATGTCCAAAGGTAGTAGACGCGAAGATTTCTCTGATGTCCAACGGTAGTAGACGCGAAGATTTCTCTGATGTCCATCTGTAGTAGACGCGAAGATTTCTCTGATGTCCAACGGTAGTAGACGCGAAGATTTCTCTGATGTCCAACGGTAGTAGACGTGAAGATTTATCTGATGTCCATCTGTAGTAGACGCGAAGATTTCTCTGATGTCCAGCGGTAGTAGACGTGAAGATTTCTCTGATGTCCAGCGCTAGTAGACATGAATATTTCTCTGATGTCCAGCGGTAGTAGACGTGAAAATTTCTCTGATGTCTAGCAGTAGTAGACGGGAAGATTTCTCTGATGTCCAGCGGTAGTAGACGTGAAGATTTTTCTGATGTCCAGCGCTAGTAGACATGAAAGTTGCTTGATGTTCAGCGGTAGTAGACGCGAAGATTTCTCTGATGTCCAACGTTAGTAGACGTGAAGATTTCTCTGATGTCCGACGTTAGTAGACGTGAAGATTTCTCTGATGTCTAGCGATACTAGAGGTGAAGATTTCTTTGATGTCTAGCGATAGTAGATGTGAAGATTTCTTTGATGTCTAGCGAGAGTAGATGTGAAGATTTGTCTGATGCCTAGCGATACTAGATGTGAAGATTACACTGATGTCTAGCGACACTAGTTGTGAAGATTACATTGATGTCTAGCGATACTAGATGTGAAGATTTCTTTGATGTCTAGCGATACTAGATGTGAAGATTTCTTTGATGTCTAGCGATACTAGATGTGAAGATTTCTTTGATGTCAAGCGATACTAGATGTGAAGATTACACCGATGTCTAGCGATACTAGATGTGAAGATTACACCGATGTCTAGCGATACTAGATGTGAAGATTACCCTGATGTCCATCTGTAGTAGACGCGAAGATTTCTCGGATGTCCATCTGTAGTAGACGCGAAGATTTCTCTGATGTCCAACGGTAGTAGACGGGAAGATTTCTCTGATGTCCAGCGCTAGTAGACGTGAAAATTTCTCTGATGTCCAGCGGTAGTAGACGTGAAAATTTCTCTGATGTCCAGCGCTAGTAGACATGAAGATTTCTCTGATGTCCAACGGTAGTAGACGCGAAGATTTCACTGATGTCCAGCGGTAGTAGACGGGAAGATTTCTCTGATGTCCAGCGCTAGTAGACATGAAGATTGCTTGATGTTCAGCGGTAGTAGACGCGAAGATTTCTCTGATATCCAGCGGTAGTAGACGTGAAGATTTCTCTGATGTCCAGCGCTAGTAGACATGAAGATTGCTTGATGTTCAGCGGTAGTAGATGCGAAGATTTCTCTGATGTCCAGCGGTAGTAGACGCGAAGATTTCTCTGATGTCCAGCAGTAGTAGACGTGAAGATTTCTCTGATGTCTAGCTGTAGTAGACGTGAAGATTTATCTAATGTCTAGCGAAAGTAGATGTGAAAATATATCTGATGTTTAGCTGTAGTAGACATGAAGATTTCTCTGATGTCCATCTGTAGTAGACATGAAGATTTCTCTGATGTCCATCTGTAGTAGACGCGAAGATTTCTCTGATGTCCAACGGTAGTAGACGCGAAGATTTCTCTGATGTCCAACGGTAGTAGACGCGAATATTTCTCTGATGTCCAGCGGTAGTAGACATGAAGATTTATCTGATGTCCATCTGTAGTAGACGCGAAGATTTCTCTGATGTCTAGCGGTAGTAGACGTGAAGATTTCTCTGATGTCCAGCGCTAGTAGACATGAATATTTCTTTGATGTCCAGCGGTAGTAGACGTGAAAATTTCTCTGATGTCTAGCAGTAGTAGACGGGAAGATTTCTCTGATGTCCAGCGGTAGTAGACGTGAAGATTTCTCTGATGTCCAGCGCTAGTAGACATGAAGATTGCTTGATGTCCAGCGTTAGTAGACGCGAAGATTTCTTTGATGTCCAACGTTAGTAGACGTGAAGATTTCTCTGATGTCCAACGTTAGTAGACGTGAAGATTTCTCTGATGTCTAGCGATACTAGAGGTGAAGATTTCTTTGATGTATAGCGATACTAGATGTGAAGATTTCTTTGATGTCTAGCGATACTAGATGTGAAGATTTCTTTGATGTCTAGCGATACTAGATGTGAAGATTTCTTTGATGTCAAGCGATACTAGATGTGAAGATTACACCGATGTCTAGCGATACTAGATGTGAAGATTACACCGATGTCTAGCGATACTAGATGTGAAGATTACCCTGATGTCCATCTGTAGTAGACGCGAAGATTTCTCTGATGTCCATCTGTAGTAGACGCGAAGATTTCTCTGATGTCCATCTGTAGTAGACATGAAGATTTCTCTGATGTCCATCTGTAGCAGACATGAAGATTTCTCTGATGTCCATCGGTAGTAGACGCGAAGATTTCTCTGATATCCAACGGTAGTAGACGCGAAGATTTCTCTGATGTCCAGCGGTAGTAGACGCGAAGATTTCTCTGATGTCCAGCGGTAGTAGACATGAAGATTTATCTGATGTCCATCTGTAGTAGACGCGAAGATTTCTCTGATGTCCAACGGTAGTAGACGCGAAGATTTCTCTGATGTCCAACGGTAGTAGACGCGAAGATTTCTCTGATGTCCAGCGGTAGTAGACATGAAGATTTATCTGATGTCCATCTGTAGTAGACATGAAGATTTCTCTGATGTCCATCTGTAGTAGACATGAAGATTTCTCTGATGTCCATCTGTAGTAGACGCGAAGATTTCTCTGATGTCCAAAGGTAGTAGACGCGAAGATTTCTCTGATGTCCAACGGTAGTAGACGCGAAGATTTCTCTGATGTCCATCTGTAGTAGACGCGAAGATTTCTCTGATGTCCAACGGTAGTAGACGCGAAGATTTCTCTGATGTCCAACGGTAGTAGACGTGAAGATTTATCTGATGTCCATCTGTAGTAGACGCGAAGATTTCTCTGATGTCCAGCGGTAGTAGACGTGAAGATTTCTCTGATGTCCAGCGCTAGTAGACATGAATATTTCTCTGATGTCCAGCGGTAGTAGACGTGAAAATTTCTCTGATGTCTAGCAGTAGTAGACGGGAAGATTTCTCTGATGTCCAGCGGTAGTAGACGTGAAGATTTTTCTGATGTCCAGCGCTAGTAGAGATGAAAGTTGCTTGATGTTCAGCGGTAGTAGACGCGAAGATTTCTCTGATGTCCAACGTTAGTAGACGTGAAGATTTCTCTGATGTCCGACGTTAGTAGACGTGAAGATTTCTCTGATGTCTAGCGATACTAGAGGTGAAGATTTCTTTGATGTCTAGCGATAGTAGATGTGAAGATTTCTTTGATGTCTAGCGAGAGTTGATGTGAAGATTTCTCTGATGCCTAGCGATACTAGATGTGAAGATTACACTGATGTCTAGCGACACTAGTTGTGAAGATTACATTGATGTCTAGCGATACTAGATGTGAAGATTTCTTTGATGTCTAGCGATACTAGATGTGAAGATTTCTTTGATGTCTAGCGATACTAGATGTGAAGATTTCTTTGATGTCAAGCGATACTAGATGTGAAGATTACACCGATGTCTAGCGATACTAGATGTGAAGATTACACCGATGTCTAGCGATACTAGATGTGAAGATTACCCTGATGTCCATCTGTAGTAGACGCGAAGATTTCTCGGATGTCCATCTGTAGTAGACGCGAAGATTTCTCTGATGTCCAACGGTAGTAGACGGGAAGATTTCTCTGATGTCCAACGCTAGTAGACGTGAAAATTTCTCTGATGTCCAGCGGTAGTAGACTTGAAAATTTCTCTGATGTCCAGCGCTAGTAGACATGAAGATTTCTCTGATGTCCAACGGTAGTAGACGCGAAGATTTCACTGATGTCCAGCGGTAGTAGACGGGAAGATTTCTCTGATGTCCAGCGCTAGTAGACATGAAGATTGCTTGATGTTCAGCGGTAGTAGACGCGAAGATTTCTCTGATATCCAGCGGTAGTAGACGTGAAGATTTCTCTGATGTCCAGCGCTAGTAGACATGAAGATTGCTTGATGTTCAGCGGTAGTAGATGCGAAGATTTCTCTGATGTCCAGCGGTAGTAGACGCGAAGATTTCTCTGATGTCCAGCAGTAGTAGACGTGCAGATTTCTCTGATGTCTAGCTGTAGTAGACGTGAAGATTTATCTAATGTCTAGCGAAAGTAGATGTGAAAATATATCTGATGTTTAGCTGTAGTAGACATGAAGATTTCTCTGATGTCCATCTGTAGTAGACATGAAGATTTCTCTGATGTCCATCTGTAGTAGACGCGAAGATTTCTCTGATGTCCAACGGTAGTAGATGCGAAGATTTCTCTGATGTCCAACGGTAGTAGAGGCGAATATTTCTCTGATGTCCAGCGGTAGTAGACATGAAGATTTATCTGATGTCCATCTGTAGTAGACATGAAGATTTCTCTGATGTCCATCTGTAGTAGACATGAAGATTTCTCTGATGTCCATCTGTAGTAGACGCGAAGATTTCTCTGATGACCAACGGTAGTAGACGCGAAGATTTTTTCTGATGTCCAACGGTAGTAGACGCGAAGATTTCTCTGATGTCCATCTGTAGTAGACGCGAAGATTTCTCTGATGTCCAGCGGTAGTAGACGTGAAGATTTCTCTGATGTCCAGCGCTAGTAGACATGAATATTTCTCTGATGTCCAGCGGTAGTAGACGTGAAAATTTATCTGATGTCTAGCAGTAGTAGACGGGAAGATTTCTCTGATGTCCAGCGGTAGTAGACGTGAAGATTTCTCTGATGTCCAGCGCTAGTAGACATGAAGATTGCTTGATGTTCAGCGGTAGTAGACGCGAAGATTTCTCTGATGTCCAACGTTAGTAGACGTGAAGATTTCTCTGATGTCCAACGTTAGTAGACGTGAAGATTTCTCTGATGTCTAGCGATACTAGAGGTGAAGATTTCTTTGATGTATAGCGATACTAGATGTGAAGATTTCTTTGATGTCTAGCGATACTAGATGTGAAGATTTCTTTGATGTCAAGCGATACTAGATGTGAAGATTACACCGATGTCTAGCGATACTAGATGTGAAGATTACACCGATGTCTAGCGATACTAGATGTAAAGATTACCCTGATGTCCATCTGTAGTAGACGCGAAGATTTCTCTGATGTCCATCTGTAGTAGACGCGAAGATTTCTCTGATGTCCATCTGTAGTAGACGCGAAGATTTCTCTGATGTCCAGCGGTAGTAGACGTGAAGATTTCTCTGATGTCCAGCGCTAGTAGACATGAATATTTCTCTGATGTCCAGCGGTAGTAGACGTGAAAATTTATCTGATGTCTAGCAGTAGTAGACGGGAAGATTTCTCTGATGTCCAGCGGTAGTAGACGTGAAGATTTCTCTGATGTCCAGCGCTAGTAGACATGAAGATTGCTTGATGTTCAGCGGTAGTAGACGCGAAGATTTCTCTGATGTCCAACGTTAGTAGACGTGAAGATTTCTCTGATGTCCAACGTTAGTAGACGTGAAGATTTCTCTGATGTCTAGCGATACTAGAGGTGAAGATTTCTTTGATGTATAGCGATACTAAATGTGAAGATTTCTTTGATGTCTAGCGATACTAGATGTGAAGATTTCTTTGATGTCAAGCGATACTAGATGTGAAGATTACACCGATGTCTAGCGATACTAGATGTGAAGATTACACCGATGTCTAGCGATACTAGATGTGAAGATTATCCTGATGTCCATCTGTAGTAGACGCGAAGATTTCTCTGATGTCCATCTGTAGTAGACGCGAAGATTTCTCTGATGTCCATCTGTAGTAGACGCGAAGATTTCTCTGATGTCCATCTGTAGTAGACATGAAGATTTCTCTGATGTCCATCTGTAGCAGACATGAAGATTTCTCTGATGTCCATCGGTAGTAGACGCGAAGATTTCTCTGATGTCCAACGTTAGTAGACGTGAAGATTTCTCTGATGTCCAACGTTAGTAGACGTGAAGATTTCTCTGATGTCTAGCGATACTAGAGGTGAAGATTTCTTTGATGTATAGCGATACTAGATGTGAAGATTTCTTTGATGTCTAGCGATACTAGATGTGAAGATTTCTTTGATGTCAATCGATACTAGATGTGAAGATTACACCGATGTCTAGCGATACTAGATGTGAAGATTACACCGATGTCTAGCGATACTAGATGTGAAGATTACCCTGATGTCCATCTGTAGTAGACGCGAAGATTTCTCTGATGTCCATCTGTAGTAGACGCGAAGATTTCTCTGATGTCCATCTGTAGTAGACGCGAAGATTTCTCTGATGTCCATCTGTAGTAGACATGAAGATTTCTCTGATGTCCATCTGTAGCAGACATGAAGATTTCTCTGATGTCCATCGGTAGTAGACGCGAAGATTTCTCTGATGTCCAGCGGTAGTAGACTTGAAGATTTATCTGATGTCCATCTGTAGTAGACATGAAGATTTCTCTGATGTCCATCTGTAGTAGACATGAAGATTTCTCTGATGTCCATCTGTAGTAGACGCGAAGATTTCTCTGATGTCCAAAGGTAGTAGACGCGAAGATTTCTCTGATGTCCAACGGTAGTAGACGCGAAGATTTCTCTGATGTCCATCTGTAGTAGACGCGAAGATTTCTCTGATGTCCAACGGTAGTAGACGCGAAGATTTCTCTGATGTCCAACGGTAGTAGACGTGAAGATTTATCTGATGTCCATCTGTAGTAGACGCGAAGATTTCTCTGATGTCCAGCGGTAGTAGACGTGAAGATTTCTCTGATGTCCAGCGCTAGTAGACATGAATATTTCTCTGATGTCCAGCGGTAGTAGACGTGAAAATTTCTCTGATGTCTAGCAGTAGTAGACGGGAAGATTTCTCTGATGTCCAGCGGTAGTAGACGTGAAGATTTTTCTGATGTCCAGCGCTAGTAGACATGAAAGTTGCTTGATGTTCAGCGGTAGTAGACGCGAAGATTTCTCTGATGTCCAACGTTAGTAGACGTGAAGATTTCTCTGATGTCCGACGTTAGTAGACGTGAAGATTTCTCTGATGTCTAGCGATACTAGAGGTGAAGATTTCTTTGATGTCTAGCGATAGTAGATGTGAAGATTTCTTTGATGTCTAGCGAGAGTAGATGTGAAGATTTGTCTGATGCCTAGCGATACTAGATGTGAAGATTACACTGATGTCTAGCGACACTAGTTGTGAAGATTACATTGATGTCTAGCGATACTAGATGTGAAGATTTCTTTGATGTCTAGCGATACTAGATGTGAAGATTTCTTTGATGTCTAGCGATACTAGATGTGAAGATTTCTTTGATGTCAAGCGATACTAGATGTGAAGATTACACCGATGTCTAGCGATACTAGATGTGAAGATTACACCGATGTCTAGCGATACTAGATGTGAAGATTACCCTGATGTCCATCTGTAGTAGACGCGAAGATTTCTCGGATGTCCATCTGTAGTAGACGCGAAGATTTCTCTGATGTCCAACGGTAGTAGACGGGAAGATTTCTCTGATGTCCAGCGCTAGTAGACGTGAAAATTTCTCTGATGTCCAGCGGTAGTAGACGTGAAAATTTCTCTGATGTCCAGCGCTAGTAGACATGAAGATTTCTCTGATGTCCAACGGTAGTAGACGCGAAGATTTCACTGATGTCCAGCGGTAGTAGACGGGAAGATTTCTCTGATGTCCAGCGCTAGTAGACATGAAGATTGCTTGATGTTCAGCGGTAGTAGACGCGAAGATTTCTCTGATATCCAGCGGTAGTAGACGTGAAGATTTCTCTGATGTCCAGCGCTAGTAGACATGAAGATTGCTTGATGTTCAGCGGTAGTAGATGCGAAGATTTCTCTGATGTCCAGCGGTAGTAGACGCGAAGATTTCTCTGATGTCCAGCAGTAGTAGACGTGAAGATTTCTCTGATGTCTAGCTGTAGTAGACGTGAAGATTTATCTAATGTCTAGCGAAAGTAGATGTGAAAATATATCTGATGTTTAGCTGTAGTAGACATGAAGATTTCTCTGATGTCCATCTGTAGTAGACATGAAGATTTCTCTGATGTCCATCTGTAGTAGACGCGAAGATTTCTCTGATGTCCAACGGTAGTAGACGCGAAGATTTCTCTGATGTCCAACGGTAGTAGACGCGAATATTTCTCTGATGTCCAGCGGTAGTAGACATGAAGATTTATCTGATGTCCATCTGTAGTAGACATGAAGATTTCTCTGATGTCCATCTGTAGTAGACATGAAGATTTCTCTGATGTCCATCTGTAGTAGACGCGAAGATTTCTCTGATGACCAACGGTAGTAGACGCGAAGATTTTTTCTGATGTCCAACGGTAGTAGACGCGAAGATTTCTCTGATGTCCATCTGTAGTAGACGCGAAGATTTCTCTGATGTCCAGCGGTAGTAGACGTGAAGATTTCTCTGATGTCCAGCGCTAGTAGACATGAATATTTCTCTGATGTCCAGCGGTAGTAGACGTGAAAATTTATCTGATGTCTAGCAGTAGTAGACGGGAAGATTTCTCTGATGTCCAGCGGTAGTAGACGTGAAGATTTCTCTGATGTCCAGCGCTAGTAGACATGAAGATTGCTTGATGTTCAGCGGTAGTAGACGCGAAGATTTCTCTGATGTCCAACGTTAGTAGACGTGAAGATTTCTCTGATGTCCAACGTTAGTAGACGTGAAGATTTCTCTGATGTCTAGCGATACTAGAGGTGAAGATTTCTTTGATGTATAGCGATACTAGATGTGAAGATTTCTTTGATGTCTAGCGATACTAGATGTGAAGATTTCTTTGATGTCAAGCGATACTAGATGTGAAGATTACACCGATGTCTAGCGATACTAGATGTGAAGATTACACCGATGTCTAGCGATACTAGATGTAAAGATTACCCTGATGTCCATCTGTAGTAGACGCGAAGATTTCTCTGATGTCCATCTGTAGTAGACGCGAAGATTTCTCTGATGTCCATCTGTAGTAGACGCGAAGATTTCTCTGATGTCCAGCGGTAGTAGACGTGAAGATTTCTCTGATGTCCAGCGCTAGTAGACATGAATATTTCTCTGATGTCCAGCGGTAGTAGACGTGAAAATTTATCTGATGTCTAGCAGTAGTAGACGGGAAGATTTCTCTGATGTCCAGCGGTAGTAGACGTGAAGATTTCTCTGATGTCCAGCGCTAGTAGACATGAAGATTGCTTGATGTTCAGCGGTAGTAGACGCGAAGATTTCTCTGATGTCCAACGTTAGTAGACGTGAAGATTTCTCTGATGTCCAACGTTAGTAGACGTGAAGATTTCTCTGATGTCTAGCGATACTAGAGGTGAAGATTTCTTTGATGTATAGCGATACTAAATGTGAAGATTTCTTTGATGTCTAGCGATACTAGATGTGAAGATTTCTTTGATGTCAAGCGATACTAGATGTGAAGATTACACCGATGTCTAGCGATACTAGATGTGAAGATTACACCGATGTCTAGCGATACTAGATGTGAAGATTACCCTGATGTCCATCTGTAGTAGACGCGAAGATTTCTCTGATGTCCATCTGTAGTAGACGCGAAGATTTCTCTGATGTCCATCTGTAGTAGACGCGAAGATTTCTCTGATGTCCATCTGTAGTAGACATGAAGATTTCTCTGATGTCCATCTGTAGCAGACATGAAGATTTCTCTGATGTCCATCGGTAGTAGACGCGAAGATTTCTCTGATGTCCAACGTTAGTAGACGTGAAGATTTCTCTGATGTCCAACGTTAGTAGACGTGAAGATTTCTCTGATGTCTAGCGATACTAGAGGTGAAGATTTCTTTGATGTATAGCGATACTAGATGTGAAGATTTCTTTGATGTCTAGCGATACTAGATGTGAAGATTTCTTTGATGTCAATCGATACTAGATGTGAAGATTACACCGATGTCTAGCGATACTAGATGTGAAGATTACACCGATGTCTAGCGATACTAGATGTGAAGATTACCCTGATGTCCATCTGTAGTAGACGCGAAGATTTCTCTGATGTCCATCTGTAGTAGACGCGAAGATTTCTCTGATGTCCATCTGTAGTAGACGCGAAGATTTCTCTGATGTCCATCTGTAGTAGACATGAAGATTTCTCTGATGTCCATCTGTAGCAGACATGAAGATTTCTCTGATGTCCATCGGTAGTAGACGCGAAGATTTCTCTGATGTCCAGCGGTAGTAGACTTGAAGATTTATCTGATGTCCATCTGTAGTAGACATGAAGATTTCTCTGATGTCCATCTGTAGTAGACATGAAGATTTCTCTGATGTCCATCTGTAGTAGACGCGAAGATTTCTCTGATGTCCAAAGGTAGTAGACGCGAAGATTTCTCTGATGTCCAACGGTAGTAGACGCGAAGATTTCTCTGATGTCCATCTGTAGTAGACGCGAAGATTTCTCTGATGTCCAACGGTAGTAGACGCGAAGATTTCTCTGATGTCCAACGGTAGTAGACGTGAAGATTTATCTGATGTCCATCTGTAGTAGACGCGAAGATTTCTCTGATGTCCAGCGGTAGTAGACGTGAAGATTTCTCTGATGTCCAGCGCTAGTAGACATGAATATTTCTCTGATGTCCAGCGGTAGTAGACGTGAAAATTTCTCTGATGTCTAGCAGTAGTAGACGGGAAGATTTCTCTGATGTCCAGCGGTAGTAGACGTGAAGATTTTTCTGATGTCCAGCGCTAGTAGACATGAAAGTTGCTTGATGTTCAGCGGTAGTAGACGCGAAGATTTCTCTGATGTCCAACGTTAGTAGACGTGAAGATTTCTCTGATGTCCGACGTTAGTAGACGTGAAGATTTCTCTGATGTCTAGCGATACTAGAGGTGAAGATTTCTTTGATGTCTAGCGATAGTAGATGTGAAGATTTCTTTGATGTCTAGCGAGAGTAGATGTGAAGATTTGTCTGATGCCTAGCGATACTAGATGTGAAGATTACACTGATGTCTAGCGACACTAGTTGTGAAGATTACATTGATGTCTAGCGATACTAGATGTGAAGATTTCTTTGATGTCTAGCGATACTAGATGTGAAGATTTCTTTGATGTCTAGCGATACTAGATGTGAAGATTTCTTTGATGTCAAGCGATACTAGATGTGAAGATTACACCGATGTCTAGCGATACTAGATGTGAAGATTACACCGATGTCTAGCGATACTAGATGTGAAGATTACCCTGATGTCCATCTGTAGTAGACGCGAAGATTTCTCGGATGTCCATCTGTAGTAGACGCGAAGATTTCTCTGATGTCCAACGGTAGTAGACGGGAAGATTTCTCTGATGTCCAGCGCTAGTAGACGTGAAAATTTCTCTGATGTCCAGCGGTAGTAGACGTGAAAATTTCTCTGATGTCCAGCGCTAGTAGACATGAAGATTTCTCTGATGTCCAACGGTAGTAGACGCGAAGATTTCACTGATGTCCAGCGGTAGTAGACGGGAAGATTTCTCTGATGTCCAGCGCTAGTAGACATGAAGATTGCTTGATGTTCAGCGGTAGTAGACGCGAAGATTTCTCTGATATCCAGCGGTAGTAGACGTGAAGATTTCTCTGATGTCCAGCGCTAGTAGACATGAAGATTGCTTGATGTTCAGCGGTAGTAGATGCGAAGATTTCTCTGATGTCCAGCGGTAGTAGACGCGAAGATTTCTCTGATGTCCAGCAGTAGTAGACGTGAAGATTTCTCTGATGTCTAGCTGTAGTAGACGTGAAGATTTATCTAATGTCTAGCGAAAGTAGATGTGAAAATATATCTGATGTTTAGCTGTAGTAGACATGAAGATTTCTCTGATGTCCATCTGTAGTAGACATGAAGATTTCTCTGATGTCCATCTGTAGTAGACGCGAAGATTTCTCTGATGTCCAACGGTAGTAGACGCGAAGATTTCTCTGATGTCCAACGGTAGTAGACGCGAATATTTCTCTGATGTCCAGCGGTAGTAGACATGAAGATTTATCTGATGTCCATCTGTAGTAGACATGAAGATTTCTCTGATGTCCATCTGTAGTAGACATGAAGATTTCTCTGATGTCCATCTGTAGTAGACGCGAAGATTTCTCTGATGACCAACGGTAGTAGACGCGAAGATTTTTTCTGATGTCCAACGGTAGTAGACGCGAAGATTTCTCTGATGTCCATCTGTAGTAGACGCGAAGATTTCTCTGATGTCCAGCGGTAGTAGACGTGAAGATTTCTCTGATGTCCAGCGCTAGTAGACATGAATATTTCTCTGATGTCCAGCGGTAGTAGACGTGAAAATTTCTCTGATGTCTAGCAGTAGTAGACGGGAAGATTTCTCTGATGTCCAGCGGTAGTAGACGTGAAGATTTCTCTGATGTCCTGCGCTAGTAGACATGAAGATTGCTTGATGTTCAGCGGTAGTAGACGCGAAGATTACTCTGATGTCCAACGTTAGTAGACGTGAAGATTTCTCTGATGTCCAACGTTAGTAGACGTGAAGATTTCTCTGATGTCTAGCGATACTAGAGGTGAAGATTTCTTTGATGTATAGCGATACTAGATGTGAAGATTTCTTTGATGTCTAGCGATAGTAGATGTGAAGATTTCTTTGATGTCTAGCGATACTAGATGTGAAGATTTCTTTGATGTCAAGCGATACTAGATGTGAAGATTACACCGATGTCTAGCGATACTAGATGTGAAGATTACACCGATGTCTAGCGATACTAGATGTGAAGATTACCCTGATGTCCATCTGTAGTAGACGCGAAGATTTCTCTGATGTCCATCTGTAGTAGACGCGAAGATTTCTCTGATGTCCATCTGTAGTAGACATGAAGATTTCTCTGATGTCCATCTGTAGCAGACATGAAGATTTCTCTGATGTCCAACGGTAGTAGACGCGAAGATTTCTCTGATGTCCAACGGTAGTAGACGCGAAGATTTCTCTGATGTCCAGCGGTAGTAGACGCGAAGATTTCTCTGATGTCCAGCGGTAGTAGACATGAAGATTTATCTGATGTCCATCTGTAGTAGACATGAAGATTTCTCTGATGTCCAGCGGTAGTAGACGTGAAGATTTCTCTGATGTCCAGCGGTAGTAGACGCGAAGATTTCTCTGATGTCCAGCGGTAGTAAACATGAAGATTTCTCTGATGTCCAGCGGTAGTAGACATGAAGATTTCTCTGATGTCCAGCGGTAGTAGACATGAAGATTTCTCTGATGTCCAGCGGTAGTAGACGCGAAGATTTCTCTGATGTCCAGCGGTAGTAGACATGAAGATTTATCTGATGTCCATCTGTAGTAGACATGAAGATTTCTCTGATGTCCAGCGGTAGTAGACGCGAAGATTTCTCTGATGTCCAGCGGTAGTAGACATGAAGATTTCTCTGATGTCCATCTGTAGTAGACGCGAAGATTTCTCTGATGTCCAGCGGTAGTAGACGCGAAGATTTCTCTGATGTCCAACGGTAGTAGACGCGAAGATTTCTCTGATGTCCAGCGGTAGTAGACGCGAAGATTTCTCTGATGTCCAACGGTAGTAGACGCGAAGATTTCACTGATGTCCAGCGGTAGTAGAAGTGAAGATTTCTCTGATGTCCAGCGCTAGCAGACATGAAGATTGCTTGATGTTCAGCGGTAGTAGATGCGAAGATTTCTCTGATGTCCAGCGGTAGTAGACGCGAAGATTTCTCTGATGTCCAGCAGTAGTAGACGTGAAGATTTCTCTGATGTCTAGCTGTAGTAGATGTGAAGATTTATCTAATGTCTAGCGAAAGTAGATGTGAAAATATATCTGATGTTTAGCTGTAGTAGATGTGCAAATTTCTCTGATGTCTAGCTGTAGTAGATGTAAAGATTTCTCTTATGTCCAACTGTAGTAGATGTGAAAATTTCTCTGATGTCCAGCGGTAGTAGACGTGAAGATTTCTCTGATGTCCAGCGCTAGTAGACATGAAGATTGCTTGATGTTCAGCGGTAGTAGACGCGAAGATTTCTCTGATGTCCAACGTTAGTAGACGTGAAGATTTCTCTGATGTCCAACGTTAGTAGACGTGAAGATTTCTCTGATGTCTAGCGATACTAGAGGTGAAGATTTCTTTGATGTATAGCGATACTAGATGTGAAGATTTCTTTGATGTCTAGCGATACTAGATGTGAAGATTTCTTTGATGTCAAGCGATACTAGATGTGAAGATTACACCGATGTCTAGCGATACTAGATGTGAAGATTACACCGATGTCTAGCGATACTAGATGTGAAGATTACCCTGATGTCCATCTGTAGTAGACGCGAAGATTTCTCTGATGTCCATCTGTAGTAGACGCGAAGATTTCTCTGATGTCCATCTGTAGTAGACGCGAAGATTTCTCTGATGTCCATCTGTAGTAGACATGAAGATTTCTCTGATGTCCATCTGTAGCAGACATGAAGATTTCTCTGATGTCCATCGGTAGTAGACGCGAAGATTTCTCTGATGTCCAACGTTAGTAGACGTGAAGATTTCTCTGATGTCCAACGTTAGTAGACGTGAATATTTCTCTGATGTCTAGCGATACTAGAGGTGAAGATTTCTTTGATGTATAGCGATACTAGATGTGAAGATTTCTTTGAAGTCTAGCGATACTAGATGTGAAGATTTCTTTGATGTCAAGCGATACTAGATGTGAAGATTACACCGATGTCTAGCGATACTAGATGTGAAGATTACACCGATGTCTAGCGATACTAGATGTGAAGATTACCCTGATGTCCATCTGTAGTAGACGCGAAGATTTCTCTGATGTCCATCTGTAGTAGACGCGAAGATTTCTCTGATGTCCATCTGTAGTAGACGCGAAGATTTCTCTGATGTCCATCTGTAGTAGACATGAAGATTTCTCTGATGTCCATCTGTAGCAGACATGAAGATTTCTCTGATGTCCATCGGTAGTAGACGCGAAGATTTCTCTGATGTCCAGCGGTAGTAGACATGAAGATTTATCTGATGTCCATCTGTAGTAGACATGAAGATTTCTCTGATGTCCATCTGTAGTAGACATGAAGATTTCTCTGATGTCCATCTGTAGTAGACGCGAAGATTTCTCTGATGTCCAAAGGTAGTAGACGCGAAGATTTCTCTGATGTCCAACGGTAGTAGACGCGAAGATTTCTCTGATGTCCATCTGTAGTAGACGCGAAGATTTCTCTGATGTCCAACGGTAGTAGACGCGAAGATTTCTCTGATGTCCAACGGTAGTAGACGTGAAGATTTATCTGATGTCCATCTGTAGTAGACGCGAAGATTTCTCTGATGTCCAGCGGTAGTAGACGTGAAGATTTCTCTGATGTCCAGCGCTAGTAGACATGAATATTTCTCTGATGTCCAGCGGTAGTAGACGTGAAAATTTCTCTGATGTCTAGCAGTAGTAGACGGGAAGATTTCTCTGATGTCCAGCGGTAGTAGACGTGAAGATTTTTCTGATGTCCAGCGCTAGTAGACATGAAAGTTGCTTGATGTTCAGCGGTAGTAGACGCGAAGATTTCTCTGATGTCCAACGTTAGTAGACGTGAAGATTTCTCTGATGTCCGACGTTAGTAGACGTGAAGATTTCTCTGATGTCTAGCGATACTAGAGGTGAAGATTTCTTTGATGTCTAGCGATAGTAGATGTGAAGATTTCTTTGATGTCTAGCGAGAGTAGATGTGAAGATTTGTCTGATGCCTAGCGATACTAGATGTGAAGATTACACTGATGTCTAGCGACACTAGTTGTGAAGATTACATTGATGTCTAGCGATACTAGATGTGAAGATTTCTTTGATGTCTAGCGATACTAGATGTGAAGATTTCTTTGATGTCTAGCGATACTAGATGTGAAGATTTCTTTGATGTCAAGCGATACTAGATGTGAAGATTACACCGATGTCTAGCGATACTAGATGTGAAGATTACACCGATGTCTAGCGATACTAGATGTGAAGATTACCCTGATGTCCATCTGTAGTAGACGCGAAGATTTCTCGGATGTCCATTGTAGTAGACGCGAAGATTTCTCTGATGTCCAACGGTAGTAGACGGGAAGATTTCTCTGATGTCCAGCGCTAGTAGACGTGAAAATTTCTCTGATGTCCAGCGGTAGTAGACGTGAAAATTTCTCTGATGTCCAGCGCTAGTAGACATGAAGATTTCTCTGATGTCCAACGGTAGTAGACGCGAAGATTTCACTGATGTCCAGCGGTAGTAGACGGGAAGATTTCTCTGATGTCCAGCGCTAGTAGACATGAAGATTGCTTGATGTTCAGCGGTAGTAGACGCGAAGATTTCTCTGATATCCAGCGGTAGTAGACGTGAAGATTTCTCTGATGTCCAGCGCTAGTAGACATGAAGATTGCTTGATGTTCAGCGGTAGTAGATGCGAAGATTTCTCTGATGTCCAGCGGTAGTAGACGCGAAGATTTCTCTGATGTCCAGCAGTAGTAGACGTGAAGATTTCTCTGATGTCTAGCTGTAGTAGACGTGAAGATTTATCTAATGTCTAGCGAAAGTAGATGTGAAAATATATCTGATGTTTAGCTGTAGTAGACATGAAGATTTCTCTGATGTCCATCTGTAGTAGACATGAAGATTTCTCTGATGTCCATCTGTAGTAGACGCGAAGATTTCTCTGATGTCCAACGGTAGTAGACGCGAAGATTTCTCTGATGTCCAACGGTAGTAGACGCGAATATTTCTCTGATGTCCAGCGGTAGTAGACATGAAGATTTATCTGATGTCCATCTGTAGTAGACATGAAGATTTCTCTGATGTCCATCTGTAGTAGACATGAAGATTTCTCTGATGTCCATCTGTAGTAGACGCGAAGATTTCTCTGATGACCAACGGTAGTAGACGCGAAGATTTTTTCTGATGTCCAACGGTAGTAGACGCGAAGATTTCTCTGATGTCCATCTGTAGTAGACGCGAAGATTTCTCTGATGTCCAGCGGTAGTAGACGTGAAGATTTCTCTGATGTCCAGCGCTAGTAGACATGAATATTTCTCTGATGTCCAGCGGTAGTAGACGTGAAAATTTCTCTGATGTCTAGCAGTAGTAGACGGGAAGATTTCTCTGATGTCCAGCGGTAGTAGACGTGAAGATTTCTCTGATGTCCAGCGCTAGTAGACATGAAGATTGCTTGATGTTCAGCGGTAGTAGACGCGAAGATTACTCTGATGTCCAACGTTAGTAGACGTGAAGATTTCTCTGATGTCCAACGTTAGTAGACGTGAAGATTTCTCTGATGTCTAGCGATACTAGAGGTGAAGATTTCTTTGATGTATAGCGATACTAGATGTGAAGATTTCTTTGATGTCTAGCGATACTAGATGTGAAGATTTCTTTGATGTCTAGCGATACTAGATGTGAAGATTTCTTTGATGTCAAGCGATACTAGATGTGAAGATTACACCGATGTCTAGCGATACTAGATGTGAAGATTACACCGATGTCTAGCGATACTAGATGTGAAGATTACCCTGATGTCCATCTGTAGTAGACGCGAAGATTTCTCTGATGTCCATCTGTAGTAGACGCGAAGATTTCTCTGATGTCCATCTGTAGTAGACATGAAGATTTCTCTGATGTCCATCTGTAGCAGACATGAAGATTTCTCTGATGTCCAACGGTAGTAGACGCGAAGATTTCTCTGATGTCCAACGGTAGTAGACGCGAAGATTTCTCTGATGTCCAGCGGTAGTAGACGCGAAGATTTCTCTGATGTCCAGCGGTAGTAGACATGAAGATTTATCTGATGTCCATCTGTAGTAGACATGAAGATTTCTCTGATGTCCAGCGGTAGTAGACGTGAAGATTTCTCTGATGTCCAGCGGTAGTAGACGCGAAGATTTCTCTGATGTCCAGCGGTAGTAAACATGAAGATTTCTCTGATGTCCAGCGGTAGTAGACATGAAGATTTCTCTGATGTCCAGCGGTAGTAGACATGAAGATTTCTCTGATGTCCAGCGGTAGTAGACGCGAAGATTTCTCTGATGTCCAGCGGTAGTAGACATGAAGATTTATCTGATGTCCATCTGTAGTAGACATGAAGATTTCTCTGATGTCCAGCGGTAGTAGACGCGAAGATTTCTCTGATGTCCAGCGGTAGTAGACATGAAGATTTCTCTGATGTCCATCTGTAGTAGACGCGAAGATTTCTCTGATGTCCAGCGGTAGTAGACGCGAAGATTTCTCTGATGTCCAACGGTAGTAGACGCGAAGATTTCTCTGATGTCCAGCGGTAGTAGACGCGAAGATTTCTCTGATGTCCAACGGTAGTAGACGCGAAGATTTCACTGATGTCCAGCGGTAGTAGAAGTGAAGATTTCTCTGATGTCCAGCGCTAGTAGACATGAAGATTGCTTGATGTTCAGCGGTAGTAGATGCGAAGATTTCTCTGATGTCCAGCGGTAGTAGACGCGAAGATTTCTCTGATGTCCAGCAGTAGTAGACGTGAAGATTTCTCTGATGTCTAGCTGTAGTAGATGTGAAGATTTATCTAATGTCTAGCGAAAGTAGAGTGAAAATATATCTGATGTTTAGCTGTAGTAGATGTGCAAATTTCTCTGATGTCTAGCTGTAGTAGATGTAAAGATTTCTCTTATGTCCAACTGTAGTAGATGTGAAAATTTCTCTGATGTCTAGCGATAGTAGATGTGAAAATTTCTCTGATGTCTAGCGATAGTAGATGTGAAGATTTTTCTGATGTCTAGCGAGAGTAGATGTGAAGATTTCTCTGATGTCTAGCTGTAGTATATGTGAAAGTTTCTCTGATGTCTAGCTGTAGTAAATGTAAAGATTTCTCTAATTTCGAGCTGTAGTGGATGTGAAGATTTCTCTGATGTCTAACGAAAGTAAATGTGAATATTTCTCTCAAGTCTAATGATAGAAGATGTGAAGATTTCTCTGATGTCCAGCTGTAGCAGACGTGAAGATTTCTGTGATGTCCAGCAGTAGTAGATGTGAAGACTTCTCTGATGTCCAGATGTAGTAGAGGTGAAGATTTCTCTGATGTCCAACGGTAGTAGACGTGAAGATTTCTCTGATGTCCAGCGCTAGTAGACGCAAAGATTTCTCTGATGTCCAACGGTAGTAGACGTGAAGATTTCTCTGATGTCCAGCGCTTGTAGACGCGAATATTTCTCTGATGTCCAGCTGTACTAGACGTGAAGATTTCTCTGATGTCTAGCTGTAGTAGATGTGAAAATTTATCTGATTTCTAGCTGTAGTAGATGCAAAAATTTCTCAGATGTCTAGCTGTAGTAGATGTAAAGATTTCTCTTATGTCCAACTGTAGTAGATGTGAAAATTTCTCTGATGTCTAGCGATAGTAGATGTGAAAATTTCTCTGATGTCTAGCGATAGTAGATGTGAAGATTTTTCTGATGTCTAGCGAGAGTAGATGTGAAGATTTCTCTGATGTCTAGCTGTAGTATATGTGAAAGTTTCTCTGATGTCTAGCTGTAGTAAATGTAAAGATTTCTCTAATTTCGAGCTGTAGTAGATGTGAAGATTTCTCTGATGTCTAACGAAAGTAGATGTGAATATTTCTCTGAAGGCTAATGATAGAAGATGTGAAGATTTCTCTGATGTCCAGCTGTAGCAGACGTGAAGATTTCTGTGATGTCCAGCAGTAGTAGATGTGAAGACTTCTCTGATGTCCAGATGTAGTAGAGGTGAAGATTTCTCTGATGTCCAACGGTAGTAGACGTGAAGATTTCTCTGATGTCCAGCGCTAGTAGACGCAAAGATTTCTCTGATGTCCAACGGTAGTAGACGTGAAGATTTCTCTGATGTCCAGCGCTTGTAGACGTGAATATTTCACTGATGTCCAGCTGTACTAGACGTGAAGATTTCTCTGATGTCTAGCTGTAGTAGATGTGAAAATTTATCTGATTTCTAGCTGTAGTAGATGCAAAAATTTCTCAGATGTCTAGCTGTAGTAGATGTAAATATTTCTCTTATGTCCAGCTGTAGTAGATGTGAACATTTCTGTGATGACTAGCGAAAGTAGATGTGAATATTTCTCTGATGTCTAAGGATAGTAGATGTGAAGACCTCTCTAATGACCAGCTGTAGCAGATGTGAAGATTTCTGTGATGTCCAGCAGTAGTAGATGTGAAGATTTCTATGATGTCTAACGATAGTAGATGTGAAGACTTCTCTAATGTCCAGCTGTAGTAGAGGTGAATATTTCTCTGATGTCCAGCTGTAGTAGATGTGAAGATTTATTTGATGTCCAGATGTAGTTGAGGTGAAGATTTCTCTGATGTCCAGCGGTAGTAGACGCGAAGATTTCTCTGATGTCCAGCATTAGTAGACGTGAAGATTTCTCTGATGTCTAGCTGTAGTAGACGTGAAGATTTCTCTGATGTCTAGCTGTAGTAGATGTAAAGATTTCTCTTATGTCCAGCTGTAGTAGATGTGACAATTTCTCTGATGTCTAGCGATAGTAGATGTGAAGATTTTTCTGATGTCTAGCGAGAGTAGATGTGAAGATTTCTCTGATGTCTAGCTGTAGTAGATGTGTACGTTTCTCTGATGTCTAGCTGTAGTAGATGTAAAGATTTCTCTTATGTCCACCTGTAGTAGATGTGAAAATTTCTCCGATGTCTAGCGATAGTAGATGTGAAGATTTCTCTGATGTCCAGCTGTAGCAGACGTGAAGATTTCTCTGATGTCCAGCGGTAGTAGATGTGAAGACTTCTCTGATGTCCAGCTGTAGTAGAGGTGAAGATTTCTCTGATGTCCAGCTGTAGCAGACGTGAAGATTTCTCTGATGTCCAGCGGTAGTAGATGTGAAGACTTCTCTGATGTCCGGCTATAGCAGACGTGAAGATTTCTCTGATGTCCAGCAGTAGTAGATGTGAAGACTTCTCTGATGTCCAGCTGTAGTAGATGTGAAGACTTCTCTGATGTCCAGCAGTAGTAGATGTGAAGACTTCTCTGATGTCCAGATGTAGTAGATGTGAAGATTTCTCTGATGTCCAGCAGTAGTAGAGGTGAAGATTTCTCTGATGTCCAGCAGTAGTAGATGTGAAGACTTCTCTGATGTCCAGATGTAGTAGATGTGAAGATTTCTCTGATGTCCAGATGTAGTAGATGTGAAGACTTCTCTGATGTCCAGATGTAGTAGATGTGAAGACTTCTCTGATGTCCAGATGTAGTAGATGTGAAGACTTCTCTGATGTCCAGCTGTAGTAGAGGTGAAGATTTCTCTGATGTCCAGCAGTAGTAGATGTGAAGATTTCTCTGATGTCCAGATGTAATAGATGTGAAGATTTCTCTGATGTCCAGCAGTAGTAGATGTGAAGATTTCTCTGATGTCCAGATGTAGTAGAGGTGAAGATTTATCTGATGTCCAGCAATGATAGATGTGAATATTTCTCTGATGTCCAGCAATGATAGATGTGAATATTTCTCTGATGTCCAGCAATAATAGATGTGAAGATTTCTCTGATGTCCAGCAATAGTAGAGGTGAAATTTTCTCTGATGTCCAGCAATAATAGATGTGAAGATTTCTCTGATGTCCAGCAATAATAGATGTGAAGATTTCTCTGATGTCCAGCAATAATAGATGTGAAGATTTCTCTGATGTCCAGCAATAGTAGAGGTGAAGATTTCTCTGATGTCCAGCTATAATAGATGTGAAGATTTCTCTGATGTCCAGCAATAATAGATGTGAAGATTTCTCTGATGTCCAGCAATAATAGATGTGAAGATTTCTCTGATGTCCAGCGAGAGTGAACGAGATCAAAAGATTTATACGAAAGAATCTGGGTAATCATGAAAGATCAAGGGCAGCTTTGTTTTGAGGAGTCACCTGAGTGGAGTGATTGACAGATGTTTGTCATGACTTTTCATTAAATGACAGGTGATTGACAAGCAATCAGAAAGTGACACGATAGTCGTAGTATTGTAAAGTGAAGTTCCTAGGACTGACCACGTCAGATACCCAGAATGCCGAAAGTATGGAAGGAGCCTAGCTGGCAACAAATACGGCATGCAGAGACTTGCCAGGACACTTTCCAGTTACTCACTCCAAGTAGGGGAGTAAGAATTAGAATAATGTATGATCTGCCGCAAGGCAGAGAAGTGCTGGTAGGTAGACAGGGAATTAGGAAGTAGAAGTTATCAGTAGATTTGTAGAACCATTAAAATAGTAATAGAGTCAGAAGGAGATATAGAAGATATCATTGAATTCCAAAACTATGGAGTTATTATAAACCAGAGAAGAGTTGTCTACAGAATTTTTAAGGATATTGATAATTGAGTTGTGTAAATGTCACGTTAGATATGAGAGAACATAAGAACATTCAGAGATGTTAGGTATGAGAGAACATAAGAACATTCAGAGATGTTAGGTATGAGAGAACATAAGAACATTCAGAGATGTTAGGTATGAGAGAACATAAGAACATTCAGAGATGTTAGATATGAGAGAACATAAGAACATTCAGAGATGTTAGATATGAGAGAACATAAGAACATTCAGTGATGTTAGATATGAGAGAACATAAGAACATTCAGAGATGTTAGGTATGAGAGAACATAAGAACATTCAGAGATGTTAGATATGAGAGAACATAAGAACATTCAGAGATGTTAGATATGAGAGAACATAAGAACATTCAGAGATGTTAGATATGAGAGAACATAAGAACATTCAGAGATGTTAGATATGAGAGAACATAAGAACATTCAGAGATGTTAGGTATGAGAGAACATAAGAACATTCAGAGATGTTAGATATGAGAGAACATAAGAACATTCAGAGATGTTAGATATGAGAGAACATAAGAACATTCAGAGATGTTAGATATGAGAGAACATAAGAGCATTCAGAGATGTTAGATATGACACGTCCACTCCGTGATCACATATACACTGTCGATTGACTGAGCGGACCCACACAATTCTAATGTAGTATAGCAGAGATGTGATTCTATTGCTGTGTGATTTGTTGCGTCCAGACTTGTAGACATCAAAATAAACACTGTTGTTTTTGTTTCCAAACATTGTGAGTTTTCAACTTCATTGGATGTGCTAATCATAATGTGATGTATTATGGAAGTAATCTTCTCATGTGATAGCTCACTATCCAAGACAACCAGCTAACTCAACAACTAGCAATCAAGCCAAGATAGAAGACAATTGTTGAAAATACTGCTTTAGAGAGTTGTGGAGAGACATGATCGCCTATGCCAGCAGCTTTGGTAGGTTGATAATGATGATGCTTTATTGTTTATTTTATGTTTAATTTTAATAGTTTGTGCGTTATACTTGATGAAGGCTTTTCCGAAACGTCGTAGTTTGTTTTGTCTCCATTATTTTAGCTACTTCATACCGTTTTATGTTACATTTATAATCAAACACTGGCACTGCCATACACAACAGTGACACCTTCATGGCTGCAACCAGCCGAGACTTTCATTTGAGATGAGCAAGTAATTATAACAACACGCTGATCTTCTTTGTGTCTTCTCATTTTGGTTGTGGAATTACATTCTCTATGTTTCCTGTGTTGGTGTGCTTTCTTTCACTCATTCGCGTCAGTGTCGTTTGTTTGCATAACTGTATTGTCGGTGCTGAGCTCCGTCATGTCACACAAACAAGGTAACAATGAATGCAATGATGGTCGGCGAGAGGTCATGTGACAGTGATGGTCAGCGATAGGTCATGTGACAGTGATAGTCAGCGATAGGTCATGTGACAGTGATGGTCAGCCGAGAGGTTGTAAGACAGTGATGGCCAACGATAGGTCATGTGACAGTGATGGTCAGCGACAGGTCATGTGACAGTGATGGTCAGCCGAGAGGTTGTAAAACAGTGATGGTCAGCCGAGAGGTTGTGTGACGGTGATGGTCAGCCGTGAGGTCATGTGACAGTGATAGTCAGCGATAGGTTTTGTGACGGTGAAGATCAGCCGTGAGGTCATGTGACGGTGATGGTCAACCGTGAGATTGTAAGACAGTGATGGCCAACGATAGGTCATGTGACAGTGATGGTCAGCCGAGAGGTAATGTGACAGTGATGGTCAGCCGAGAGGTCATATGACAGTGATGGTCAGCGATAGGTCATGTGACGGTGATGGTCAGCCGTGAGGTCTTGTGACAGTGATGGTCAGCGATAGGTCATGTGACAGTGATGGTCAGCCGAGAGGTCATGTGACAGTGATAGTCAGCCGAGAGATCATGTGGCAGTGATGGTCAGCGATAGGTCATGTGACGGTGATGGTCAGCTGTGAGGTCATGTGACGGTGATGGTCAGCCGTGAGGTCATGTGACAGTGATGGTCAGCGATAGGTCATGTGACAGTGATAGTCAGCCGAGAGGTTATATGACAGTGATGGTCAGCGATAGGTCATGTGACAGTGATGGTCAGCCGAGAGGTCATGTGACAGTGATGGTCAGTGATAGGTCATGTGACAGTGATGGTCAGCTGAGGGGTCATGTGACAGTGATGGTCAGTCGAGAGGTCATGTGACAGTGATGGTCAGCCGAGAGGTCATGTGACAGTGATGGTCAGCCGAGAGGTCATGTAACAGTGATAGTCAGCCGAGAGGTCATGTGACAGTGATGGTCAGCGATAGGTCATGTGACGGTGATGGGCAGCCGTGAGGTTGTAAGACTGTGATGGTCAGCGATAGGTCATGTGACTGTGATGGTCAGCCGAGAGGTCATGCAACAGTGATGGTCAGCGATAGGTCATGTGACAGTGATGGTCAGCTGAGAGGTTGTGTGACAGTGATGGTCAGCGATAGGTCATGTGACAGTCATGGTCAGCGATAGGTCATGCGACAGTGATGGTCAGCGATAGGTCATGTGACAGTGATGGTCAGCGATAGGTCATGTGACAGTGATGGTCAGCGATAGGTCATGTGACAGTGATGGTCAGCCGAGAGGTTGTGTGACAGTGATGGTCAGCCGAGAGGTCATGTGACAAATCTTGTCAGCTGATAGGTCAAATGACAGCGCTGGTCAGCCTAGAGGTCATGTGACAGTGCTGGTCAGCCGATAGGTCGTGTGACAGTCGCTAGCACGAGGGGAATAACGTCTTGTTTTCGAAACTTACAGCTCTCCATATGATTTTAATATCCCTCGAATTTTGATACACGTTGGTTTTGCTGGGGTACAGTCTTTGTTTTGCTTTGTGGTATCTTAATAACGACAATGTTGGATGCTCGTTGAGTCGACCTTTCTGTTAGACAATATAGTGGAAAAGCGTATATGATGGAGATTATGTGTTTCCCAGGACTCCTCCCACTTCCTGTTTCGTTGCTTTATTCAAACACCGCTCAGTTGTGTTATATTTTGTAACAATCTCTATGCACGAGATGCAAAAAATGAAACTACAGAACACTAACAGCCGTAGGGTTTCCGTTCCGGAAATTGAACTTTGAGTTAACTCCTCTTGCCACCATCGCTCCCAAATCCTCCACACAACAGCTGGGACACAAGTTGTACAGCCTGTAACAGTAGAATGTTAGAACAAACCTCCACACACCAGCTGGGACATGGAATTAGTTGTACGTTTTACCAATCTGTAACAGTAGAATGTTTGAATCATTTGTATTCTCATGAACGTTTTTAGACATAATAACAACGTAACTAGTTAACGGTTCTGGAAAATTTATATATTTATAGTGTCACAAATTTGAACCACTCATCTAAAGTATCAATTTCAAGAATAAGTGGAATGCAGTTTCTTCACATCACCTTTATGCTCACATGTAAATACATTTTTTATTATTTTAACTAAAAGAAATGTAGTCAGGAATATTCCAGAGACGCACTTTTTGATCTGCAACTGTGAAGTACTGCCAAGTTGAAGACGTTCAGTAAAATCTATCTCACACACCTAGAGTCATTGTCTTGTCTGTTTTGGTGGTTGCGGAGTGAGAGATCACCGCTTGTCCATCAGTTCAGCAAATCCTGGGTGTGATATAATAAAAATATGATTGATAATATGAATAATTGTATTTCTACAAAGTGCGTTACATACCGCTGTTATCTCCACATGACGTCTAAAGGCAGATTGAGCACAATTGTAGAGCAATGTTGATGAATGTAGAAACATATTAAGGGGTACACGATTATTATTGAATATAACCTTTTTTTATACCCAGGAAGGATATTCGAAAAAAGAGGTCAACACAAAAAGGGAGCTACTAAAAACATCCGAAAGAAGCAATTTACATTTACGGGTACATCATGAGAAGAGAAAAGTTGGAACACTTGGTTACAACTGGCAAAATACAGGGAAAGATAAATCACGGACGACAAAAAGAGAAGATACCAGATAGTTTGGTGTCGTGGCATGGAAAACAGTCAACAACATAATTGATACGAACGCATGGTGGGTAGAGAATTTTGGAAAATCATGATCGCCAACGCCAGCAGGTATGACACATGATGATGATGATACTATTTACATTGGACAAATTAAGCTTAAGTTGAAGTTCTACACAAGAGAGGAGTTTTTAATGTTCCGGTTTTGACGGTCCCCTTCGTGTCGTGTTGTTGGTAGCTACGAGAACACCTTTCAAACTTCTGGCCCATATGGCGGATAGACGACAGGAACCGTTGAGGTTCAGTCTGTAAAGTGTTCCTTGTTGTTGTTCCCTCATATTCCAAGTCCGGCCTGCTAACGGAGCTACTGAGTTTAGTGCTCTGTGCACACCATGAGCTATAATTTTCATCCGGATTGTGTTTAGATATTTGGAAAGCTGTAGCAGCTGTGATGGGAAGTGCTACCTTTCTTTGGATCCTTCAATGAGATCAGTTTTAATTCCACTGATTCCACTGCTAAGGGCGTTTAAGCAATTATGGATTTTAATTCGTGTGCAGCTATAACCGGGCCCTGGACTAACCATGACCCCGCCTTTGTGATCGATGACATCTAGCGTGTCGTCCTGTGCTAGACTCACGTGATGATGAGGTGGCGTGTAGAAGCAGTCAGGCTTTGCTGCTCTGTGACGGCGCTGCTGGTATGCGTTTGTTACATACCTTGTGGGACTTCTGAGTTCCTCTATTATATCCTATAACGTGTCGGGCATCAGTCACTTGGGGCATCCGAAACGACATGGAAGTAGGACTTCGTCATAACGATGTGATTGTGGACTTGATCTGTCCGATCTAAAGTGCTGGGGGTGTGAGGGTGGCTTATCTAACCTTGTCGTGTCATGTCAGACAGATACAAGTGTTAGACCACTAGAAGATGCCCTTGTCTTCAATAACGATGGCATCTGTGAGAGTAAGAACCGCATTCACAACAAGAAGGCACACCCCAGAAAACAAACCACTACTGCCCAGCGGTCACCATCGGGAGAAGTAAAGGCTATGGGAGAACATTCAGAGAAAAAGCACGGACTCAACAGATTGGTCGAATTCCACCTTCTGAGAAGGAAAACCTCTACGTCAAAACATCATCTATTCCGCTAAGAACGGAATGTGTCAGTCACAGCGCAGACTTAGTGGAAACTACGCACGTAAATACGAATACTGAACACATTACATGCTAGTCATGGTATAGCCCTATCATGGCTATAGGACGCACATCAAATGTGCGCAATCAGAGGCCATGGCAGAGTAAAGAACACAAACACCATTATTGGAAAGAAATATTCTCACAAGAGATTGAGTTATTGAGTTATTTGCGGGTCCTCATCATTGCACTCCGAACATCTCCATAGGTGCTCAGATCCCCTCCTCAGCAAGTCCAGCAGTTCTGTGTTGGTTGATAAGTCTTCTTATACGTCCACCACGTTTCTCATTTGTGCCTGTGCCCATCTTAATTCCGATCTCTTTCATCCGAAGGAGTAACGTGGACTCGTGGTTGTCGAAGTCCTGTGCCCTTTTCACATTTCGGAGGGCATTGATGACGTCCGCCCGATCAATTGGTTGACTGTTTTCAACGACAACACAGCTAGCCAACCTGTCCGCTTTTCCATTACCCCGTACTCCCGCATGTCCAGGGACGTAGACAAAGGTGACTTTACGTATTTTTCACTTCTGCAATGACTCTACACAATGCCTGCGTCACATGAAATTGATCAGCGGAAGAAAAAACAAAAAACTATGTTTGAGAAAATAACAGTATAACTTTTATCAAGGGACTCATATTCTCTCTCTCTCTCTCTCTCTCTCTCTCTCTCTCTCTCTCTCTCTCTCTCTCTCTCTCTCGACCGTAAATGCATTAAACTAATAACAGAACATGACAGTTCATTTTAGTATCGCTTCATTACAATTCGGAACAAAAAGATATCATTAATATATGACTACCCCCTTATCTCCAACTCCCTTGAGTGTACCAACGGCTGTAGGTGGTTCAGTTGTTGGTTGAATTATTTCAACGAGACATTCAACCAGTTCGTTCAGACACAACAGAGGAAACTTCGAGGCAGCGAGTTAGAGAAATGAATGTTCAATAAGTGTTTAAAGGCATTCAATATCAAATTCAGTATATTCAGTAACTGTGTCAGGACATTCATTTTCAAGACGAGACATTCAGTAAGTATGTCACGACATTTATTAGCAAATTAGGCATTCAGTAAAAAATGTCCGGGCATTCATTATCTAAACGAGACATTCAGTAAGTATATTTTAAGGAAAGGAGACATACAGTAAGTATTTCAAGCAGCAAGACGAGACGCCCAGTAAGTATGCCAGGACAATCAGCAGCAAAAGAGATATCCAAAATGCCAGGTAATACATTAGCAAGACGAGACGCCCAGTAAGAGTAACCGGGAATGTATTAGTTAAATAGTAACATTGCACATCTTCACATGGTGAGGAAATAGCAGAGGGGATTGGAAAGTTGCCCGCTGTAGCGACGGATTGCACATGTTGTGTATGATCTGTGTCATCAGGTCAGAGGTTATGACATCAGGCTTTGTCTGAGAATCCAATAATGGTGGTCCAATCTAGCAATCTATCTATCTATCTATCTATCTATCTATCTATCTATCTATCTATCTATCTATCTATCTATCTATCTATCTATCTATCTATCTATCTATCTATCTATCTATCTATCTATCTATCTATCTATCTATCTGTCTGTCTGTCTGTCTGTCTGTCTGTCTGTCTGTCTGTCTGTCTGTCTGTCTGTCTGTCTGTCTGTCTGTCTGTCTATCTATCTATCTATCTATCTATCTATCTATCTATCTATCTGTCTGTCTATCTATCTATCTATCTATCTATCTATCTATCTATCTATCTATCTATCTATCTATCTATCTATCTATCTATCTATCTATCTATCTATCTATCTATCTATCTATCTATCTATCTATCTATCTATCTATCTATCTATCTATCTATCCGTCCGTCCGTCTATCTGTCTGTCTATCTATCTATCTATCTATCTATCTATCTATCTATCTATCTATCTATCTATCTATCTATCTATCTATCTATCTATCTATCTATCTGTCCGTCCGTCCGTCTATCTGTCTGGCTGTCTATCTATCTATCTATCTATCTATCTATCTATCTATCTATCTATCTATCTATCTATCTATCTATTTATCTATCTATCTATCTATCTATCTATCTATCTATCTATCTATCTATCTATCTATCTATCTATCTATCTATCTATCTATCTATCTATCTATCTATCTATCTATCTATCTATCTATCTGTCCGTCCGTCCGTCCATCTGTCTGTCTGTCTATCTATCTATCTATCTATCTATCTATCTATCTATCTATCTATCTATCTATCTATCTATCTATCTATCTATCTATCTATCTATCTATCTATCTATCTATCTATCTATCTATCTATCTATCTATCTATCTATCTATCTATCTATCTATCTATCTATCTATCTATCTATCTATCTATCTATCTATCTATCTATCTATCTATCTATCTATCTATCTATCCGTCCGTCCGTCTATCTGTCTGTCTATCTATCTGTCTATCTATCTATCTATCTATCTATCTATCTATCTATCTATCTATCTATCTATCTATCTATCTATCTATCTATCTATCTATCTATCTATCTATCTATCTATCTATCTATCTATCTATCTATCTATCTATCTATCTAATCTATCTATCTATCTATCTATCTATCTATCTATCTATCTATCTATCTATCTATCTATCTATCTATCTATCTATCTATCTATCTATCTATCTATCTATCTATCTATCTATCTATCTATCTATCTATCTATCTATCTATCTATCTATCTATCTATCTATCTATCTATCTATCTATCTATCTTCTTATCTATCTAACTTTCGAACCGAAGACGGCACATATTGCAGAGATCACTGCTTCTAAAATCTATGGCTATGTTTCCATAACAATACTTTTTACAATGACAGCTTCTCAAGCCATCGATCAACCTCCTTAGTCGCCTCTTACGGCATGCTTGGAAGCTCACAGTGTCACTATTCTCTACTTCCCTCATAATGAGGCCCCGGAGGATCCAAGAAAAAATTCTTTTTTATTGAACCATCAAACACTAATATAGTCTTGTGCTCTCTGCGTTTAGTGACAGATACTAATTCTGTGCTTTTCCTCTTGATATTACATTCACAAACTCTGGAGCAATCTGTTCATTACTATTTGACAATGAGATATGTGTCGTGAGTACTTGACATCTACACGATTCGGAAACTAAACACACGTAACAAGCAATCATTTCTTCACCATGACTTCATCATGACTTCACCATGACTTCACCATGATTTCATCATGACATCACCATGACTTCACCATGACTTCACCATGACTTCACCATGACTTCACCATGATTTCACCATGACTTCATCATGGCTTCACCATGACTTCACGATGACTTCACAGCAAAATTATCGCTAATCTCTAAAACAAGATGCTGAAGTCGAAGTTTTGTAGAGAAACTATAAAACACTTCAAAGATAGCCCAAAGAACAAACACGAGATCTGTATGGCAAATATAAAATAGCCTAAGATTGCCCAAAGAACAAGTTGGAGATCTGTATAGCAAATGTAAAGTAGCCTAAGATAGCCCAAAGAACAAATACGAGATCTGTATAGCAAATGTAAAGTAGCCTAAGATTGCCCAAAGAACAAATACGAGATCTGTATAGCAAATGTAAAGTAGCCTAATATTGCCCAAATAACAAGTTGGAGATCTGTATAGCAAATGTAAAGTAGCCTAAGATTGCCCAAAGAACAAGTTGGAGATCTGTATAGCAAATGTAAAGTAGCCTAAGATTGCCGAAAGAACAAGTTGGAGATCTGTATAGCAAATGTAAAGTAGCCTAAGATTGCCCAAAGAACAAGTTGGAGATCTGTATAGCAAATGTAAAGTAGCCTAAGATATCCCAAAGAACAAGTTGGAGATCTGTATAGCAAATGTAAAGTAGCCTAAGATTGCCCAAAGAACAAGTTGGAGATCTGTATAGCAAATGTAAAGTAGCCTAAGATTGCCCAAAGAACAAGTGCGAGATCTGTATAGCAAATGTAAAGTAGCCTAATATTGCCCAAAGAACAAGTTGGAGATCTGTATAGCAAATGTAAAGTAGCCTAAGATTGCCCAAAGAACAAGTTGGAGATCTGTATAGCAAATGTAAATTAGCCTAAGATTGCCCAAAGAACAAGTTGGAGATCTGTATAGCAAATGTAAAGTAGCCTAAGATTGCCCAAAGAACAAGTTGGAGATCTGTATAGCAAATGTAAAGTAGCCTAAGATATCCCAAAGAACAAGTTGGAGATCTGTATAGCAAATGTAAGTAGCCTAAGATTGCCCAAAGAACAAGTTGGAGATCTGTATAGCAAATGTAAAGTAGCCTAAGATTGCCCAAAGAACAAGTTGGAGATCTGTATAGCAAATGTAAAGTAGCCTAAGATTGCCCAAAGAACAGGTTGGAGATCTGTATAGCAAATGTAAAGTAGCCTAAGATTGCCCAAAGAACAAGTTGGAGATCTGTATAGCAAATGTAAAGTAGCCTAAGATTGCCCAAAGAACAATTTGGAGATCTGTATAGCAAATGTAAAGTAACCTAAGATTGCCAAAAGAACAAGTTGGAGATCTGTATAGCAAATGTAAAGTAGCCTAAGATTGCCCAAAGAACAAGTGCGAGATCTGTATAGCAAATGTAAAGTAGCCTAAGATTGCCCAAAGAACAAGTGCGATATCTGTATAGCAAATGTAAAGTAGCCTAAGATTGCCCAAAGAACAAGTTGGAGATCTGTATAGCAAATGTAAAGTAGCCTAAGATTGCCCAAAGAACAAGTTGGAGATCTGTATAGCAAATGTAAAGTAGCCTAAGATTGCCCAAAGAACTAGTTGGAGATCTGTATAGCATCTTTGAAACAGAAATAATGTCATGACACAAGTTGGAGATCTGTAGTTAAGCTATGACGCAATTTGAAACTCTCATAAAATACACTTAGAATCGAGATTCCTATAAATGACCACACGCCAAATATCAATCTCCAACATTCTCGTTCATAATCTCACCCTATATTTTATCAAAATCGCTCAATAATTTGCATGACATTTCCCCTATAATTCTCTAAAGCGACAGTCACACTATCTGCCTTCAGCAATTTGACGTCACGTAATTATGAAATGCGAATGTAATAATGGAGTTGTGATTATATCACGATGGCGTTCCTCAATTATTTATTGTAAAATTACAGCTTTGCCCTGTGCGACATCTGACACGTACTGTAATGTGTGATAGATGTCATGATTAATGTGCTGGGGGCCTACACTCGAGCTCAAATTGTTGACTTTACGACATGACAGGATGAAAACGTGCACTATCACCTGGAATAATCATGATAAATATGACATGCGTAATGTCAGAGAATATAATACATACCTGACACCATAAGAACATTACAAGCATCTTATATCTGGAAATTAGTATCAGCATCTTATTTTACTGTGAATTTGTTGTTTATGTTTTACTAGGAGCCATGGTCGCTGAATTTAGTGTCCATGTTTACAATAAATCTACATTGTTTCTGAAATAAAAGACAGTCGCTGTTAAAAGTTTAGCAACGAATATAACATGAAACAAGTTTATTGGTGTCAAGAACGTGAGCGACGTACCGCTACGGGATGGCTGAATTTTTGATTGGAACATTTGTAGGTCACGATCCTAAGACATGTGGGATTGACTCTGGTGTATAATCACTGGTCTCGTATATTGTGACACACTGGCTTGTTACTGCTCGAGAAACACCACATCACAAAAACAACCACAACAACAACAACAACAACGGCCTCTAGAAAGCAGTTCACAAATTTGGTCTAATTTATTCTTCATATTTAGATTTAAAAATTATGAAAACTAACACTTTAGTTGTGAGCACATATAACAACATACAGTAATTTCTAATGTTTAACTGTCAGGGCTTTCTTTATGAGTTCAGTTGTTGACACTACAACTACATGCACCAGTGGTCTTTGACAGATTGCAAATTGATACATCCCTGAGTTGGAAACAAGGCTTCTCATGCCACGAAAAACTGGGGACCATCCTGACACGAGACAGACGTTATAGCCAATACAAGACCTGGCCAGGAGGGAGCGAATATTAGACAAGACAAATAACTGCTGGCAGAAAATGCTAGGCTCGTGATCTCAAGAGTCATTGTATCTATACACTAGAGGATGTTCAACATGAGCTCAAACAAGTTGGCCAAACTGCTCACTGATTCCCAGTGGGAAATATTTGAGATCATGAATTTTGTAGTTATTGCCAACATCATCAGTGTCCTTGGTGTGGTGGCTAACGTGATGAACATGGTGGTGTTCTACAAGCAAGGGTTTGCTAGCACCACCACCATCAGCTTTTTTGGGCTGGCCATCTCCGACCTGTGTGGTCTCGTGATGTTGCTGTGTGGAGCGGTTTTCCTTGCCGTTATGTTCATCATGTCAGACATACCGGTGGATCGTGAAGAAGTCTACTACATGACGGCAGCCTCTCCTCATACCATCTTCTCTCGAATTACTGGCTGGATAACTGTTTACATCACAGCAGAGAGGTGTCTTTGTATCATGTTTCCTTTGAAGATCAAGCAAATAGTCACACCACGGTTGACCACTATAACTATCAGTGTCATCTATGTTTTCATGATATTGAACGTTTTACCCAAATACGGAACGACATACCTGGACTGGAGGTTCTACCCAGAGAGAAATAAATCTTTGATTGGGAAAACATCAAACGAGAACAGTAAGATAGCGGAGGCTTGCATATACATGTTATTCTCAATCTTAGCCTCAGCGTCGTTTGTTTCTGTGATTGTGTTCACTGTCGCTCTAGTCTTCCAGCTCAAACAGAAATCTAAATGGCGCCAGACGGTGCAGGTGGACAACGCTGGCTCTGAGACGTTATCTACACGTGACAGGAAGACCATGAAGATGGTCGTGATGGTCGCCGTCGTTTTGATTGTCTGCTACACCCCGGGTACAGCTATCTCCCTGGTCACTTTTATCGAGCCTCAATTCAGCATTGGTGGTGTCTTTGTTAACATGTTCTGGACTTTGTGGTCTTTTGCTTTTGTCCTTGACGCCGTTAACTCCAGCATCAACATCTTCCTTTACTATAAGATGAGCTCCAAGTACAGGGAGACATTCAATCAAACATTTAGCTCTAAGCACAAACATGAAAGTGAATGAGAGTTGAGAACTGAGTTTACTTAATAGCGTGGGAGAGAAAGGAAATCAATGAGTTTGTGTAGTTAACCAACAAGCTTTTGGAGCCATCAACATGCACAAGCATCACCATATCTTTTTAACCAAATTGTAGTAACTTACAATGAACTGATCAGTTGTCATAATACGGTTACTTACATAATATTCTCCATATGTCTCTAATTAAGTAATTGAGAAAACTTTAACTTTTTTTGTATATTCACTGCTGAGTTCTTTTTATTCTCGAATTTTTCATGAACTATTATAATTTAAAAATTCACTTTATATCTCATTATAGCTTTCTTTGTTGCCAAGAGCAAAGATTCTGTCCCATCTGACAACATGAAGTTCATAAACTGTGAAGAATGTGTTATTCTACCATTATTCATGGCTCAATGTCAAAAGTTCTACATTCTAAGTGACCAACATCACATTGTAAAAAATGCATTGTACTTGTATTAGTTGTATCACCGTTCCCCACATCGCTCCATTTCCAGAGCTGTCACGTATAAACTTATGTACACAATATACAACAGCTCGTGCCCAGATAGATGAAAATGCTCACTAACAAATTGTCATGACTAATGTTGGCCTCTACACTTCTCTAACATCTCCAACTGTGTCTTATACTCGTTCATCAACTCATGAAGTGAATGGTCAATTCAACATATCGCAGTTATCTCTTTATGAAGGAAGGTTATGGAATTCAACAACTACATTCAAAGTTGAACGCATCTATACATTTGAACATTTCTAGATTTCTAGACACTAGTCCTGTTGTGGACTGACTACATCTGCTATTTATTAACTTATCATTAGTAATCGTAGCATTACTAATTGCTCTCTGCTAATTAGAGCTCGTTATTGCTAATCTGTGCTACCTTTACCTTTCTCAGCTAACTCTAAGATTTATGCCTCTGCTCTTTCTTGCTTGATGTCCTTTCTGTTGCTCGCAGCTCTCTCTCTTTCTCTTCTCTTTTCTTTAATGGGGTCTGAGAGTGAGTGTCCTTATGTTCTGATCACACCCTTCTTACCCGCTCTTGTATCTGTCCTCTCACGTATCTGTTAATAAATATGGCTTTAAATATTTGTTAACTCTTGTCTGTCCACCTGCACAGTCTGGTTATAAATATATATATATATATATATATATATATAAAAGATTACGCCAACGCAGTCTGATGACATTGACGTCAACTTCAATTTTTAATTACACCTACCATGGACACACCTGCGTGTCCGTTATTAAGTGCAATATCACTTTCCACGTTTCACGTATTATGCCCTATTGTTACTTAGATGTGGGTTTGCCATCTTAAAGATTAATTACGTCATAATTACGTTTATTTGCATCATCATAACATCATATGTGATTGTTCATGTACATTATATGTATACAAATTATATACCCCGTTTTACATTTCAACCTCACTCCTAATTGCGTCTTAATCTTTCCAGTGCGATTCGATGTTTCTCTATTCTCTTTATTACTAATCACCTTTCCCCGTGGACTCGCTGATTCTCTTTTTAGTTAACACTTTCTCATTCTCCCCTCAACTTCTCCCATACACTCCCATTTGTCCCTCACCTTATACTCACTGCTTCAACGTGACTATATCTAAGTCCTCTTTCAAATCTGCATACACGTTATCGATTTGTAACTTCTGAGTTTGAAAATGCACCAATACTTTGTTTGTGTTCATCCAGTCTCCTGCAAACACCATTGTTCTGTCCATCCCGTGTACCACCATGAACATCTGTTTGGTGACACTCTTGCCTATTTTAATTGTTAATATTGTTTTTCCTATCGTATTTAATAATTGTTCACTTATGGATTATAGTTGGTTATTTCTTTGACATAGCTTACATCTTTGTCTTATTGACTTATATGCGATCCCGTCTTATGACACAGACACTTGCTTCTGTGTTTATTATTGCTGGAATCTTTGATTATCTACCTATACGATGCATGAGCATGGGTCTTCTATTCTTCTGTAAGTCCCAAACTTGTCAGGTTCTACTATTCTTTCTTTCTTCAATGTCGCCTTTTGCTTTGAACAGCACTGGCATTTCGATGATGTTGATATACTCTTCTGTGTACTTCTGGATGTCTTCTCGACATTGTCTTGCCATGTGTCTTATTTCGTTGCATTCATAGCAAGTCGTGCTCTATTGTATATTATTTATACATCTTTATGAACACGGCTTTTTCATTTTTGTCCCAAATTCAAATATATGTTAATTATTACAACATTAAATTATCTTGTAATCTGTGACTCTTATGTCTTCATTGATGTTAGTTGTCTTGTCTTCATTGCTGGCTTGTTTTTATGGTTACTACTTCAATTTTATCTCTTCAGTTTTTCTGTCCATTTTTCACTTCATGTATGGACTTCTATATATTATATATAATACCTACTTCTATATTAAAAAAACAGTCTTTCTCCTTTAAGTTCAATATATTGTTATTAATTTCCTGAATATTGTTTATCCTCTGACATGCATTCCATGTATGAATATTAATATCCATCTTATTCTTGTCAGCTTCAGCAACAGTCTAGTTCACAATATTTAATTTTGCAGTCTATGGCGTTCTTGTGACTTGACTTTATTTATTATGTAATCACAATGAGTTCACCTTTTCGACGTCCGTGTGAAATAATATATTACCATCATCATCGAGTGTCGTCTCCGCAACGAAGGTTGGCTACCATGAAGCGCCATTCTGCTCTGTCTCTTGCTTTGTTGGTGCGGGTTGTCATAGGCTGATTTGTCCATCTTTTGATGTTACTTGTCCATGTTAGTCTTTGTCTGCCTCTTTTACCTTGTATTTTCCCCTCCAGGATTACTTTTAGCAGGCTGTTGTGTCTTTTAACATGGCCCAAAAATATCATTTGTCTTGTTTGAATTGTGTGTAGTAGTTCTCTTTTCATTTCTAGTTGTTTTAAGACTTCATCTTTTGTTTTCTTTTCCTTCCATCCAATTCTACCTATTCTTTTATATATCCACATTTCAAAGGCTTCAATTCTCTGTTCTGTTTTCTTGTCTAATATCCATGTTTCAGCACCATATAGGAATATTGAGAAGATGTAACATTTTGCTATTCTTAGTTTTAGCCCTGGTGTTATTTGTTTTGATGTTAGTATGTTCTTCATGACATTAAAATTACTTTTTGCCATTCCTATTCTTTTGTTTATTTCAGTTGTACATTTTCCATCACTGGTTATAGTATATCCAAGGTAGTTGTAGTTCTGAACTGTCTCCAGGTCTATTCATTCAATTTTGATATCCACTTGTGGGTTTTGAGTATTTTCATTGTTTATGATCATAGTTTTAGTCTTTTTGATATTCATATCTAGTCCATATTTTTTGCTTGTCATGTTTATTTCATTAAGTAATTGTTGTAGATCTTTAGGATTTTCTACTAGTAGTACAATATCATCAGCATATCTTAGGTTATTGATTATCTTTCCATTAATTTGTAGGCCTGGCATCTTTGTGATGTTTTTAAAGATTTGCTCAGTGTATAGATTGAACAAGCTTGGTGATAGGATGCATCCCTGTCTTACTTCTCTTTTTTATAAAATATTACATTTCTAGATTAATTATTGTCTACACTATTTACTTTTCCAAATTCATTATCAATTAAATTAATTATTGTCTACACTATTTACTTTTCCAAATTCATTACCAATCAAATTAATTATTGTCTACATTATTTACTATCAATTAAATTAATTATTGTCATAATTCTTCAGCCTTTTCCCTCGATCAGCAGACGTCAGCTATTGTTATGTTTCCCAGATTTCCTTTCCTAATAACGTTTCCTTTTCTTTTCGCTCCGGTGTCATGGCAACTACGTGTTGTCGTTTTTATAAGTCGGCCCTTGTTGATATATTTAAATGATTTACGCGACAGTCTAGTTGTGAAATTATGTGTTGCTATTCCCCGTTTGGTGTATGTTTTACTTCTGATGGGTGGATGGACTGTGAACTTTATCGATATGTAAGTGGAATATGATTTATTCTTCCTTTGTGTCCTGTGTTCGCGGTTCGATAGGCAAGCACGTGGTTCGACAACAATGGCGTCGTTAGCCGGGTATGTTCAACCCGTATGTGAAAAGTCTGTGACGGTGGATAGGACGGAAGAATTTGAAATAATCAATGGCACAGAAAGCGAAAACAGCAAAGTGTGCGGTACACATGAGGCATATTCAGAACACGAAAGACGAATATGACAGACCGCCGTGAAAGAGATTGGAGCCTCATCACGTAACAATTTAAAGAAAGCCATGGAGAGAAATTCTAACTACTGTTTTAAGAACGAAATAAAAATAGATACGTGGAATGTTAGGACCTTATACCAACAAGGAAAACTAGAAAATCTAATGGTAGAAGCAGAGAGATTAAACATAGATATTTTAGGCATATTAGAAACAAGATGGAAGGAAAGTGGATACATACAAGACGATAAATATACATTTATATACTCAGGAAAATTACAGAACACCGAATAGGGGTAGGCATACTAATAAAACGAGAACTACAAAAATATATAAATACTCAAGTGACATACAATGATAGGATTATATTAATAAAAATGAAGGCAAAGCCATTTGACATAGCAATAATACAGACATACGCACATACTCAAGACTATACAGATGAACAAATAGAGGCATACTATGAAGATCTAAACACAGTTATGAAGCAAGTGAAATCTTCAGGCATCTTGATTGTAATGGGTGACATGAACGCAAAAGTAGGAAAAGGCAGATATAAGACCATTATAGGAAATCATGGTTTAGGAAAAAGAAATGACAGAGGAGAAAGATTAATTCAATTTTGTGAAGAAAACAGGCTAATAATATGTAACGCCTTCTTTGAGCAAGAGAAAAGGACATTATACACATGGAAAAGTCCTGGCGATGGAAAGAGGAATCAAATATATTATATAATGATAAAAGACAGATTCCGGAACTGCGTCAAGAAAGCCAAAACCTATCCAATGAGCAGATATTAATTCATATCACAATCATGTAATGATTAAAATGAAAATCAAATTAAAGAAAAAGAAACAAAATACTAATTCAGCAATAGCAATAGATATACAGCGTTAAATCAGAAAGATGTAAAAGAAACTTATACTGTACAAGTAAAGAACACATATCAGAAGCTGCTAGAAGAAGGGATTGAGCAGTACAGAAGAGAAAATCCTGAAGAAAAAGTCACAACCAAATGACAATGCATAAAAAACAGCATACAAGAATACTGCATCACCTTACCCAAAAAGGAAAGTAAAAAAAAAAAAAATGAATAACTGACAACATTTTAGAAAAAAATGGAAGAGAGAAGACAAGCGAAGAACACTGCCAGGTACAAGGAAATTGATAATGAAATACGAAAAATGTGCAAAAAGGCAAAAGAAGACTGGCTCAACTAAAGATGTCTAGAAGTCGAAACTATGAAAAGTAAACAAAATTTAAGAGGAATGCACACAGAAATAAAAAGAATGACTAATAAAGACAAAAAAGCTGCATGAAACGGATGTATGGCAAACAAAGAGGGAAGAATGTTAACAGACAACAAGGATATAATCGATAGATGGCAGGAATATATAACAGAATTATTTCATGACGAAAGGGACAAAAAAACCATTTATAAAATGTACATCCAGCTATAAAATCCTGAAATCTGAAGTAGAAAAAGCTATAAAAACAATGAAAAAGGGAAAAGCAGCAGGACCTGACAATATACAGATAGAGATGATACAGGCACTAGAAGATTTTGGCATTGAAGTGATCACAGACATATGCAATGACATATACCATACAGGATACATATCAAATGAACTAAAAACATCAACTGTAATTGCATTGCCTAAAAAGAATGGTGCAGTTGAATGCAGCGATTTTAGAACAATAAGCCTAATGAGCCAGGTAACCAACATTTTACTATACAAGGAAGGATTCAGAATAAAATTAATAATGAATTAGATGAGCAGCAATTTGGATTTAGGAAAAATAGCGGGACAAAAGAAGCCATACTCAGCACGAGCACATTGATCGAAACGTACATAGAAGTAAACAAACCAATATATGCCTGCTTCATAGATTACACCAAAGCATTTGATATAATACACCATAATCAACTTATAGACTGCCTAAAAGATATAAATCTGGATGACACAGACATACGACTGATATGTAATTTGTACTGGGAGCAAACAGCAATAATAAAATATAACAAGGAGAACTCTACACCCATTGATATAAAAAGAGGAGTAAAACAAGGATGCATCCTATCACCAAGCTTGTTCAATCTATACACTGAGCAAATCTTTAAAAACATCACTGAGATGCCAGGCCTAAACATTAATGGAAAGATAATCAATAACCTAAGATATGCTGATGATACTGTTCTACTAGCAGAAATCCTAAAGATCTACAACAATTACTTAATGTAATAAACATGACAAGCAAAAAATATAGACTAGATATGAATATCAAAAAGACTAAAATTATGATCATAAACAAAGGGAATTCCCAAGACCTTACAATTAAATATCAAAGTTGAAGGAATACATCTAGAGACAGTTCAGAAATGATTAACTGACTAACTAGATTAGGACTATCCACCGCTACCTCCCTATTCATCGATCTGACCCCACTACTAGTCTGCTCTTCACCGACCCACCATTAGTGGCCTTTAGACGTGACCGGAACCTCCGAGACCTTTTTGTCAGGAGCCGTCTGCCTGCCGCCCTCTTTAGCCATCGTGGTACCATCCGCTGCAACCGCAGAGTGTGTAAAACTTGTGACCACGTTCTCCAGACCGACACTGTCCTCTTCCCTAATGGTCCTTTCGAGATCAGAGAGGGATTCACTTCCACATCGCGGAACATCATTTATGCCATCATCTGTAAGCGATGCAAGTTAACCTACATCGGTCAGTCTGGTCGAAGGATCGGCGATGGGTGCCGTGAACACTTGAATGACATCACCCGAGAAGCGGACACTCCTGTAGCAGCCCACTTTAACTCGAGGGGCCATCGAGGTAAGACGGATGTCTTGGTTACTGGCCTAGTATCATGCTCCTCTGATCACCACAGTCGGCTCACTCTGGAGCACCGTCTGATCGCTCGTTGGGGTTGCCTCAGCCCTCGTGGCATCAATGTATCCCTGTCCCTCTGAGGACCCTCCTTCCTCCGACTCCATCCTCCTACCTATGGACTTCTCTTCCTATTTCACTTCTTGGGGCTTCTACTCCTCGTCCATCCTTGTTCTCCATATCCGCTTTGTATAACCCTTATCTTGCCTTCTTCATCCTAACCCCCCCCCCCCTCTTTTTCTCTTCTGACTACCTCCATGTCCTTCACCTCTTTATCACTGCATTACCTCTCTACCTGGACTGTACCATCTCTCTGCCCACCTCTATTGTTCCTCGTCCCTCCCACCACCTCTCTGCTGTTCCACTCCTAACTCACCCCATTCCTCTCTATTCAACTGCAGTCACTACTCCTCTATATTCCAGTATCCCCCTTATCCTGATGTCCACTTTCATTCCTCTCCTAGGACCCTCATCATCCCCCTGTGTTCTATCATTTCCCTACTTCTTTACCTCCTTTGGTTCATCCCTCTTGCGCACCATTCCCCTATTACTCCACTTCTTCCAGACTCCCTCTCTGTCTATTCACTGCTGACCTACCGCCTCTCCTCCTATCCACTTCCTACATACCTGCTTCTCATCCCTCCTCTCTATTCCTCCTCCTCTATACTTCCCTACCTCTCAGGTGACTTACTTCCTCCGGACCACCCCTCTATCACTGTACCGCCCTTCTCCCTACCTACTTATACCGGTTTTTTATTCTTCCCCTCCTCATCTCTCCCTCCGGTACTCACTCCCTGCATTCGTTGACCCACCTTTCTACTCTTCCAGTTCTAGGCCTTCCATTCTGTAGAGGCTATCTCTCTCACCCATCTTCCAGTTCACTACTTTGTCTTTTCATTCACTCTTTGTTTTAGCCTCTCGCGGCTTCTCTCACTTGCATTGTTCGAGTGATTTATGGCATCCGGGCCTTTGGTTTGGGACCTCTAACAATCGTTTTCCAGTAGTTTGGCAGCTTCGCTTAACTTCCTTCTTCACCCACCCCGCTCTCTGATTTCCCCCTCCTCCCCCCCCCCACTTGTCATTCCACTCGCCTATCTCAATCACGTGTTATTTTCCTAACACATTCTAAATGCTCCTAGTCATTTAGATTTGTTTCAGCACGGAGGACTGCCTTGCTGCTCGAAGCTAAGTACATTTTATGATACAATTTTTTCTTTTTCTCTTTCTCGTTTTCCATTTTATATATCTTGACGCCCATCCTACCTCTCCTCATCATCATCATCATGTAGTATTAATTTCTCTCTCCTTTCTTATTTCTACATCCTACTTTCCTAGCCCTCCACTTGATCATCTAACATGTAGTTAGAGATAATTGTGCTTCACCGTTTGTTGTCGTTGTCCCTGTATTCTGAAGAAGGCCACAGGCCGAAACGTCAGTATTGTGTTGTGTTCCTTCCTTGTAAAGCTGTCATCATACTTTGGAGTGTTAACACACCATACCACTGGCTCCTCACAGTTCAGAACTACAACTACCTGGGGCATGCTTTAACCAGTGATGGTAAATGTACTACTGAAATAAATAAAAGAATAGGAATGGCAAAAAGTAATTTCAATGACATGAAAAATATACTAACATCAAAACAAATAACACCAGGGCTAAAACTAAGAATAGCAAAATGTTACATCTTCTCAATATTCATGTATGGTTATTATTAGTAATTGTAGCCTTGCTAATTGCTCTCTGCTAATTATCGCTCGTTATCGTTAATCTGTCATTATCACTACCTTTCTCTGCTAAATTCTCATGTGTGTGTCTCTGGTCGTTGTTGTTGGCTGCTCTTTTCTCTCTCTATCTCTCTCTATCTCTCACTTTCTCTCTCTCTCTCTCTTTCTCATGGGGTCTGAAAGTGGGTGTCCCTATATAGTGGACACTCCTTTTTATCCACCCGGTGTTTGTTAAAATTTATTTCAATATATGTTGCCTCTGTGTCTGTCCACCCACACAGTCTGGTAATAAATTTTAAAAATCGTAAGCCTACGTAGTCTGACGACGTTGACTGCAGTTTCAATTTATAACTGCACCCACCATGGATACACTTGGGTGTCAGTTATTAAGTGCAATATCGCTTTCCACGTTTACACATGTGCCAAGAATGAAAGAAAGATTTTCTCATCAGGCATTCACAAGGAAACCATTAGGTACAGAAAAACAAGGCACACCAAGAAAATCGCTGCGGAAAAAAAAATTCTAGGGAAGGCTCAATCATGGGATTAAGAAACAAGCATTGCCCATGGCGTACAAGAATTCACAGCAAATCTTCAATCGTGGGTTACTATGACTTCTGCCTATGTGCTGTCTTCTGCTCCAAAAGAAAATGAACGAATAAAACTTGGTAAACTATTTACAAAAGATAATATGATTGACTGCAAAGATGAAGATTGACAGCAAGGGAATAATGGGAGGATTAGATTGTAGGTCTCTATCTAAACCTGAAAACGATTACATCCCACATTAAACTTAATCTATGTGTTAAAAGGTGCCTTGATTGACAAATTGATAAATTCTGGTCGTTTACTGGTTGTCCAAACAGGTCAGAAATATTTTATGAAATGTCTCCCTGTATTTAGAGCTCATCTTGTAGTAGAATATAATGTTGATGCTGGAGTTGAGAGCCTGAAAGATGAAAGCAAAGGACCAGAGCACAAAGAAGGCGTTAACAAATTGACCGACAATGCTGATTTCTGGTTTCATAACTGTAACTATTGAAACAATAACACCGGGCGTGTAACACACAATTAACAATGTGGCTATCATAACTACCATAGCAACTGCTTTCTTCTCTCGGTTGTTGATGGAGTCGGAAATGGATTTATCTGCCGCTGCTTTAGTGCGCCATTTTGATTTTCGTTTGAGTTGAACCACAAGAACTATGGTAAACACAATCACAGCAATGAAGGACGACGATCCCAGGACTGAATACAGAATGTAAACCACACCTTCCGCGCTACTTCTGTTTTCAGTAAATAATAATCCCAACAGTGTCTTGTTTCTCTCTGGATAGAACTTCCAGCCGATGTAGGTAGTTGCATACTCCGGTAAGAAAGAAACAACAATAACTAAATAGATAACAATTACGATAATAGTCGTCCTTCGGGGAGTGATAATGTCCTTTATCTTTAGTGGTATCATGATACAAAGACATCTTTCAGTAGTGATGTAAACAGTTATCCATCCAGTGATTCGTGCGAAACAAATGTGCGGAAGACCTACTGTCAGATACTGTAACTCTGAGATCACAATTGGCAGATCAGAGTTCGAGAATAAGGGGTTCGCAAACATCCCAAACCACAGCTGCATTAACAGACAGCACAGATCAGAAATAGCCAGACCAAAAAAGCTGATGTTCATGGTGCTGGTAAATCCCTGCTTGTAGAAAACCATCATGTTCATCACATTAGCCACCACACCAATGAGGCTGACCACGCCTGTAATGAAAACATAGTTAACAAGCTCGTACGTCGCTCGGTCTCTGTCACTGAAAACCTTCGCTTCGTTGCTGCTCATTGTCAACAAATAAGAGATTAAATTATTCAGAAAAATAGCTCTCTGTTGTGTCAGGACAGCGTCTCTATCACATCGGGTTTGTGGCATTGCACGGTGATATAATAAACATGAGTTTACTCAATTAGTGACGTTCTAGTCAGCCAAGCTGAAAGAAAGAATGAGATATGTGAAGGTAATAACAGTAAGAAGTCGGCATATTAAGAAAAGTTATCTTTCATTTTGATTTTTTGTCATTTCTGAGGCGTTATAGAATTGTAAACACCGCTGACCATTTTATTGTTTTATTATTGCATCGGAAAACTGTCGAGATCGAAAGTCGTGGAGAGACATGTTCACATACGCGAGTGGCATGGTACTTGATGATGATGATTGCATCGGAATTATGTTTGTAGTTGCTGATATTTTAGGGATGGAGAAAGGGAGGGGAGTAAAAGCTGTTCGTTTATTGCAGTCGCCACGCAATGTTCTGCTTGAAGTATGTGTAGTACTCTACACAATTCTACTGAAACATGGTGAGTCATGATGTTGTTCCTAATTCATGATGGATTCGAAACCAACAAACAAGCTTCTTTAACAAGAAGTAGTATTACCCTTTATCCGAATAAAAACTAATCTCTTGTTTGTCCTGGTTAGCAACTTGATGTCATCAGTAAACAGACCGACCTACGCTGTCGGTTACCGGATAACTGTCCTCAACAGAAGCGCACAAGATGTTTATTATGCGGGGTGAGTATGTGGCAACATACCAGCTTTGAAACTGTGTGTACCGTTAGCTACCTTTGGGGGAAAGAAGGAGGTTTGGGAGGGTGCAACTAGCTGACCTAGAAGTAAGTCGTCAGCCCCTAGACACGAGGGTTCGAGGTTTGAATCTCGACTTATGATGTGGAGATTTTTCTCTTCAAATCCATGGTTTTTATTGTTAGCCACTTTAGCCTCTGCCAGTTTCTGGTTAGTGAGGTCCAATTTCTTGACATCTGGGATAGTGAGGTCCAATATCTTGACATCTCGGATAGTGAGGTCCAATTTTTTTACATCTCGGATAGTGAGGTCCAATGTCTATACATCTGGGATAGTGAAGTCCAATGTCTAGACATCTCGGATAGTGAGGTCCAATGTCTAGACATCTCGGATAGTGAAGTCCAATGTCTAGACATCTCGGATAGTGAGGTCCAATGTCTAGACATCTCGGATTGTGAAGTCCAATGTCTAGACAACTCGGATAGTGAGGTCCAATGTCTAGACGTCTCGGATAGTGAGGTCTAATGTCTAGACAACTCGGATAGTGAGGTCCAATGTCTGGACATCTCGGATAGTGAGGTCCAAATTCTAGACATCTCGGATAGTGAGGCCCAATGTCTAGACATCTTGGATATTAAGGTCCAAAGTCTAGTCATCTCGGATAGTGAAGTCCACTGACATTTTTCTGAGGGAAAGTGTAATGACATTTTTTCTGACAGAAGAGTTCTGGGTTTTCTGAAAGGAGAGTACTGATATTTTTCTGCGAGGAGAGTACTGACATGTTCTGAGTGGAAAGTACTAACAGTTTTCTGTGTGGAGAGTATTTTCAGTCTTCTGAAAGGACAGTACTGACAGTTTTCTGAGAGGAGAGTGCTGACAGTTTTCTGAGAGACGATTACTGAAGGTTTCCAGGATCTCGCTGGTGTCATTTAAGTCTGATCATGATGTTTCGATCCACCCAAATTGGTTCTCATTTTAGCGAGAACCGCTAGTTTGTTTGTAGTGATTGCTTCACTGCTGGAAGGACTCGCATCCACCAGAAGCGGTAGAGATTTTTCAACAATTTTGCAGTTTCTTCTTTCCTTCCTTCCTTCCTTCCCCATTTGCTTGTCAGCGTTGAGGGGAGATATAATTTGCGCCCTTTGCTCTTTTGTTTGCTTCATCTGCTGTTACGTTTCCTAGTGTTTCCACTATTCTGTCAATCGATATTTTTCGTGGTCGGCACTTGGGTCTGATGTTCTCGCAACGTTTATAGAAGGCTTTTTTTTTTTTTTTAAATAGAAAAAAAATTAATCATTGGCTTCTTTATGACGTTACCTCCCCTGATCTCTTGGGTAGTGAGATCTCAAGTCTAGCCACTCGGATACCGGCAATAAACACCAGTTCCCGTGTGCACTCGCGCACGTTAAAGAAACCTTGGCAGCTCAAATCGAAGAGAGAAGGCCATAAATATGGCCACTGCCCTGGCAAAGTTGTCAGCCAGGGATCCCAGTCCGTGGATCCCAGTCCGTGGATCCCAGTCCGTGGATCCCAGTCCGTGGATCCCAGGCCGTGGATCCCAGTCCGTGGATCCCAGTCCGTGGATCCCAGGCCGTGGATCCCAGTCCGTGGATCCCAGTCCGTGGATCAGTCAGTGGATCCCAGTCCGTGGATCAGTCCGTGTTACGGAGTTCGTGCACGTGTGCCAGGATTCTCCTCTAGATTATCCAGGGGGATATCGCAGCACCTATGAGTTGTCCATGTTCAGTGATGACAATCCTGACAACAGAACATCATTGACTATTTTTGTGGACACTGACGTGAGAGTCGCTATCTGCGGTTCTAGCAATGGTCTTTTTCTATAATTTTGACGTTTAACTTTTCTACTTCGCCTAGTAGGCATATATATTTCTACTTGCTTGTAGTCTCTCTTGCTACCCTTCTTTCTCCATATTGGTATGATCATGGTCTATTTCTAGTCTTCTGGCAGTTTCTCGTTCTAGCCAAAGTGACTTGAATGTCTTGTGCAACCATGCAAGTCCATTTTGACCTGCTTCTACCATTTTATTTCTACTCATATGTTTTCTACTCCTGCTCATTCCTTATTTCTTTACTTCTCACATTTGAGTACTTTGATTTCACATTTTTGTAAGTTCCATTTTTATTATCGCCTCTTGCCGAAGACCGTACATACAATGGAAGTCGAAGTTCTCCACTATTGACGATTTGCTGCCAATTTGTGCTTGTTGTTTAGTCCACTTGATGAAAGTTTCTTAGTATTATTGTGCTTTGCGATTCTCTTCGTCCGCCTTGTTTTACTTTACCAGATGGTTTTCACATGAATGCTAGAAGGGGACGTTTTTCTTCCTTTATTTTTAGCACATGTATATCCAACTCCTCTATCTTATAAAACTCCACAGGGATTCATATTTTGATTCGTCTCTTATCAGTTCGTTTCAAATGTATTTCTACACAGCGTATATGTAACATTTTAAGACGCCGAACGCATGTTAATTAGGGTTTTAAAATGTTTCTTCCATCCCAGTATTTTGTTATTGTTTGATATGCGTGTTCTTCTCTGTCGTTTTCTAGTCCAGTGGCGCCGTAGTATCCTTTTGTTGCTCTCGTTATTTTTGCTGCTTTGTAGAAGTTTCTTCAGACTGACTTATAGCACCTCCTCGCATTTTAATCCAACACCGTCCTAGCACCTTGTTTCTTTAATCAAAATGTTAACTTGTTTCAGTTCTAAGACATATTTTGCATAACTAAATCCCTCTTCACTCTTCTTCTCCTTCCAAAGTTTGTATAATCTCTTCGTTTGTTTTGTTGCTTCTCTGATTATCTTGTTTCACCTGGTGCTGCTCATCTTTCCTTCTTTCCTCCTTAGCTTTGCTCAACATTAAGTTGTTGTAACGTTTATTTCTGTTTTCTTAAACCTCTTTCGTACAATAACTTTACAATGATGTGACTGTTAGGGTTTTGTACCTGGCCACATCCTGGTCATGTGATCACTTCCTTAAGGTTTCTGACGACAGGGTCCTTTCAGCCTTGAATCTAAAGCTAAGTAGAATTCCATGTCTGTCCATGTTATCGTGTAGCAGTCTCGTATGGGTACATATTCTCCTGACAAAACGGATAAACATCATTGGTCGATACGTTTACTTTTTGCGTGCTCTCTTCTCTTAATGCAAGCAAGATTGTGTGCTCTCTTCCCTTAATGCAAGCAAGATTGTGTGCACTCTTCTCTTAATGCAAGCAAGATTGTGTGCTCTCTTCTCTTAATGCAAGTAAGATTGTGTGCTCTCTTCTCTTAATGGAAGCAAGATTGTGTGCTCTCTTCTCTTAATGCAAGCAAGATTGTGTGCTCTCTTCTCTTAATGCAAGCAAGATAGTGTGCTCTCTTCTCTTAATGCAAGCAAGATTGTGTGCTCTCTTCTCTTAATGCAAGTAAGATTGTGTGCTCTGTTCTCTTAATGCAAGCAAGATTGTGTGCTCTCTTCTCTTAATGCAAGCAAGATTGTGTACTCTCTTCCCTTAATGCAAGTAAGATTGTGTGCTCTCTTCTCTTAATGCAAGCAATATTGTGTGCTCTCTTCTCTTAATGCAAGCAAGATTGCGTCCTCTCTTCTCTTAATGCAAGCAAGTTTGCGTGCTCTCTCTTTCTTAATGCAAGCAAGATTGTGTGCTCTGTTCTCTTAATGCATGCAAGATTGTGTGCTCTCTTCTCTTAATGCAAGCAAGATTATATGTGCTCTCTTCTCTTAATGCAAGCAAGATTGTGTGCTCTCTTCCTTAGTGGAAGCAAGATTGTGTGCTCTCTTCTCTTAATGCAAGCAAGATTGTGTGCTCTCTTCTCTTAATGCAAGCAAGATTGCGTGCTCTCTTCCTTAATGCAAGCAAGATTGTGTGCTCTCTTCTCTTAATGCAAGCAAGATTGTGTGCGCTCTTCCCTTAATGCAAGCAAGATTGTTTGCTCTGTTCTCTTAATGCAAGCAAGACTGTGTGCTCTGTTCTCTTAATGCAAGCAAGATTGTGTGCTCTCTTCCCTTAATGCAAGCAAGATTGTGTGCTCTCTTCCCTTAATGCAAGCAAGATTGTGTGCTCTCTTCCCTTAATGCAAGCAAGATTGTGTGCTCTCTTCCCTTAATGCAAGCAAGATTGTGTGCTCTCTTCCCTTAATGCAAGTAAGATTGTGTGCTCTCTTCCCTTAATGCAAGCAAGATTGTGTGCTCTCTTCCCTTAATGCAAGCAAGATTGTGTGCTCTCTTCCCTTAATGCAAGCAAGATTGTGTGCTCTCTTCCCTTAATGCAAGCAAGATTGTGTGCTGTTTCATCCACAACGGCCCCTTCACGATATTCGCGCCAGTCTGTGTTCGGCACGTCTCGGATAAGCCGAGACCATTGGCACCTCCAACAATCTAAGAAGATAGGTCAGTACAATGGAGGGTCAAAGGTTCTTGCTCTAGAAAACAAGCTTTCCGTTATCGGTTGTGTCATCGATCATTTCTTTCCTCATTAATCACTAATTTGAGGTTAAATATTGTCGAACATTACCTTCTCATAAGAGACAGGAGTGACATTTAAGAGTCTTCTTGGTATTGAATAGGTCAAACAAAGACATTGCAGAGGGTAAGTGATGATATGAACGCCCCTGCTTTGTCAAAGATACAAACACCAACTTTTATTAAACAAAAATCTACGCAACCTTTTCTTAGATTTAGAGTACTGTCGCTGGTGATAAGTGTGCATTGTGTTAACTCGTCTCAAGTACATTCCCTAGTTGACTTCTGATGCTCAGACATCGTGAACTTATTGATATTGTGACTGCGTTTAGTCAAACACCAGGCACATCCGATCAATGCTTTAATACAGTACTATCACTATTTTAGTTTCACGCGAAGATAACGTCAGATCTACATTTCCTGTACACGAGAGCACTAATGACGTTAATTATCTCAGACCCCAGAATGATATACGTCAAATGTTGATTACAATAAATGACGCTTGTGAGAAATAATGGAACAAATTGCTGCTGGTCATTTGCATGGGCATTTAAATGATAGACATTGTTACAACCGTCAAGGTACGACACAGAGAGAGAGAGAGAGAGGTTGTATCTATCACTTTTCTTGTTTCTATATCATTTTAGCGCTGAGAAATCTCATCTAGTCACTGGATACTTACAATTTTGTGACATGAAAGCACGGTAGTCCATGTTTATTGGCAGATTAACTGCAATTAAAATATTTGGTAATTTGTGGCTGTGACACACGGAACAGTTTGGTTGCAGGCCAAGCTGAGAAATGCGTATAAAGGAGCATTGATATTTGTAGAAATCTGAGATTAGCTAGTTATTCTGGCGTGCTGGTGCACTGTCGTTCTTAAGTGGGAGATTATTTATTCTTCTTTCCTTCTCAATAGACCTAACCGAGATCAGCCATCGATTTCACAGCTGCACGAGCGAATACCTGTTTGCGGCAGTTTGTGTCTTGATCAGGTCGCTGACTGCCTTGAAGACTCCGGAGAGTTGAAGGTTTCGGGAGTAGACTCAGATAGAAACAACTGGAAATAGGGACGCTAATGTAGTTGGCGTGTATGATCCATAATCTAGCATCCTCTGTAAGGACCTCCTTCCTACTACAAATATTAGATGAAGGGGGCTGGTGCGGTTTGGACAGAGCACAGGGCACATATTATTCGCCAAAGCAAAGTAGGAAAATGGAAATATTAGTTCTAACATCGTTAGGACAAGAAGCTGCAGAGGCTAGACGCTGATATCGGAGACATTCATGAGATCAAGTTTGTGGATAGTGCTTCTGTCAGTGATATCGGAGACGTTCATGAGATCAAGTTTGTGGATAGTGCTTCTGTCAGGGAGATAAACCACATCTTTCTCTGGCAGCATTTGAGACATAAGTTACCTCGCCTGCGCGCAGTGGTTTTCGCTTTGAACAAAAGGTTAATGAAGTCTATAATTACTACAGAAGAAACATTATATCTATTAATGTCTCTCATAATCAACTCAAAGAAGCAATAAACATCGTTAGCAACTATGCACAAATTGACAGAGCCCACATATAAGGAAGACACATATTAGAGGACACTTCATACTACCTTTGACTCGGTCCCCTTGAGCGAACAGCTCTGCGTGCTAGGTAACCTAAGGCAGGAGACAAATAATAATAAATGAATATTATTATAGAGGAAGACTTTCGAGGCGATAAACAGCGAATAATTTCAGTGGAAGAGGTATGTTTACAGCACTCGGAAAAAATGACAAAAATCAACAACAGAAAAAAAGAACAATATATGGTCCGAAGCAGGATCGAACCTTTACTCAGTGCCACAGCGCCTTGCCACGAAAAGCCTAATGCTAAGTTAAACTGCCAACTCAGCTAACTAAAATAATTGGCTATCATTGGCGATGTCTTTCATGCGGGTGTTCTCATGACTATAGCATAGGACTGCGATCACAGCTCGGAAAATAAATTGTGTATGTACGTTTCCTATTAAGACAAGTATCTCCCGGACAGGGTAGTGCTGAATACTTGCGTTGCAGACAAACAGTTATAGGACGAAACAGCACGAATAGTGGATTCCAGTGGTTTAGACCGGAGACAAATAATAATTAATGAACATTATTATAGAGGGAAACCTCCGAGGCGATAGATCTGCGAATCATAGGAGGAAGAGGTCTGTTTACAGCACTCGGCAAAAATGACAAATAATTAACAACAGAAATTCATACACAAATACTATTTAACAAAAATAAGTTTAAAACAATTAACTATTAATTTAATTGATTTTCCTTTGATACTCCAATATAATTGTTTTTTTTTTTTAAATTGATAAATGTCACCAACTATTGATTTATTTTATTGTAAAAGTTGTTAAAACCATTTAATAATACAACCATATTTGTCTTTATAATGCAGTCATACTTGTCTGTAAATGCAGCCATACTTGTTTCTATAATGCAGCCATATTTGTCTGTAAATGCAGCCATACTTGATTGTAAATGCAGCCATACTTGTCTGTATAATGCAGCCATACTTGTCTGTAAATGCAGCCATACTGGTTTCAATAATTCAGCCATATTTGTCTGTAAATGCAGCCATACTTGTCTGTAAATGCAGCCATACTTGTCTGTAAATGCAGTCATACTTGTCTGTATAATGCAGCGATACTTGTCTGTAAATGCAGCCATACTTGTCTGTAAATGTAGCCATACTGGTTTCTATAATGCAGCCATATTTGTCTGTAAATGCAGCCATATTTGTCTGTAAATGCAGCCATACTTGTCTGTGTAATGCAGTCATGTTTGTCTGTATAATGCAGCAATACGTGTCTGTAAAACGCAACCATGTTTGTATGTAAATGCAGCCATGTTTGTCTGTAAATGGATCCATGTTTGTCTGTAAATGCAGTTTTTTTTTGTCTGTAAATTGAGCCTTGTTTGTCTGTAAATGCAGCCATGTTTGTCTGTAAATGCAGCCATGTTTGTCTTTAAATACAGCCATGTTTGTCTCTAAATGCAGCCATGTTTGTCTGTAAATGCAGCCATGTTTGTCTGTAAATGCAGCCATACTTGTCTGTGTAATGCAGCCATGTTTGTCTGTATAATGCAGCAATACGTGTCTGTAAAATGCAGCTATGTTTTTCTGTAAATGCAGCCATACTTGTCTGTGTAATGCAGTCATGTTTGTCTGTAAATGCAGCCCTGTTTGTCTGTAAATGATGCTATGTCTGTCTCTAAATGCAGCCATACTTGTCTGTGTAATGCAGCTATGTTTGTCTGTAAATGCAGCCATGTTTGTCTGTAAATGCAGCCATGTTTGTCTGTAAATGCAGCTATGTTTGTCTGTAAATGCTGCTATACTTGTCTGTGTAATGCAGCTATGTTTGTCTGTAAATGCAGCCATGTTTGTCTGTAAATGCAGCCATGTTTGTCTGTAAATGCAGCTATGTTTGTCTGCAAATGCAGCCATACTTGTCTGTATAATGTTACCATGTTTGTCTGTAAATGCAGCTATGTTTGTCTGTAAATGCAGTCATACTTGTATGTGTAAATGCAATCATGTTTGTCTGTATAATGTTACCATGTTTGTCTGTATAATGTTGCCATACTTGTCTGTATAATGTTACCATACTTGTCTGTATAATGTTACCATGTTTGTCTGTATAATGTTACCATACTTGTCTGTACAATGTTACCATACTTGTATGTATAATGTTACCACACTTGTCTGTATAATGTTACCATACTTGTCTGTATAATGTTACCATGTTTGTCTGTATAATGTTCCCATGTTTGTCTGTATAATGTTACCATATTGTCTTTATAATGTTACTATACTTGTCTGTATAATGTTACCATACTTGTCTGTATAATGGTACCATGTTTGTCTGTATAATGTTACCATACTTGGCTGTATAATGTTACCATGTTTGTTTGTATAATGTTACCATGTTTGTTTGTATAATGTTACCATACTTGTCTGTATAATGTTACCATACTTGTCTGTACAATGTTACCATGTTTGTCTGTATAATGTTACCATATTTGTCTGTATAATGTTACCATGTTTGTCTGTATAATGTTACCATACTTGTCTGTACAATGTTACCATACTTGTCTGTATAATGTTACCATACTTGTCTGTATAATGTTACCATACTTGTCTGTATAATATTACCATACTTGTCTGTATAATGTTACCATACTTGACTGTATAATGTTCCCATGTTTGTCTGTGTAATGTTACCATACTTATCTGTATAATGTTACTATACTTGTCTGTATAATGTTACCATACTTGTCTGTATAATGTTACCATGTTTGTCTGTATAATGTTACCATACTTGGCTGTATAATGTTACCATGTTTGTTTGTATAATGTTACCATGTTTGTCTGTATAATGTTACCATACTTGTCTGTATAATGTTACCATACTTGTCTGTATAATGTTACCATGTTTGTCTGTATAATGTTACCATACTTGTCTGTATAATGTTAGCATGTTTGTCTGTATAATGTTACCATACTTGTCTGTACAATGTTACCATACTTGTCTGTATATTGTTACCATACTTGTCTGTATAATGTTACCATACTTGTCTGTATAATGTTACCATGTTTGTCTGTATAATGTTCCCATGTTTGTCTGTATAATGTTACCATATTGTCTTTATAATGTTACTATACTTGTCTGTATAATGTTACCATACTTGTCTGTATAATGGTACCATGTTTGTCTGTATAATGTTGCCATACTTGGCTGTATAATGTTACCATGTTTGTTTATATAATGTTACCATGTTTGTTTGTATAATGTTACCATACTTGTCTGTATAATGTTACCATACTTGTCTGTATAATGTTACCATGTTTGTCTGTATAATGTTACCATACTTGTCTGTATAATGTTACCATGTTTGTCTGTATAATGTTACCATGTTTGTCTGTATAATGTTACCATACTTGTCTGTATAATTTTACCGTGTTTGTCTGTATAATGTTACCATACTTGTCTGTATAATGTTACCATACTTGTCTGTATAATATTACCATACTTGTCTGTATAATGTTAACATACTTGTCTGTATAATGTTAACATACTTGTCTGTATAATGTTACCATACTTGTCTGTATAATGTTACCATGTTTGTCTGTATAATGTTACCATACTTGTCTGTATAATGTTACCATACTTGCCTGTATAATGTTACCATACTTGTCTGTATAATGTTACCATACTTGCCTGTATAATGTTAACATACTTGTCTGTATAATGTTACCATACTTCTCTATTTAATGCGTATCCTCTAGATGTTCATTGATACATTTTTTAAGAAAAAAAGATCAGTTTCAAATACATGTATTAAATCAGATCTACAGGTGAGACAGCAACTGCCTCGTATCTCATGAGAGATCATATCACCAAAGCGTTAGTGTGAGACAACGTTCGATGGTCCGCACACAAATTAATCACATATCCAGACATAAACATGTATTTTTAAAAGCAATATTGAAGGACATAATGGCAGGCTGTAGGCGTCGTGGCTGTGAGGTTGTCAACCCGGCGTCACTAACTCGAGGTCCAGGGATCGAGTTCCGCTGATCGCGGTTTTTAAAGAAATCTCGACCCGTGGGATTACCATTCCCACCGCGTCTACATTGAGAAGGCAATGTCAAACCACTGACGTATAATGCCTGGAAAATTACACAGCCACAAAATGTTGGGGGGATAGTAACGTTCTGTAAAGGATCTTACGTTAATATGAGAGAAAAGAAGACAGGGCAGACAGATAAAACTGTCTGAGGACAAGATGGACAACATTAATCTTCATCACATGTCAGAACACAGTTTGTGAATGTCAAGGTTGAAGGAGCCTCGTGATGACGTCATCACCAGTTGCCCCAGTCACCGCAATGACTTCTGTACTGATGACGTTGTCACCGGTTGCCCCAGCCACCGCAATGACTTCTGTACTGATGACGTTGTCACCGGTTGCCCCAGCCACCGTAATGACTGCTATACTGATGAAGTTGTCACCGGTTGCCCCAGCCACCGCAATGACTTCTGTACTGATGACGTTGTCACCGGTTGCCCCAGCCACCGTAATGACTGCTATACTGATGACGTTGTCACCGGTTGCCCCAGCCACCGCAATGACTGCTATACTGATGACGTTGTCACCGGTTGCCCCAGACACCGCAATGACTGCTATACTGATGACGTTGTCACCGGTTGCCCCAGCCACCGCAATGACTTCTGTACTGATGACGTTGTCACCGGTTGCCCCAGCCACCGTAATGACTGCTATACTGATGACGTTGTCACCGGTTGCCCCAGCCACCGCAATGACTGCTATACTGATGACGTTGTCACCGGTTGCCCCAGCCACCGCAATGACTGCTATACTGATGACGTTGTCACCGGTTGCCCCAGCCACCGCAATGACTTCTGTACTGATAATGACAACGTTATAAATGGTGATACTGAACATGATATCAGACAAACTCTTCCACTTAATGAAAACTATATCTCTATTGCATTAATTAAGTGCCGTCTCCGCATCGAAGTTTGATTATACCTCTAGTATTAATTCTTTTATGTCGTTTCTTTTTTCAAGAAAACAAAGATTGTCGAAATAACACTAGAACCTTGGAGGCACTGGCAGCAAGAGAATAGAGTAATGAAGGAAAAGTATAGTAACAGCTTTACAGAAAAGGAACCAAACAGAACAAATGTTCCTTTTTGTAAAGCTATCAGCATGCTTTGTAGGGGTGTTCGCTAGACTCCACCAGTTGATTCTTGCTACCAGCTTTACCGCAGTTATGTAGTTAGTTGCCTGTTCGGAGCTAAAATGCAACGTTGGATAACGATAATTGTGCGAACTGTGTAAGAGAAGCATTTGTGTAAACCTTTGAATATGATCACGATTTTTAGTGCTATTTTATAGCTTCTTAGATCCTCCCACAATGAGTCTCTATGTGGGCTATCTATGTAGGCGGTCTATGTAGGCGGTCTATGTAGGCGGTCTAACTAGGAGGTCTATGTATGCTTTCTAACTAGGAGGTCTAAGTAGGCGTTCTATGTGAGCTGTATAACTAGGAGGTCTATGTAGGCGGTCCATGTGGGCTGTTTATGTAGGTGGTCTATGTGGGTTGTCTAACTAGGAGGTCTATGTAGGCTGTCTATGTATGTGGTTTAAAACTGATTTCAAGTCAATGCACTATTAGGCAATAATATTAGTTGGATAAGTTGAATTGACTCTGATACAACTACTTGTTATCAACGCTAGAGACTAGGACAAAACAACCATTGAAACGTTCAAAGTTTCGAGTGTTAGTATCAAGAAATGTGCTGTTCTTTTAACCGTGTTTAAGAAAATGTAACGCACACTTCTCCACGACAATACATACAAGGACAAATCATTTCCGAACTTGTGATTTTATCTTTCTGACACTCAACGAACTAGGCATCTCTTTGCATGAAAATTGTGTTTTATTAAACTTATGTAAACGACAAGAATGAGAAGATTGGCTGCAAGGTAGTGATAGAGGGTGGTAATCAGCTTGTGTCAAATTGAAAACGTTTACTAGGCTCATTTATATTGATGGGTGTATTAAAGGATGACGTTATTGACAGTGTGAGGAATTCTGGTCATTCATTGGTTGTCCAGGCAGGGCAGAAAAATTTGATGAAATGTTTCTTTGTACCTCGAACTCATCTTGTAGTAGAAAACAATGTTTATGCTGGAGTTGAGAGCCTGAAAGATGAAAACAAAGGACCAGAACACAAAGAAGGCGTTGACAAATTCACCGACAATGCTGAATTCCGGTTTCATGACTGTTGCTATTGAAACAATAACACCGGGCGTGTAACACACAATTAACAATGTGGCTATCATAACTACCATAGCAACTGCTTTCTTCTCTCGATTGTTGATGGAGTCGGACATGGATTTATCTGCGGCTGCTTTAGTGCGCCATTTTGATTTTCGTTTGAGCTGAACCACAAGAACTATGGTAAACACAATCACAGCAATGAAGGACGACGATCCCAGGATTGAATACAGAAAGAAAACCACACCTTCCGCGCTACTTCTGTTTTCAGTAAATAATAATCCCAACAGTGTCTTGTTTCTCTCTGGATAGAACTTCCAGCCGATGTAAGTTGTTGCATACTCCGGTAAGAAAGAAACAACGATAACTAAAGGGATAACGCATAAGATAACAGTCGTCCTTCGGGGAGTGATAATGTCCTTTATCTTTAGTGGTATCATGATACACAAACACCTTTCTGCAGTGATGTAAACAGTTATCCAGCCTGTGATTCGAGCGAAACAAACATGGGGGAGGCCTGCTGTTAGATACTGAACTTCTGCAGTCACCATTGGTACGTCAGAGTTAGCAAAAAGCGGGTTCACACACACCTCAAACCACAGCAAGGTTAACAGACAGCACAAATCAGAAATAGCCAGACCAAAAAAGCTGATGTTCATGGTGCTAGTAAATCCCTGCTTGTAGAAAACCATCATGTTCATCACGTTAGCCACCACACCAATGAGGCTGACCAAACATGTAATAAAAACATAGTTGGCAAGCTCGTACATCGCTCGATCTCTGTCACTGAAAAGCTTCTCTCCGTTGCTACTCATGGTCAACAAATAAGAGATCAGATTATTCACAAAAATAGCTCTCCGTTGTGTCAGGACAGCGTCTCTATCACATCGGGTTTGTGGCATGGCACGGTGATGAAATGAGCGTGAGGTCGTGAGAGCGTCGATCTAGACAGCCCAGCTGAAATAAGAAATGTGTAATTTGAAGATAATAATAATAAGAAATGAATTATATGAAGATTATAATAACTAGAAATGAATGATGGGAATATGATAATAACAAGAAATGAATGATATGAAGATGATAATAACTAGAAATGAATGATTTGAAGATAATAATAACAAGAAATGAATGATGTGAAGATGATAATAACCAGAAATGAATGATTTGAAGATAATAATAACACAAAATTAATGATGTGAAGATAATAATAACAAGAAATGACACTCAACATGGGATCCTCATATGGGGATCTTACATGATGACGTTTAGTCACTCCAACAGCTGTGAGGTCACATGTTATTGAACAACACAGCCGTCTGAAGTTTTCATCGGAAATATGTTGGTAGGTGTCCGGGGGTGAGGGGGTACGGTATGGAGTACAAGGTACCCGTCACAGTCGCCATGCAGTTTGCTGGTTGATGTTTCTGCAGCACTCTCCAGCGTGCGACTATCTCATCGTGAGTCATGATGGTCTTACTTCATCATAAAACAAAACTAAGAGACATGTTCCTACTTCATAATAAAACAAAACTAAGAGACATGTTCCTACTTCATCATAAAACAAAACTAAGAGACATGTTCCTACTTCATAATAAAACCAAACTAAGAGACATATTCCTACTTCATCATAAAACAGAACTAAGAGACATATTCCTACTTCATCATAAAACAAAACTAAGAGACATGTTCCTACTTCATCATAAAACAGAACTAAGAGACATGTTCCTACTTCATCATAAAACAGAACTAAGAGACACATTCCTACTTCATCATAAAACAAAACTAAGAGACATGTTCCTACTTCATCATAAAACAGAACTAAGAGACATGTTCCTACTTCATCATAAAACAGAACTAAGAGACATGTTCCTACTTCATCATAAAACAGAACTAAGAGACATATTCCTACTTCATCATAAAACAGAACTAAGAGACATATTCCTACTTCATCATAAAACAGAACTAAGAGACATGTTCCTACTTCATAATAAAACAAAACTAAGAGACATATTCCTACTTCATCATAAAACAGAACTAAGAGACACATTCCTACTTCATCATAAAACAAAACTAAGAGACACATTCCTACTTCATCATAAAACAGAACTTAGAGACATATTCCTACTTCATCATAAAACAGAACTAAGAGACATGTTCCTACTTAATCATAAGACAAAACTAAGAGACACATTCCTACTTCATCATAAAACAGAACTAAGAGACATGTTCCTACTTCATCATAAAACAGAACTAAGAGATATGTTCCTACTTCATCATAAAACAAAACTAAGACACATGTTCCTACTTCATCATAAAACAGAACTAAGAGACACATTCCTCCTTCATCATAAAACAGAACTAAGAGACACATTCCTACTTCATCATGAAACAGAACTAAGAGACACATTCCTACTTCATCATAAAACAGAACTAAGAGACATGTTCCTACTTCATCATAAAACAAAACTAAGACACATGTTCCTACTTCATCATAAAACAAAACTAAGAGACACAATCCTCCTTCATCATAAAACAGAACTAAGAGACACATTCCTCCTTCATCATAAAACAGAACTAAGAGACACATTCTTCCTTCATCATAAAACAGAACTAAGAGACATGTTCCTACTTCATCATAAAACAGAACTAAGAGACATATTCCTCATCATCATTGAGTGCCGTCTGCGCATCGAATGTTGGATACTATGGAGCGCCATTCTGCTCTGTCTCTTGCTTTGATGGTGCAGATTGTCATAGGCTGACTTGTCCATCTTTTGATGTTACTCGTCCATGCTAGTCTTGGTCTGCCTCTGTCTCTTGCTTTGATGGTGCAGATTGTCATAGGCTGACCTGTCCATCTTTTGATGTTACTCGTCCATGCTAGTCTTGGTCTGCCTCTGTCTCTTGCTTTGATGGTGCAGGTTGTCATAGGCTGACTTGTCCATCTTTTGATGTTACTCGTCCATGTTAGTCTTGGTCTGCCTCTGCCTCTTTTACCTTGTATTTTCCCTTCCAATATTACTTTTATTAGGCTGTTGTGTCTTTTAACATGACCAAAAAATTTAATTTCTCTTGCTCTAATTGTGTTTAGTAGTTCTTTTTTCATTTTTAGTTGTTTTAAAACTTCATCGTTTGTTTTCTTTTCTTTCCATCCAGTTCTACCTATTCTTCTATAAATCCACATTTCAAAGGCTTCAATTTTCTGTTCAATTTTCTGGTCTAATGTCCATGTTTCTGCACCATACAGGAATATTGATTTGCAACTGGAGACATATCTATAACCAGAACTATAATAACCAGAAAAGTGCTGATTCAACTTGTAGATAGTGACCATTGACCAGTCAAACTTTCAGTGGCTCTTGCTCACAAACAGGAGTTGCAAATACCTCTTTCCATCTGGAACTATAAGAGAGCAGATTGGGCAAAGTTTGCAAGACTCACTGATGCATACATATACTGCGCCTATCAACACCCACGAAAAGAAGGTCAATAATATGATAGAGCGGTTAACCAATGGAATCCTGAGAGCTGCTAAAGAATCCATTCCTAGAGGAGCAAGAAGAAACTACAAGCCATACTGGAGCAAGGAAATACAAAGACTAGAAGAGGAACTGGACTCTGCCAGAGAACAAGCTGAAACATCACACAGCACAGAGCGCAACATTGCCTTCAAAGCAGCCTCGGCCAAATACAAACGCGAGGTCATGATATCAGCAAGAAAGAGTTGGATAGACAAAACAGAGAGCCTTAATCTAGACAAACATGGTCATAAACTATGGAAACTTGCGAAAGCTCTGAGCGACGAAAACAACTGCTGACCTCCAATATCATTAGCACACAATCAGAACATCCTCACAGGCAAAAGGGCAGCAAATCTACAGATAGAGACTTACACAAACATTAGTAGAATAAACATTCCAATAGACAAACAGAAAGCTGCAAGACGGGAAAACCAAGATGCAAAACACATGCCTTTAGCACCAGAAGAGCATCAGACGACCATCTTTACCCCAACTGAATTAGATGTTGCCCTCAAAGGATTGAAGCTCAAAAGTTCCGCTGGTAAAGGTGGAATCTCCAACGGAATGCTCCTAAAAAACAATGACAGAAAGCCAAGAGCGAGCTTCTAAGGATAGTATATGCTATCTGGAAGAGAGGTCATGTGCCGGCAATCTGGAAAAAAGCTATTATGGTGCCCATCCTCAAGTGTGGAAAAGACCCACTAGACCCAAGTAGCTATAGACCAATTAGCCTACTGAGCTGCCTTAGTAAACTCATGGAAAGGCTGGTTAACAGAATACTTATGTGGCATTTGGAGACAAAACAACAAATCGTACCACAACAAAGTGGCTTCCGTCAGCACAGATCAACTGAAGACCTGGTCACCTACATTGCACAGGAAATAGAGGATGCTCTACAAGAAAAGAAACACACACTGGCAGTGTGGGTCGACATGGAGAAGGCTTTTGATAGGGTTTGGCGAGAAGGTTTAAAGAACAAGCGTTTAAGCTTGACATCCAAGGTAGTTTATTCAATTGGGTCTCTCAATACCTTCAGGATAGAACGGCCAGAGTACAAGTTCAAGGTCAACTAAGTAAGAAGGTCTCTATCGAACAAGGTGTCCCACAAGGCTGAGTCTTGTCCCCAACACTCTTTTTAATTTTCATAAATGTCATCGTAATGGACATTCCACCCAGAATACACTCAGCAATATACGCAGATGATCTGGCGTTATGGGCTCGCGAGGAAAGTATGTCGGTGGCTGGACCCAGGGTGCATGATGCCCTTGGTGAACTTGAAAAATGGACGAACACCTGGTTCTTACCAATCAAAGAAAAAAAACTAAATATACAAATTTCAGCCTATCAAGAAACACACTCTCTGCAAACTTGAAGATAAAAGACCATACACTCCCTATTGACCAAAACCCAACATATCTTACCGTCTCCATGAATCGCAGAATGACTTGGAAAAATCAAATAGACAGAGCAAGGAACAAAGCCAGAAAACGAACAAATATTATGAAGAAATTGGCAGAAACGGACTGGGGGACAGACAGCAATATTTTGAAAAATACTACTAGAGTCAGACCAGCTCTAGAGTATGGAATCACAGCCTGGGTTATGGCTTCCAAATCACACCTTAGCAAAATTAACAGAACACAGAACCAAGCTGCCCGTATCATCACTGGTGCTATGAAATCTACACCTATCAAGACTCTAGAAACAGTAACAGGTTTACAACCCTTAGATGACAGACGGGTCACTAAAGTATTGCAACAAGCGGAGAAATATAGAAGGCTCCTTAGCCACCCCATGCACCAAAGAATAACTGGTTCCGGAATTGTACAACTAAAGAGGAGCAACTTCGCTGCAATTGCCAATGAACTTAACTACTTGACATCCAGTACTTTCCCAAACAATATCGAAACCCTTGGGCCCATCTGATATGTATCCTCATGGAAAGAATAAAATACCAGAACTTAAGGAAAATATAACAGGAATCATTAAAGAAGGCACTAAATCAGACACAGATAGAAAACACGTAGCAGAAAAACACATACACGATACATACCCACACGACTCTTGGTCCCACATATACACAGATGGCTCTGCTACAAATGCCACCAGAAATGGAGGGGAGGTGTGTTCTTGATGCTGAATAATCAGGATGAGATCACCAAGTCAATAGCGACTGGAAAATTCTCAAACAACTTTAAAGCAGAAACTGAGGCCATCAGAGATGCTGCAACACTGGCTACTCAACACAAAAGTAACATGTACAATAAATTGGTGATTCTAACTGATGCACTGTCAGTACTATCAGCTCTAAATAGCCCCAAGAACAATGAACTAGATGACTTGAGAACAACCCTGGACCAACTATGCAATAACTTCCAGAGAGTAGTCATTCAGTGGATACCATCGCACTGTAATACACACGGGAACAAACGCGCAGACAAATTAGCTAAAGAGGGAGGGAGATTACCACAAGAGAACCATCCGCTCAGTTATGATGAAGCCAAATCCATCCTCAAAGGTCAGTTCCATGAAAAATGGAAACGAGAACACCCAAAGCATAACGAGAGTGACGGATATCACTAACTATCAAGGAGGGATCAAGTCATCATACTTCGCCTACGCACTGGCCACAATAGAATGAGAAATCACATGTTCACCAAATTCAAAATAGGCACAACCAGCCTATGCCACTGTACACTGGACAATATGACTACAAAACATGTTCTGCAGGATTGCCTCCCCCCCCCTACACAGACCTGAGAAGAGCAATGTGGTCCACACCCACCTCCCTGGAAGAAAAACTATATGGGGCAATCGATTCGCTTAAACAGACAGCTGTCTTCGTGAGAGAGTCTGGAATCCTACTCTGATTGAGTCTTGATCGCAGAAAGAGAGAGAGAGAAAAGCCAATACTGCATTTATAGAACATCAGTCTATCGGCCATATTCCACTGCTTCCTCTTTTCTCCTTCATTTTCTTTTCACTGTCGAGAGGAGATATTGCTTGCAATATTTAGTACTTGTGTTGGCCGCTCCTGTTGTTATGTTTCCTAATGTTATTAATATTCCATCTTGTTCGTGGTCAGCTCGTGATTATCTTGAAGCGCTTGTTGATTCTTGGGTCTCAGTTTGATCATTCTCTGTTATCGCGCGGCCAAACCATTTAAATTGCATCTGTTGTTTTATTCATCTGTGCAATGTTAAGCATTGTTCTGGCTTTTTCTCTCAGTCCATTTCTGATTGTATCCTTTAGGCTGTTTCTTGTCATTCGTCTAACACATTTTATTTCAATAGAGGCTATTTGATAATTTCTTGTTCAGTCTAACGTCAGAACTGGCATTGGTAGCACAACGTTGGAATGAAGATTGTATTGTAGTGCGCGTTTTGCCTCTAGAGTTATTTCCTTGTTGGACAATAGTGGTGATAGCTGTCCAATGATTTGACAAGTTTCGTTAAATCTTGAGTCTATTTCTGCTATTTGTGTGTTGTCGTTTGTCACTACACTTCCAATGCATTTAAAGTCCTCTATTTGTTACAACTGTAGAGTATTCTATTTTTCATTATGTTGATGTTCTGTTTTTTTCGTTGCGATGTTCATAACTGCTTTTCTTGTTGCTGTTGACTTTCCTATTATCTAAGTCCACGCGTGCTTGTATGTCTTCTATCTTCCGTTAATTAAATCATGATCGTCTTCAAATAGAAGGTCATTGATCTCCTGTGTGTTTTATGGTTGGTCAATTTACAGAAGGTAAGCAATAATAGAGGTGATAGTGCACATACTTGTCTTACTCCTGCATTAACTTCATAACATATGTTCTATCTCCTGCTGCCGTTTATGTAAAGACTTTGACTTAGGAGGTTACATGTTCTCTTACTCCCTATGTTCTTATTATCTCCCATAATTGTTCTCTATTTAATACACAGATAATCTCCCCTTAGTACAAAGGACAAGACCATAATGCTCAGATCCTCTTCTCAGAAGGTTACTTGTCCTTTGTAGGCGAGTTCACAAGCCACTGAGTTATCGCGGCTCCCTTCTCTCAGTACAAGCAAGATTTGATATTGTTCCCACGTTTCATCCAACTTTACACCGACCCCCTCACGATATCATTGCCTGTAGCCAGCAAACACAGAACAAGGGGAGAATACTTGCACCTGGAACAATCTAAGGAGGTCAGTAGAATAGTCACCCAAAATCTTTCTGTAGAGAAAAGAAGCTTCCAGCAATGTGTAGGTAGATATGATATGGTAAAGGTAGATATGATCGAACCTCGCTCAGCATCTCATCAGAGACGGTTAGTGACGTTTAAGAATCTTGTTGACATTGAGTACATAAAATAAGACAAAAGTAGAGGACGAGTTAAGAAAGTGAATGACCCCTATCTAGTCTAAGATACAGACCAACTGTAAACAGTAACTGTTAACTGACGTAAACAGATATCTGTACATTAACTTAGATTATCCTGGGAGTTGTCGTTGGCGTTAATTATGCGCTGCGCATCATCATTCGGCCCAAGTAAATTAACCAGTCATCAACAGAAGCCCAGACATCGTTACCTTATTTATATTCTGACTGTGTTTACGTCACTCAGTCAAACTGTCGCCAGACCTAAGCCATGAATTGATATAATACTATCACTATTTTATATGTACATGAAGTTAACATCAGAGAACTTCTACCATTCCTTACACAAACGCTAATTATGGACATTAATGTCAGACCTTTAACCAGCCGATGACGTCATGTGTTTATTTAAATAAATAACACTGACGAGAAACAAGGATAAATGTTGCTACCTGACATGTTCATTATCATTTAAATTGTAGCCATTATACAGCCCTCGAGAGATAGCAGACAGAGCCGTTGAATTTATTAATGTTCTTGATTCTGTATCATGTTAGCGCCAAAAAATGATATCCAGTCACTAGATACTTACTAATTTCTGAGATGAAAACACGACAGTCCATATTTATTGGCAGAATAACATCAATTATTTGGTAATTCGTATGGCTGCGACACGCGGGACAGGTTGGTTCCAGACTGGCTGATAATCACGTCGTTGATAATGCCGCATAAAGGATCCTTGCTATTCTTAGATAGACTGACACTAGCTGGTCATATCTGCGTGCATGTGGAAGTCCTGTATTAGGTGAGATATTACTTATTCCTTTTAAAAACGTAATAGACTCAACTGCTATCGGCCATCCATTTCACTACTGCACGAGCAGGTACCTATTTACGACAGTTTTCACCGTGTCCAGATCGCTGCCCTGTCAGAAGACTCCTGAGAGTTGAAGGTTACGGGAGTAAATTCAGAAAGAAAATCCGGAAGTAGGAAATCTAATATGGCTGCCGGTTTATTATCCTTAATTTGGCGTCCCTTGTAAAGACCTCCTCTCCACTTGGACACACTACAAAGAGTTATCAAGATGGGGCTGGTGCGTTTTGGACAGATCACTCTCTCCGTATTATTCGCCAAAGCAAAGCAGGAAAATGGAAATGTCAGTCTTTCATCGCTAGGACGTAGCCACAGGAAGATATCATCTTTCATACCTGACACGTGGAACTTGAGAATCGTGTTTCCTGGAATAACGAACCCCGAACATACAGATGTTGAAACTAGTAGAATAGGATGATCGACAAGAAGCTACACAAACTACGGGATAATCTGGCAGTCCTTCGGGGAACCGGACCTGTGGACTGTGGTTCTGTCAGGGAGATAACAAGTACGTCTTTCTCTGACAGGGTTTAAGGCTTGAGTTGCCTCGTCTGCGTGGAGTGGATTTTGTAGTCAACATAAGGTCTCATTTTCTGTGTAATTACCTACAAAAACACAACGCACACTATCACTAAACACATGATATATAAACGCTATATTGATGAACATGAACTCAAAATGTGGACCATTTATCATCGTTATTACCTGAGTAGCAACAATGGCAGCAATCACAAAGACACATTTGACGAGATGATTCAGTTTCATTTGAACCAGTCTTCCAGTAGAACTTGCGAGGTGATTTTAATGCAACGATAGTATCTGTCTGATCATCACTCACGGCCATCAAGCTTACATCATCGTGGTTTTCGCATAATGAACGTACAATGTCAGAGACATATATATATATGTGTGTGTGTTTCTATAATAACCCATGCAAGAACAACACTTTGTTCAATTTAAGAAATCAAGAGAAGGCAGCATTGTCCTACTCTATATATGATAATTGATACTACACATTTCTACACTATTTAGATAATTGAGACTACACATTTGGACACCTTCGGGTTTTCTTTTCTGTGCTTTTTGCTAATATATACGGATGCATGCTTATACGCATGTATGGTTATGTACACATGTTTTTATTTACACATCTGTTCGTTGTGTACACACACAGTTAGATATACACAGTTTATACATATCTTGTACCCACCTCCCCATATTTTTAGAACCCTTCCGTCTTCTCACCTGAACTGCCTGGTCAGTGAGATATATAGTTGGTCAGTGAGATATATAGTTGGTCAGTGAGATATATAGTTGGTCAGTGAGATATATAGTTGGTCAGTGAGATATATAGTTGGTCAGTGAGATATATAGTTGGTCAGTGAGATATATAGTTGGTCAGTGAGACATATAGCTGGTCAGTGAGATATATAGCTGGTCAGTGAGATATATAGTTGGTCATCCCACTCTTTTATTTTAGTTCATTCAGAAGCTGACCACGCTCTGAACCACAGGGAAGTGACTTTTTAAATTTCCTTTCTTGACTATCTAGCCTATTATCTTGACTATCTAGCCTATTATCGCCATGTGGTTAGATTTGTGTACATATCTTTATATATATGTTTGTGTTTTTGTTTATTGTTTCATCTGAAGAGAACTTGGCCGAAACGTCGACTTTTGTTTTGTTTTTACCACGTTACCATAACACTTTTTTTCATCTTTTTTTAAAATTGTCGATAATTGATACTAGCTGGACTGAAAACATCAGAATAAGTCGAGAGCACAAGACAGCCCAAACTATGACACACACCACGTACGTGTCTTCAATCAATTAGAGGCAACCACGAAATTGAGATAACAGTCTAGAGAAAAATAAAAGTACAAATAATCTAAGCCTAAGATTAATATCATAATATAGAAAATAGTCGACAACAAATTTCTATTCGCGAACCTTTCAGAAATGAATAAAGAAAAGAGAAAACCTAGGACAGCAGATGGTTCATGGAACTGTGGTAAAGCACACATCAATCACTGGAATTCTTTACTTCTGTCAAAATGCCCAAAAAGGATGATTTATAAAAAAAAAACATTTCGCTAGAAGAAAACACGAGGACTGATTTCTGAACAAAAATATCATCAATGCCAGTGCATAAAAGATACATGACAACAAGCAGGTGCAGACGTTCTGTCAATGAGATGTGTGGACACTGGTCACGTTTGTGCTCTATGATCAAGGAAACTGGTGAGGTGAACGACTCACTAACAATGAACAACATACAAGTTGTGCTAGGCCCAAGCATCTCATTATGGCTCCATTAAAAATAGACTCAAAAAGTGAACCTTTTAATAACGAAACTGTAAATTTGGAAAGATGGGTCGAACAGTAGTCTCAATGAACATGGCCGACTTCTATCTACTGCCTTCTCTGGTCACATAAAGACTTCTGATAATGTGGACTGAAATGATCTATGTGTTACACGAGAGAAGATTTACGGTAAGATAATCAAAGAATGGGAATTTTACAGCATACAGATAGAATGGACACTCACGTATCAAATAGGGACATAACGGTGAAAATAAACTAGGCAAAGTGAAGATTTAGTTATAGGAAACTAATCGAAGAGAAGATTTATTTATAGAAAACTAATCAAAGTGAAGATTTAGTTATATAAAACTAATCAAAGTGAAGATTTAGTTACAGCAACTAATCAAAGTGAAGATTTAGTTACAGAAAACTAATCAAAGTGAAGATTTAGTTACAGAAAACTAATCAAAGTGAAGATTTAGTGACAGAAAACTAATCAAAGTGAAGATTTAGTTACAGAAAACTAATCAAAGTGAAGATTTAGTTACAGAAAACTAACCAAAGTGAAGATTTAGTTACAGAAAACTAATCAAAGTGAAGATTTAGTTACAGCAAACTAATCAAAGAGAAGATTTAGTTACAGAAAACTAATCAAAGTGAAGATTTAGTTATAGCAAACTAATCAAAGTGAAGATTTAGTTACAGAAAACTAATCAAAGTGAAGATTTAGTTACAGAAAACCAATCAAAGTGAAGATTTAGTTACAGAAAACTAATCAAAGTGAAGATTTAGTTACAGCAAACTAAGTTTAAACAGGAGAAGTGACAAAAAATATAGATAAAATGGTATGGTTACAGCTTTACCTAAACAATGGACTACACAAAAATAAACGACGTTGCGACACCTTAGGCCTTCAGCAGGAACGATAAATAACGCATGCAAAGGTATGTAAGTAAATAAAATTAACACTAGATAGCTAATTAATAAGAATATATCAAAACAAAATAAAATGAAATTACAATGAAAAGACTAATCTTCCAGCTGCTGTCAACAGATCTGGAATCGAAATGGCAGAAAGCCAGAAAGAACGGATAAACACAACCTGAAATCTTGAAGCGTCTGAAAGAAGAGGTCGACCAAAAAATGATGCACTTTAAACTATGTGCTAAGCAGGCTAAGGAAAATACTTGGTATAGAATGGAACGAATTCAAAACAAACGAGGAAATTAGAGAAATCGCCAATCAACCACTAATATCTTCAGTAATCAAGAAAAGACGATGGTCATACGTTGGACATGTGATGAGAAGAGATAATAATCGAATAGCAAAGCAAGCCCTCATATGGGAAACAACAGGTAAAAGAAAAAGAGGAAGACCCAGGGAGACACTGAGAAGAACATTGATGAGAGAGGCAAGAGCAGCAGGAATCGGCTCCCTCAATGAGATAGAACTGCTTGCACAGAACAGAGACAGATGGCGAGATTTGATAAAATATCTTTAAAAGAAAACTGCTAGAACAAAAATTCATATAGGAGAAGGTGTATCTTGGTCTACGCCCTATGGGCCGGTTACGGCTCGAAAGGTCAATAGATAGATAGATAAGCAGGCTAAGGATGCCAAGTGGTATGATTTCTGTAAAAATATGTGCTCAGAAAAATCGCTAGCCACATTCTGGCGCCTTCATTAGAGCATGAATGGCACAACACGACACAGAGGCATACCAGACTTTCAGAGCACAGGCCGGATATGGCACACATTGATGAGAGCAAAGGGAAGGCCCTGCTTGCCCGCTACATTGAGCAAACGGGCCAAAGAAATGAGGCTGTAACAATAAGAATACGGGGGTCCCTTTCCGAATTGTGTGAGGATGTAGTGCTGGGAGAGGTTCTCACAATCACAACTGATACCATTTGCACAACACTTAAAATGTCACACAACACTTAAAATGTCACACAACACTTAAAATGTCACACAACACTTAAAATGTCACACAACACTTAAAATGTCACACAACACTTAAAATGTCACACAACACTTAAAATGTCACACAACACTTAAAATGTCACACAACACTTAAAATGTCACACAACACTTAAAATGCCACACAACACTGCTCCTGGTCAAGATGGTGATCGGAACGGCGATATAGGCGATTTAGCTGACGACGACTTGACAAAAAATGGCCAAAGCGTTTAATGTCAACATTCAGAGTGGCCATATTAAGGACAAGTGGCTACACAGCTACTTACTGCTGCTACCGAAGCCAAACAAGGACCATTCTTAGATCAGTGCCTATAGAACCATCACAATGCAGAACACGGCGGGCAAGCTACTGGAGAAAATAGTTGCCCGTGTCCTCACCTGTCACTTTGAACAGAAACGCGCGTTCCCACCCACACTCGGAGGTTATAAATATAACAAAGAGACATGGCTCAATGCGGCAGTATTTGCCTATGACGTCTTCGAAGGCTTCCACAGACGAGAGGAGACATATGCTGCTGCTATAGATCTGGAGGATACATACAACAGAGTACAATTTTAATACCTCATGCATATGCTCCTCAAATTGGCGGTGCACCCCTTCCTCATTAGATGGATCGCCGCGGCACTGTTTCAGAGGAAGATGATACTCAGATGTGGAAGTTGGTCTTCCGAGCCAACATCCATTTGTCCAGGGCTGCCACAAGGCTCACCATTGTCACCAGTTCTATTTAACGTGTACACAATAACGATCACGGAACAACAGCTGGATGGAAGGGGAAGAACTATGACTTTTGCTGATGATATTCTGGTATATCGACAGGGAAGGGACAGACGAGGAATCGCCTCCACAATGCAAGACGAACTCGATCGCATCTCTTCCTGGTGTGGGGTTTCAGGTGCCTTGGTTAATCCTAATAAAGCATCAGTTTCATGGTTCTCATTTAACAATCATATCGTTAACACGGAAACACCGGTGATAAGAATAGGAGCTGATGAGGTGATTAGTGACAGGGTGATGACATACCTCGGAGATAAGTTTTATTGCAGCCTGCGTTTTCAGGCCACGTAGACCATGTGATAACAAAATCCCACAAACGATTAGCCGCCTTGAAGGTCATGGCAGCTGCCAACATCGAGCAAAGGCTACTTACCCTTCTGTTCCAGGGATTAGACTTCGCACTAAACGAGTATGCCCTGGAAATTATTACAGTCAGTAAAAGGCAAATTGACAAGCTGGAGAAAATACAGAATGAAGCTATGCGCATTAACTTGGGATGTACAAGGAACACTCCCTGTGTAGCAATGAGGTATCTTCTTGGCTTTCCAACCATGGATGACAGGATCAAGATCTGGAGGGCACGAGCATACCTGAAGATAAATGCAGATAAAGAGCATCCACTGCACCACGAGCTTCGACACAGGAAAGAGTGTCAGGCTAAAAAGAGGCAAATCATGGGTTGGCCGAGCAGTAGATGTCATCAAACAGGTCTGTGGGCGTAACATTATCAACGCTGACGAGGAGTGGATACCAGTGCCTACGTCATCTAGGGGGATATTCTCGTGTACTGTCAAACTCGGCAGGAAATGTAGAGAGCAGAACTCAGTCGTGGTCAATGCGGAGGTCAACGGTCTCATCTGGAATAACACCGATGAGAAAGATGCAGTCATCTATACAGACGGATCTGTAATACGACACCAAAGAAGTGCATGGGCTTTTACAGCACGCTCGGCAGGCAGAATAGTCAAGGAAGACAGAGGTGTATACGGTATGACTACGAGTAGCATGACAATGGATGCGATGGCGGTGACCAGGGCATTCATCTGGTTAGAGTCACAAGACTACACCCACGCCTGTATACTGAGTGATTCGATGAGCATGATAAGAAACGAGGAGGCCGGCTCTGTACGCATGCAATGGGTAGAGTCATTGCAGATGTCAAAAATACGTAAGGCCACCTTTGTCTACATCCCAGGACATGCGGGAGTACGGGGAAATGAAATAGCGGACAGGTTAGCTAGCTGCGCTATTGTTGATAACGGGCAACCGATGGATCGGGCGGACATCATCACTGCCCTCCGAGATGTGGGAAGAGCACAGGACTTCGACAAACACAGATCCACGTCACTTCTTCGGATGATGGAAATGGGAGTTAAGATGGGCACAGCCAGAAACGAGAAACTTAGTCGCCGTGTAAGAAGACTAATCAAGCAATACAGAACTGGAATAGTCCGTCGCTGGACACTGCGGAACTTGATGAGGAGGGGATCTGAGCACCTATGGATATGTTCGGAGTGCATTGATGATGACCCGCTAATAACTCAATAACTCAATATCAGTAACAATAACCTTTCATTTGAAGATAAAACATTGTAATCGTACTTATTCCCTCTCAGTTGTTGTGGACATTTTCAGAACCGACTCTTCATTTCCTTACTGGTAGCTCATTGATTTTAATACTTGATAATACTTAGTCATCAACAGACAAATGAAATAACTCGACACCTTGTTAGTATGTGATCAAGTACAGGGGCCGCACGGCAAGGGAAGAAAAGAATAGATCCACTGTTACCTTCTACACATGTTATAAGAGGCGACTAAAGAGTGTTGGTATCTTCGTATATGCGGTCGAGTAGGACGTGCACTGAGCGACTTTGTCAACGGATTTTTCCGAAGCATTTTTAGAATTGTTGTGACAAGTGGTGGAGCTGATATGTGGAATTCCTGACTTCAAGGAAACTGCTTCAATGGACAGAATAATAACTTAAATCCTTTACAGTGCATTTACTAATGGCTCTCAGAAAGTCTTTGTTTCTCAGTAAATTATTTTGATTCAGGACATTGTGTAAATTATAAATACTTAAAATCTCCACCTTTACGAAAATTGATATCACCTCAAGTCATGATTTCTGACATTAATATCGTTACATCTGAAGAATTTATCTTCTCTGTCTTATCAAACATTTCTGTTATTCTCATACTGACCTCCATTGATAGTCAGGATCCACAAATTTCACATCATGAATACTCCGGTTATGATTGTATCGCTACTAACTTTGCGTCAGTTCCATATAAAAGGTATTAAGATATAAATTCTACTATTTGAACACATCTGTGCGCCAACTTTTAGGTTGAAACCTTCTCTGTCATCTGTTCCTCATACACAACCTTCTCTGTCATCTGTTCCTCATACACAACCTTCTTTGTCATCTGTTCCTCATACACAACCTTCTCTGTCATCTGTTCCTCATACACAACCTTCTCTGTCATCTGTTCCTCATACACAACCTTCTCTGTCATCTGTTCCTCATACACAACCTTCTCTATCATCTGTTCCTCATACACAACCTTCTCTGTCATCTGTTCCTCATACACAACCTTCTCTGTCATCTGTTCCTCATACACAACCTTCTCTATCGAGATCCAATCTAAAAATCACAATCACCAGTTAAACTCTGTCAGCTTTTCTGTGAGTTTCACATTAATCTTCACGGTTTTCGGTGCCCATGTCTCTTATAATATTGTCTACCATTCACCTTCTATTTTTGTATAAAATTCCCCAAAATATTTAACATTTCAGACCCAACATTGAACAACTCAAAGAAGTAACAACTGCGCACAAAAAATATGAAACATTTCTGACAATAAAGCAACACCCTATATTCTATTACTGATGACTTGATGTTATCCTTATGTCTGTTGTGATGAAAGGCTGGATCTAAGCAGATCAACTCTCCTTGGCTTCTACTATAGACTTAACAGAGATGGACAACAGTTGTGGACATCAACATCAATGACAACTCCATTTAAGAGATTTCTAGAGCCTGGCACAACAAGCCAGGACCCTAACGTACAGACTTGCAATCACAACTCACACACTCCAGAGTGCTACTCAGTTACATCTAACTGGCTATCGCTAACATAACTTCTATGTCGTTTATAAAACTGCCCAAGATAGACCTAAACTTCTACATCATTCTGTGTCTGGTTAACTTCGTGTTTCTAACTATTTGGCTGATCTTTCTATTTCCTTTCTGGCTATCTATTCTTCATTAAATCTGATAAGCAGTCATTTTGACCATGTGGTATACTTCTCGCTGGGGTAAAATCCTGATCTATTCCTTACTTCTTGTGGCTCTAAGATACAACCAAGAACTGACTAAATGAGAACCATGGCCTGGTTCGTCGTGTTCACGTGACGAACCTAATCATACAATCACGAGACGTCCTTCAGACTGACCAGTGCACAGCGAGACGAGTAACGTAAAACGTCTCGACCATTCCCATGTTAACCCTATTCATTCCTAAACTCTTAGTACACGGTTTAACTTTTTTCAAATACAGGATCTGGCACAATATAATAAGGAAAATTACAGACAAATCATCATATATTTTAGATAAAACATTAACACTTTCAAACAAAACATTAAACATTTCAGACGAACAATATACATGCCTAATATAAATATAATAAACAACTATAATGTAAATGATGTCCGGAGTACAACGATGATAACCCACAAATAACTAAATAGCTGATTAACTCAACATATACATGCGATGAAACGCCTGTCTTTATTTAGGGCTCATTTTTTTAGTACATAAAGATGTTGCTGCTGGAGTTGGTGGCGTTGAGGATGGGTACAAACAACCACAAAGGGCAGAAGGAGTTTACAAACTTTCCAACGACGCTGATTCTGGGTCAAACAAAGTAACAATGAAGACGACAGCAGGCACTGAGGACTGAGGCTACCACCACAACCATGCTCAGTTCCTTTTGTCTTATGTGTCTCCCATCTCGCTGTCACCAAATGCGCTGTCGTTTGCCAGTTTAACTTCAGTTTTGTTGTTGTTGTTGTTGTTTTGTTTTTTTCCGTTCTCCAGCTTTCACCTCTGGCGAAGTTCCGAAGCATATACTGGTAACAAACAGCAACCATAAGAATTAACAATCAAACAGAACAATTCCAATATATAAAAGAAGGAGTCAGACAAGGCTGTGTTCTGTCGCGGGATTTGTTTCACTTTACAGCGATACTATTATGAGATCCATAGCAGATATAAAAAGAATGGAAGTGAACGGTCACATTAACAATTTGCGATATGCGGATGACACGGTCTTAATAGCAGAGACAGAGAATGAACAGACAGAGAATAAACAGACAGAGAATGAACTATAACAAATGATAGACATACTGATTAAAAGAAAGCAAGAAGAAAGGTTTCAGTCTGGATAGTAAGAAAACATAAGGAATGGTCATATCGAAGAAACAATCATCACCATCATGCAGCATAAAAATAAACGAGACAAATCTGAAACAAGTACAACGTTTCAAATACTTGGGCACAATAATTACATCAGATGGGAGATGCGTCACAGAAATAAAAAGTAGAATAGCTCAGGCCAAAATAGCATTTCAAAAAATGAATAGCATCTTATGCAATAAATCTACTATAAATCTACAAAAGAAGTGAGAAAGAGAGTTTATCGGTGCTATGTAGAGCCAATTCTGACCTATGGAAGCGCATCATGGACAACAAACAAAAAAATGAAAAGAATATTAGAGGCACAGAGATGGTGTTTCTCAGAAGAATGTTGAAAGTTCCCAGGACATAAAACGACTAGCGATGAAATTCTCAAAGAGGCCAACACAAATTGGGAGCTACTCAGAAACAGATAATCAACATTGTTTGGGGCACACCATGAGAAGAGGAAAACTGGAATACTTGGTTACAACTGGCAAAATACAGGAAAAGAGAGATCGCTGGCGACAACGAGAGGAAATACTAGATAGGTTGGTGTCATAGCATAGAACAGAGTAACAATATAGAACGATATGATGCCCCATTGATAACAGATTGTGGAAGGTCATGATCACCTCCATCAACAGGTATGGCACATAAAGACGATGAAGCCCCCAGAGACCAGGAACTGAATTGTGCATGTTAATTTGTTTTTACTGGCAGCCCGTGTGCACAGGGGTCACTCTCCGCACAGGCAGGTAACTCCGTCGTCGTCGGTATTATTGTCCGTGGATGAGTAATTGACGATTGAAGCCGGATGTAAGAATCATTTTCTTCTCTTAAACTCTGTCAACTTTTCAATGGCTTCTTGTTCATTTTCCGTGCATAGATGTCACCTGACCTTTTCTTCTGACCTTTTCTCCTGTTCTTGTCTCCTGACCTTTTCTCTTGAGCTTGTCTCCTGACCTTTTCTCCGGACCTTTTATCCTGACCTTGTATATATATATATATATATATATATATATATATATATATATATATAGACAGATATACTATATACTATAGATAGATAGATAGATAGATAGATAGATAGATAGATAGATAGATAGATAGATAGATAGATAGATAGATAGATAGATAGATAGATAGATAGATAGATAGACAGACAGATAGATAGATAGATAGATAGATAGATAGATAGATAGATAGATAGATAGATAGATAGATAGATAGATAGATAGATAGATAGATAGATAGATAGATAGATAGATAGATAGATAGATAGATAGATAGATAGATAGATAGATAGATAGATAGATAGATAGATAGATAGATAGATAGATAGATAGATAGATAGATAGATAGATAGATAGATAGATAGATAGATAGATAGATAGATAGATAGATTGACGGATGGATGGGTGGATCTGTTCGCCTCTGCTGCTGTTATGTTTCCTAGGGCTTCTAATATTCCATCGACCCATCTTTTTCGTAGTCGACCCTTGGGTCTGGTGTTCTCGCAACGTTTGTTGAAGGCTCGTTGTGTTGCGTTTTGTTCTTTCTGCCTTGTCACGTGGCCAAACCATTTTACCTGTTGTCTCCTTATATATTCTATGGCGAGGGCTATTACTAGCTTTTTTCTCAGTTCTTCTTTTCTGATCTTATCTCTCAGACCGTTTCCTGTCATTCGTCTGACACAATTCATCTCTGTAGACGTTATGTTTCTTATTGTTCTTGCACCTAGGGTCCAGGTCTGGCATTAGTAGCACAACGTTGGGATGAATATTTCTGTGTATTTCTCTGAGCATAAAACATGTATCCCTTTCCGACCTGCTGAGTCAGTCGTAAGTTAAGGGCTTAACTTAAGAAAAACACACGTTACGTGTTTAGCCCGACTGATGTCCCCCCCCCCTCCCCACGTGTTTGATCGCTAAGGTCTCACATGCGATCCTTTACGATCTAAATATAAATCTTTACCTGTTTACATTTACAAAAGTACTTATCAGTTCTTATCCTCCTCCTTGGTAGAAAACTTGACACAACTTTTCGAAAATTATAATCCGTTGGAAACACTATATTCAATCACTTTAATCACACAAACTACACTCCTACAATAAAACAACCGCCATCTTGGTCGACATCTTATGCCGAGATGGATGGATGGATGACCTAAAACTTTAACCGTACCATTTGTTTCTATTTTTGTTTCTCCTATTGAAATGTTTACAGTTGTGATTGTTAGTAAGCAAGAATTGTGTTGTGTTTAAAGACAAGTCCAAGATGTCTGTTCCATGACATTAGAGACAAGGACAGCAACTGCAGTCTTGTGTCTTGATCTTTCTGATACTCAACGAAACAGGCATCTCTTTGATATAAATTTGGTTAACTTCTTCTTTCCTTCCTCATTTGCTTTTTTTTAGCGTCAAGGAGAAATATAATTTATGTTCTTTCGCTCTTCTGTTGGCCTCTGCTGCTATTATTTTGCTTAGTGTTTCTAATGTTCCGTCAATTCATCTTTTTCGTGGTAGTCCCTTTGGTCTGGTGTTCTCACAACGTTTGTTGAAGGCTCGTTGTGTTGTGTTTTGATCTTTCTGCCTTGTCACGTGGTCAAAACATTTTTATATGTTGTTTATTTTTATATTCTATGGCAGGGGTTCCTAACTTTTTTTTCTCAGTTCTTCATTTCTAATCGTATCTCTCAGACTGTTTCCTGTCATTCGTCTAACACATTTCATCTCAGTAGAGGTTATTTTTCTTATTGTTCTTGCATCTAGGGTCCAGGACTGGCATTGGTAGCACAGCGTTGAGATGAAGTTTGTATTGTGGAGTGCCCGTTTTGCCCCTAGAGTTATTTCCTTGATGGACAATAGTGGTGATAGCTGCCCATTGTTTTGACAAGCTTTGTTGTGTTCACTAAACGACTGACAAAAGATAAGAGTGAGAAGATGAACAGCAAGGGATAGATAGGCTTGTTAGATGTAGGTCTCTGTCTAACATGGTAAATGTTTACTTGGCTCCTTTATCTTATTGGGTGTGTTAAAAGGTGACAAATTGTGTCAAGTGTTTTGTGATGGCTTTACAGATCGGGACAACACAAAAAACTACACCTTCCACAGAAAACAATAATAAACAAAGGGACACAACAGAGAAATGCAGTAGAGTCTTACTACAATATAGAAAGCAACAGTAAAATTATAGAAAGGGACAGTAACATTATAGAAAGTAACAGTAACATTATAGAAAGTAACAGTAACATTATAGAAAGTAACAGTAACATTATAGAAAGTAACAGTAACATTATAGAAAGTAACAGTAACATTATAGAAAGTAACAGTAACATTATAGAAAGTAACAGTAACATTATAGAAAGTAACAGTAACATTATAGAAAGTAACAGTAACATTATAGAAAGCAACAGTAACATTATAGAAAGTAACAGTAACATTATAGAAAGCAACAGTAACATTATAGAAAGCAACAGTAACATTATAGAAAGCAACAGTAACATTATAGAAAGCAACAGTAACATTATAGAAAGGGACAGTAACATTATAGAAAGGGACAGTAACATTATAGAAAGTAACTAAATCTATTTAGAGTAAGAAAATCTAAGACATGGCCGGTGTGAGGTCCAAGGTCTCTACTGTAGGACGAGCTCACACCGAGTTACATCGAGTCGAGAGATTTGAAAAAAGGAAGGGTTATGAAAGTAAAAAGTAATGAAAGCAAGAAAGTAATGAAAGGGAGAAAGTAATGAAAGCTGGTTCAGTTGTCGACATTATTTGGAAGAATGTTTAAAATGTTAGGGTGGTAGTTGGCGGTGTGGAGGGGGGGGGGAGTGGGGGCAGATGGACGGACAAAAATTGTTACATTTATGGGAGATACAGGGTAAGAGTGTAAGTTACAAGCTCCATCCTCCTTCCATCCTCCCCACCACGTGGCGTGTCGCCTCACAACACAAAGATTAGCGCTTGCGTGCAAATGAAACATGCTTCCGCGTGTACGCATGTCTACAAATACACGTATTCGTCAACCTATACATATATACATATATACATACATTATACGTGTCATCATCATCATCATCATGTGCCGTATCGGTTGGCGTAGGCAATCATGTCCTTCCACAATCTTCTATCTACAGTGCATCGTATCAGTTCTGTTGTTGACTGTTTTCTATGCCATGACACCAAGCTATCCAGTATTATCTCTTTTTGTCGTCCGTGATCTCTCTTTCTTTTTATTTTGCCAGTTGTAACCAAGTATTCCAACTTTCCTCTTCTCATGATGTGCCCGAGAAATCTTGATTGTTTCTTTCTTATTTTTTTAATGAGTTCCCTTTTTGTGTTGGCCTCTTTGAGAACTTCCTCATTGGTCTTTCTAGCTGTCCAGGGAACTTTCAACATTCTTCTCAGAAATCCCATCTCTGTGGCCTCTAATCGTCTTTTCATTTGTTTGTCTACTGTCCATGATACATTATACGTATATATAATCAATAAAACAACCATACCCACATACATATACTCAGCATACATATATATATATATATATATATATATATATATATATATATATAAAACTATATACAGGCTGCTTATACAGTCGCTGTGCAGTAACTTGAAACACTTTATAAACACCCTGTATATATATTTATATATCTGAAATATACCGATACATGGATACATACACAGAAAAGAACACAATACGTATACTTAGACTGTGTGTGTGTGTGTTTCTATATATAAAATAGTAAAAGGAAAGTGTTTATACAGAGCTTGTCATCAGATGGGAATCTGATCATCAGAAACTAACCCCCCGTTGAGCAAGTGTTTCGGCTCTTCAACTTCTTGACGCTAAGGGAGCTGGGCTCACGGGGGTCATGGATCCCAGGCGTCCACCTGCTGCTGCATTGAATTCTCACACTTTCATCATCATCATCATCATTACCAAGTACCAGGCCTGCTGGCGTATGTGATCATGTCTCTCTACAACTTTTAATCTCGACAGTTATTTATCATTTCTGTTGTTGACATTCTGCCAAGCCATTCTCTTAAACTGTCTGGTATTTTTTCTCTTTGCTTCCCTCTATCTCTTCGTCCCTCAATTTTCCCAGTTGTTACAATATATTCCAGCTGTTCCTTTCTCATTACATGGCCAAAAAATAATGATTGTTTTTTCCTAATATTGGAAATTATCTCTCTTTTTATTTTAGCCTTTTTCAAAACGTTTTCATTACTTTTCTTAGCAGTTCGTGGTATTCTCAACATTCTTCTGTAAAATCATATTTCTACTGCCTCCAATGATTTTCTTGTCTTTTGTCCTATTGTCCATGATTTACATCCATATGTTAAGACTGGCTCTACATAACATTTAAGAATTCTTTTTCTTGTGTCTGTTGTCAAAATAAGTATTGCACAGTATCTTTATCATTTTTGGAAAGCTGCTTTTGCCTGAGCCATTCTGCATCTCACCTCTGTTATACATGTACCATCTGAGGTTAACAGTGTTTCCTGATATTTATATTGATTTACCTGTTTTAATATTGCTCTATTTGCCTTTAATGTGCATTGCTGTGATGTTTTTTTTCCCGTTGTTGCTACCATAACTTCTGTCATTTAGCTATTAAGGCTGAGCATACACTATGTTCAGCATGTACTAACTTATTCTGGGCTACTGATCGAATCTACTGCCCATACTCGGTCGGTGTATAAGTTAACATAATAAAAAATGAAAGGGGTAAAAGAGTCAGATCATGAGTAGGCCGAGCAGAAGATGTCACCAGACAGGTCTGTGGGCTTACCACGCACGATCAACACCGACAAGGAGTGGATACCGGTAGCAATGTCATTCAGGGGCACATTCTCGTGTATTGACAGGAAATGTAGAGAGCAGAATCGAGTCGCGGTCGATGCGGAGATCAACGTCCTCAAAAGGGACAACATCGACGAGGAAGATGAAGTCATCTATACAGACGGATCCGTGGATGGAATGCATGGGCATCTACAGCACGCTCGGCAGGCAGAATAGTCACAGAAGACAGTGATGGGTACGTTATGACCACGAGTAGCATGACAATGGAAGTGATGGCAGTGACCAGGGCATTTATCTGGTTAGAGTCACAATACTACACCCACGCCTGTATGCTGAGTGATTCTATGAGCATGACTCCAAAAAAAAATGGGGCCGGGCTCTGTACGCAGGCAATGGGTAGAGTCATTACATAAATCAAAGATTCGCAGAATTACCTTTATCTAGGTCCCTGGATATGAGGGAGTATGGGGAAATGAAAGAGCGGACAGACTGGCTAGCTGTGCTGTCGTCGCAGATAGTCGACAAAAAATATAAGATGGACATCATAAATGACCTCCGAGATGTGGGAAGGACACACGACTTTCACAACAACGAATTCACATCAACTCCTTCGGAAGAAAGAGGTGGGAGTTAAAATCGGTACAGGCAGAATCAAGAGGCTTAGTGTGAGATTGAGATCGATTATCAACCAACACAGAGCTGGCGTTATTAGTTGCTGGATGTTGCTGGACTTGTTGAGAAGGGGATCTGTGTACTGCTGGACTTGCTGAGGAGGGGATCTGTGTACTGCTGGACTTGCTGAGGAGGAGATCTGTGTACTGCTGGACTTGCTGAGGAGGGGATCTGTGTACTGCTGGACTTGCTGAGGAGGAGATATGTGTACTGCTGGACTTGCTGAGGAGGAGATCTGTGTACTGCTGGACTTGCTGAGGAGGGGATCTGTGTACTGATACTCTCTGAGGTAGGGATCTGTGTGCTGATGGACGTGTTCGGGGTATTTATAATTTCCTTTGTAAATCAGTCACACGACAATGTGCTCAACACGTTCCATGTCGCCAGCATTGCCGCAGTGTCTCAATTATTCACTTATTAAAAGATACAGTGTATAACTGTATCAGAAACACTGGTAGTTCATTGGTTATCCAAGCAGGTAAGAAATAATTGATGAAACGTCTCCCTGTATTTAGAGCTCATCTTGTAGTAGAAAACAATGTTGATGCTGGAGTTTAGAGCTTCAAAGATGAAAACAAAGGACCAGAGCACAAAGAAGGCGTTGACCAAATGACCGACAATGCTGAATTCTGGTTCCAGAAAAGTAACTATTGAAACAATAACACCGGGCGTGTAACACACAATTAACATTGTGGCTATCATAACTACCATAGCAACTGCTTTCTTCTCTCGATTGTTGATGGAGTCGGACATGGATTTATCTGCGGTTGCTTTAGTGCGCCATTTTGATTTTCGTTTGAGCTGAACCACAAGAACTATGGTAAACACAATCACAGCAATGAAGGATGACGATCCCAGGACTGAAAATAAAAAATAAATCACACCTTCCGCCCTACTTCTGTTTTCAGTAAACAGTACTCCAAGAAGAGTCTTGTTTCGCTCTGGAAAGAATTTCCAGCCGATGTAAGTTGTTGCATATTCCGGTAAGAAAGAAACAACGATAACTAAATAGATAACAGTTACGATAATAGTCGTCCTTCGGGGAGTGATAATGTCCTTTATCTTTAGTGGTATCATGATACACAAACACCTTTCTGCAGTGATGTAAACAGTTATGCAGCCTGTGATTCGAGCAAAACAAATATGGGGGATGCCTGCTGTCAGATACTGAACTTCTGAAGTCACCATTGGTACGTCAGAGTTAGCAAACAGCGGGTTCACACAAACGCCAAACCACAGCAAGGTTAACAGACAGCACAGATCAGAAATAGCCAGCCCAAAAAAGCTGATGTTCATGGTGCTGGTAAATCCCTGCTTGTAGAACACAATTATGTTCATCACGTTAGCGATCACACCAAAGAGACCGACTGCACCTGTGATGAAAACACAATTGACAAGCTCGTACATCCCTCGGTCTCTATCACTGAAAAACTTCCCTCCATTGCTGCTCATGGTCAGCAAATAAGTCATCAAATTATTGACACATAAATCGATCTCTCCTGCAACGTCGTCTCTAGCACAGTGTGTTGCATCATTGCTTGGCTATAAACTGAACGTGAGATTAGCCCAAAAATGACGTTGTAGTCAGCCCAGCTGAAAGAAAGAATGGATTATGTGAAGGAATAACAACAAGAACCCATCATCTCATCTTTACAATACGATAAACTTAATTATCACAACAGCTGTGACGTCATAGGTTCTTGGACAACACTGACCATTCTATTGTCTCATGTTTACATCGGACATCTGTTGATTGGTAAGTCGAGTAGCGGGTGCGCAGGGAACAGTACATCAAGCACAGGTTGGAAATTTCAACCTGTCATGTTTCGTAGTGGTGTGAGTTCATCGTGTGATGTGATGACGTGTGCTATGAGGGATAAACCCGACATGCAAGTCACTGAAGTTGTCTCATGTCACTCCAGCAATCGTAGCCGGTTCGTCTTTGAGAATCGTCTCACAGTCCAGTTGTAGTCTCTGTCCCCACAAGGCAAGAACATATCGCTCTCATCCACGTAGGATACCTCATACACATTTCTTACCCTCATACGCTCCCGCACCTATACATGTGTGTATATTCATCTGCATGTGTGCTAGCACATTTGGACACAGGCAAGAGTAGACAAAGGGAACAAAGGATTGCAACAATGGCAAAACCGGGAGTGAACATCATCATCATGTACAATACCGGATGGCGTAGGCGATCATGTCCTTCCACGATCTTCTATCTACAGTACATCGTATCAGTTCTGTTGTTGACTTGCTTTCCAAGCCATGACACCAAGCTATCCAGTATTTTCTCTCTTTGTCGTCCGTGATCTCTCTTTCTTTTTATTTTGTCAGTTGTAACCGAGTATTCCAGCTTTCCTCTGCTCATGATGTGCCCAACAAATTTTGATTGTTTCTTTCTGATGTCTTTAGGAGTTCCCTTTTTTGTGCTGATCTCTTTGGGAATTTCTTTATTTGTCTTTTTAGATGTCCAGGGAACTTTCAACATTCTTCTGAGAAATCCCATCTTTGTGGCCTCTAATCGTCTTTTCATTTGTTTGTCCACTGTGCATGAATCGCTTCTATATACGCCAGAATTGGTTCTATATACCTCAGAATTGGTTCTATATACCTCAGAATTGGTTCTATATAGCACCGATGAACTCTTTTTCTCTTCTATTGACATAGATTTGTTGCATAATATATATTTCTTTTTCTGAAATGCTATTATGTCTTGAGCTATTCTGCTTTTTATTTCTGTGGTGCATCTCCCATCTGATGTTATTATTGTGCCCAAGTATTTGAAACGTAGCACTTGTTTCAGATTTGTCTCGTTTATTTTTATGCTGCATGATGGTGATGATTGTTTCTTCGATATAACCATTACTTCTGTTTTCTTACTATTCAGACTGAGACCTTTCTTTTTGCTTTCTTTTACTATTATGTCTATCATTTCTTGTAGTTCATTCTCTGTCTCTGCTATTAAGACTGTGTCATCCGCATATCGCAAATTATCTATGTTGTGACCGTTGATTTCAAATCTTTTTTTTTTTATCTACTATTGATGTCATACTATTGTTGGTGTTGATTTTTACATTATATTGTGTACACATGTTGTTCAGTCTATATATGTGTTCTTCTTTGTTTTCTATGTTTCCTATGTTTTCTATGATCGTAGCAGGGAATGACGCTCAATGGTTGCCAACATTCGATGCGGAGTCGGCACTCGATGATGATTTTCTATAACTTTGTGGACAGCTCTTCTGCTGGTTACTCGTTCCTTCTTCTGTGTTCTTGCTTGTATTAAATCTATCTGGTCGTTACATTTTTGGGTCTTTTCATGTTAAGCTGATCTATCTTGGCGACTATCTGTGTTGGTATTGTTCATGTCACTTTAGTATCGTATTTCTAACAATTTATTTCTATTCTCATCTACTTCAGCTGTACAATAACAAAAGTACATTGCTTTTTCTATCCCCGTTCGTGTGTTTCCCTAGTCTTCTGTTAACGTCTGCAATTATTATTATTCCATATCGCTACATTATACATGGCGATAATAAGCTAAACTGTCCAACAGTAAAAGAAATAAATCACTTGCCTGTAGGCAGGAGCTGGGACAAACATCGACTGGACTGAAATCAAAAATGTCAGTTAAACTTTCTGTAGAATCCATGACATGCTTATCATGCTCTCCTGAATATGAAGTTAAGATGTCGCAGTTCAGGGTCAAGGATAACCAAAGGGAAAGCAACTGAAACTAGTTCTAGATTTGGATGAGGATTCAATTATTTGCATTGTAAGACACACAAGTGGTTCAAGGACACGGGTTTCTCGGAAAACACAGGTTTTTGGAAAACCAAAACATCTACGGGGAAGAAAGAAGTAAACAAGAGAGGGGGACTTAGTTGTTCGAGGAGTTAGCTCGAGCACACAGGGGAAATTACATTGAGATTGTGAGCAAGATGGACGCTTGTTTGCGTTCGAGCCATGATGTAAACAATGTTGACTTTGCTTGTCTCCAACGGTTTGTCTCATTCTATTAGAGAACATCACGCTATCTGTTATCACAGCGAGTTGGCGGATTTTTAGAAATGTAATCACGGGTTGATAATAAATGTTTCTACACAGTTCGTTAACCATCGCTGTAGATCAAGTCTTTAATCTGCTGGCTTCGTACGCGGCCTTGTAAGCTAATGACCTAACTTGTGCAGCCGGTTGATTTGGGACAAATTGTACGTTAGAATGTCACTGCTATAATGACTCAGTTTGTGACAAAATTACAGGGACATGCCCAAACAATGACAGTTGTCAGCACGAATATTTCGGACCCCAGTGTCAGTACTTGGATCTCGTGTACAAATACGCCAAAAAATCTGAACCTACTTTCCTGTTTGATAACAACGACACCACATGTATCTTGTTGACATCCTATGTACAGAAAAAGGACATTGTAGTGGACAATTTCAGAGTGAATTCAACCCTGGTGCCTGGTCAAAGATACAAGACTGTCCTTAATCAAATGTTGACACATTTACATAGATTACCCTGGGTGTTGTCGCTAGATTACCCTGGGTGTTGTCGCTAGATTACCCCGAGTGTTGTCGCTAGATTACCCTGAGTGTTGTCGCTAGATTACCCTGAGTGTTGTCGCTAGATTACCCTGAGTGTTGTCGCTAGATTACCCAGAGTGTTGTCGCTAGATGACCATGGGTGTTGTGGCTAGATTACTCTGGGTGTTGTCGCTAGATTACCCCGAGTGTTGTCGCTAGATTACCCTGAGTGTTGTCGCTAGATTACCCTGGGTGTAGTGGCTAGATTACCCAGAGTGTTGTCGCTAGATTACCCTGAGTGTTGTCGCTAGATTACCCTGGGTGTAGTGGCTAGATTACCCAGAGTGTTGTCGCTAGATGACCATGGGTGTTGTGGCTAGATTACTCTGGGTGTTGTCGCTAGATTACCCCGAGTGTTGTCGCTAGATTACCCTGAGTGTTGTCGCTAGATTACCCTGAGTGTTGTCGCTGGTGTTAATTGTGATAACTCGTGTGATGTACATTCACCAGTTGCCTACAAAAGCTCAGATATGTGTACCTTATGTATCTGTAGCTGAGTTTACGCCAGTATCTCAGTCAAACCCCTGACAGATATCAACAGTTCCCTCATTCAATAATATTATTTTATTTGTACTCGGAGTTAGTGCCAGAGAACTTCTACAATTCTTTTACATGAACACTAATTATGATCATTAATATCAGACCTTTAACCAGTCGATGACGCTATACGTCTAGTGTTTGTTGAAATAAAATTATTTACTTACGTGAAATTATGAACAAAATTGCTACTGGTCATTTGACTGGGCATTTAAATTATAGATATTTTACAACCTGCAAGTTAGGACGGTGAGAGACGTTGAATCTATCACTTTTCTTGATTCTATATAATTTTAGCCTCAAGAAATCACATCAATTCAACTTATAATTTTGTGATAGGAAAATGCGACAGTCGATATTTATAAACAGAATGACAGCAATTAAGTTGTTTGATAATGTGTTGCTGTGACACGAGTTTGGCTCCAGGCTAGGATAGTGGATAATAATGTAGATGTAAAGCCGCATGAAGGATCATTGCTACTTACAATCACACTGGTATAAGCTAGTCTTCCTGATGGGCGCTGCTTCTTTCTATCCTCATCTGCCTTTCAGCGTCGAGGGGAGACAATTTGTGGTCTTTTGTTCTTCTGTTCGCTCTGCTGCTGTTATATTCCCTAGTGTTTGGAATATTCCGTCAATCCATCTTTTTCGTGTCGACCCTTGCGTCTGGTGTTCTCGCAAAGTTTATTGAAGGCTCATTGTATTGTGATTTGATCTTTTTTGCATTGACACATGGTCAATGCATTGTATCTGTTGTTTCTTTATATATTCTATGGCGGAGTCTATTCCTAGCTTTTTTTCTCAGTTCTTCATTTCTGATCTTATCTCTCAGGCTGTTTCCTGTCATTCGTCTAACAGATCTCATCTGAGTAGATGTTATTTTTTCTTATTGATCTTGGATCTAGGGTGCATTGGTTTTGGTAGCACAATATTGGGATGAAGATTGTATTGTAGGGTCCAGGACTTGTATTGGTAGCACAACGTTGGGATGAAGATTGTATTGTAGGGTCCAGGACTTGTATTGGTAGCACAACGTTGGGATGAAGATTGTATTGTAGGGTCCAGGACTTTCATTGGTAGAACAACGTTGGGATGAAGATTGTATTGTAGGGTCCATGACTTGCATAGGTAGCACAACGTTGGGATGAAGATTGTATTGTAGGGTCCAGGATTTGCATTGGTAGCACACCGTTGGGATGAAGATTGTATTGTAGGGTCCATGACTTGCATTGGTAGCACAACGTTGGGATGAAGATTGTATTGTAGGGTCCAGGATTTGCATTGGTAGCACAACGTTAGGATAAAGATTGTATTGTAGGGTCCAGGACTTGCATTGGTAGCACAACGTTAGGATGAAGATTGTATTGTAGGGTCCAGGACTTGCATTTGCCTTACTTAAGTGAGATATTTTAATTATTTTTTTTAAATCTAGATAAACCGAATCATTTTGGGTCAGTGACTTCACTATTGTTCCAGCGATCTGTGGTTGTCTTGTCCAGCTCACTCACTTCCTTGTGAGAAGACTAGCGGCATATGGAAAGCTCATGTAGTAAACGCAGCAGTGGCCACTCGTTTGAATTTTTCTGCTGACCGCCTCTGAAAAAAAAAGCCAATAACATTATAATGTCTACTAGAATCAAGTTTATTAATTATAGTGTTATCGTCTTTAGATATTACGTTGATAGCTCATTTCCTCTACTCTTTGCCAATCAATATAGGTACAATGTGACAGAACCCGCAATCGGAGGGTGAACAAAGTGTGGTAATACCGAACAGTGAACAAAGTGTGGTAATAACAGTGAACAAAGTGTGGTAATACCGAACAGTGAACAAAGTGTGGTAATACCGAACAGTTAACAAAGTGTGGTAATACCGAACGGTGAACAAAGTGTGGTAATACCGAACAGTGAACAAAGTGTGGTAATACCGAACAGTGAACAAAGTGTGGTAATACCGAACAGTGAACAAAGTGTGGTAATACCGAACAGTGAACAAAGTGTGGTAATACCGAACAGTGAACAAAGTGTGGTAATACCGAACAGTGAACAAAGTGTGGTAATACCGAACGGTGAACAAAGTGTGGTAATACCGAACAGTGAACAAAGTGTGGTAATACCGAACAGTGAACAAAGTGTGGTAATACCGAACGGTGAACAAAGTGTGGTAATACCGAACGGTGAACAAGTTGTGGTAATACCGAACGGTGAACAAGTTGTGGTAATACCGAACGGTGAACAAAGTGTGGTAATACCGAACAGTGAACAAAGTGTGGTAATACCGAACAGTGAACAAAGTGTGGTAATACCGAACAGTGAACAAAGTGTGGTAATACCGAACAGTGAACAAAGTGTGGTAATACCGAACGGTGAACAAGTTGTGGTAATACCGAACGGTGAACAAAGTGTGGTAATACCGAACGGTGAAAGTAAAAAAAAAATACACAAGAAACAATTAATGTGGACACCGTATTGTGCTGGATTCATCTTCAAAGTTTTACTAGATATGTTAGTGTTTGTCCTGTCAGATAATGACCTGCAATTAGTACTAGCTCTTGCCACTTCTGGCCGCCATACTCTAGCACTATCAAGCGATTTTGTTACATGCGCAATCACACAAGGCAACAAATCTTTGATCGTTCGCATTGTTTTGAGATTCATTTAATGCTTTTATCTTCTTGTGTGATAACTTTGAATAATAACGAATGAACTAACATTTCTACAAGAAATTGTTTTTCCGCGAGTGTCATTGGCCGAAACTTCCCTTTCAAACACATCAGACAAATTTGTGTGTGGATATTTATTTTACATGTTGGTCACAATGTGTGAGTGTTATTTATGATGTTTCATTTCGTTGATGAGTGAACAGTGCAGCACACCCAATGAGAAGCCACTGGAACCGCCACTAACCCCAGCCAGTAAAACCAGAGGAGTGGACACCGTGAAAGTCGATGGTGTATACTCCACCTTCTGCCATCCACTGCAGCTTAAATTTGAATCAGAACGTAAGCATCTCTTCCCATTTAGGATATATCAAAGAGTATTCGTGAGGGGGCTAGTGTTTTTTTGGAGTCAGAATTCGATTCACATATTATTCGTAAAAACACAGTAGGCAATTGAAATGTCATTTACATCCTGGTTAGGAGACAGTATGGAAGAGTACCATGTGTCCTGGCATCCCAGCCGCTGATAATGTTAGGAGAACAGTCCTAGTTGACAAGAAAGCTGCAATGGCTACTGGTTGATATCTCAGCCACTCAGGAAACAGGCATGCGGACCATGGTTCAGTTCTGTGAGATGACATTTGGCAGGTATCATGACCTGAGCTGTCTCGCCTGGGTTTTATCGTAAACTACAGGCTCATTAATTCCATGATCCACTCTAACGTAACATCAGAGAACAAAATATCTCTCAACATCAGCTCTAAAGCTGGACCAATCAACATCGTTAACGCCCATACATCATCAATGGCAGCAACCAGAGAGGAAAAAAACACATTTGACATTTATGGGGGCCTCGGTAGCCGAGTTGGGAAAACCACCCGACTGGACTACCGACGTTCGGACAACCCGTGTTCGATTCCCGCTGGGAGCAGTGTGAGTTGTACTCGTGGTTGGAAAAAAAAAATACCCCCACGGTCGACCCAGCCGTTGGTAGAAATGGGTCCCAGGGTATTACCCTGGGAAGGTGAGGGATGTTGCCTCGCATTTGAGTTTCGATGCTTGAGGCGACACTATACAGAAATTTCCGAACATTTCTGGATAGGCGGCCGAGCACATATGGGTGTAAACTCGCGTGCTAAGACGCCGGTTCAAGTCTCGTACCTTACCTTTACCTTTACCTTTACCTTACCTTTACATTTGACGAGATGCCTGAGGTTACCTGTAACTCCGTCATTGAACAACTTCACGTGTCAACTGTCCTGGATGCGAACATTTTAGCTGCCACATCCAACTATAGATTCACTAAGGCCCGCGGGCAGAAAATAAAAAGTGAAACCCCCCAAATAGCTTGACGTTTTCAGTTGTAGGAGCTAGAGAGTACTGACTCTACCCACAGCCGCCGCTGCTCGCAAAGCTGATAACGTCACACTAAATTGGAGGTTTTCTGGGAATTTCTTTTCAGCACGCAGGCCTAAATGAATCTATAGTTGTCTGTGATCTGACCATCATTCATGGCCGCCATGCCTAGGTCATCATGACATTGGATGAAAAATTCTTGAATTTTGTTCTCAAAGAAATGTGTGTCCGACCAACTCTTTCTTCAGTACAAAGAAACGACAAACTGCAACATGGCGCTAGCCAATATCCGGTCAGTGGAACCAGCTGGACTTTGTTCCAGTTAGCAGACGCTGTTTAATTAAGGTGAGAATAACCTGACCATAGCCCAGACTGTGACACAGAGCACGCGCTTGTCTAAGTATATTAAAGGCAAATGCCAAACGGAGACCTAGAGATAAAGCAAAGGCTAAGATTAATAACGAAAATGTCAGAGAACAATTAGAACTAAAAAATAATCCCTGTCAGAACTCTAAAGACAAATGTCAAAAAAATCAAAGACAGAAGTATCACGAGAAGAGATGAGTAGTCAAAGAATAGTCAAGTTTGTGCTCTACAAACCAGAAAGCTACTTAGCTGAGCGACTCAAAAACAATGTACAACAACATAAAAGTCCAAATATCTCAAAATATTCTCACTTAAAAGACGCAGAAAGTGAGTCTTTCAGCGACAAAGCTGAAAAGTTGGAGAGAACATTAGACATGACGCTACTCAGAATAGTAGACCAATAAGCCAGCAAGCCCACTCCTAGACCAGCAAGCCCAGTCCTAGACCATCAAGCCCACTCCTAGTCCCGCAAGCCCACTCCAAGACCTGCAGGCCCAGTCCTAAGCCATCAAGCCCACTCCTAGACCAGCAAGCCCAGTCCTAGACCACCAAGCCCAGCCCTAGACCATCAAGCCCAGCCCTAGACCAGCAAGCCCACTCCTAGACCAGCAATTTCACTCCTAGACCATCAAGCTCACTCCTAAACCAGCAAGTTTACTCCTAGACCATCAAGCCCACTCCTAAACCAGCAAGTTCACTCCTAGACCAGCAATCCCACTCCTAGACCAGCAAGCCCACTCCTAAACCAGCAAGTTCACTCCTAGATCAGCAAGCCCACTCCTAGACCAGCAAGCCCCCTCATAGACCAGCAAGCCCACTCCTAGACCATCAAGCCCACTCCTAGACCAACAAGATCTCTCCTAGACCATCAAGCCCAGTCCTAGACCAGCATATTCACTCCTAGACCATCAAACTCGCTCCTAGACCATCAAGCCCAGTCCTAGACCAGCAAGATCACTCCTAGACCATCAAGCCCAGTCCTAGACCAGCAAGTTCACTCCTAGACCATCAAGCCCAGTCCTAGACCAGCAAGCCCACTCCTAGACCATCAAGCCCACTCCTAGACCAACAAGATCTCTCCTAGACCATCAAGCCCAGTCCTAGACCAGCAAGTTCACTCCTAGACCATCAAGCCCAGTCCTAGACCATCAAGCCCAGTCCTAGACCAGCAAGATCACTCCTAGACCATCAAGCCCAGTCCTAGACCAGCAAGTTCACTCCTAGACCATCAAACTCGCTCCTAGACCATCAAGCCCAGTCCTAGACCAGCAAGTTCACTCCTAGACCATCAAGCCCAGTCCTAGACCATCAAGCCCAGTCCTAGACCAGCAAGATCACTCCTAGACCATCAAGCCCAGTCCTAGACCAGCAAGTTCACTCCTAGACCATCAAACTCGCTCCTAGACCATCAAGCCCACTCCTCGACCAGCTGGTCCTAATTTATTCAGCGTTGACCGAGGCAGACATTGACCCCACCTTTGCGATGTCACGACCTGACTGGTAATAAATCTCCTATTGGTAACCTTCTGGCCGAACTACGAAAGAGAAATCTGAAATCGTTTCTGTCCCATCTTTACAAACAAGGGGATTAAGTCAAGTCCCATCTTTACAAACAAGGGGATTAAGTCAAGTCCCATCTTTACAAACAAGAGGATTAAGTCAAGTCCCATCTTTAAAAACAAGGGGATTAAGTCAAGTCCCATCTTTACAAACAAGGGGATTAAGTCAAGTCCCATCTTTACAAACAAGGGGATTGAGTCAAGTCCCATCTTTACAAACAAGGGGATTAAGTCAAGTCCCATCTTTACAAACAAGGGGATTAAGTCAAGTCCCATCTTTACAAACAAGGGGATTAAGTCAAGTCCCATCTTTACAAACTTCTTTTCTATTCTAGAGAATTAGAGATACACCCAATGAGGTGAAACATGACAAGATTGTGACGTCATACAAGAAATGAGGACAAGGGTGATCACAACATAGTTTTTTCTCTGTCATGAGTAATTTGGCAAGACATTCGCAAGAATTATATTGAAGTGACTACTTCGACAGGTAGCAGTATCATTCCTGAAACCAAGTGTGTTGTTAGAGATGGTTTTAGAGATGGTTTAGAGCTGGTTTTAGAGATGGTTTAGAGCTGGTTTTAGAGATGGTTTAGAGCTGGTTTTAGAGATGGTTTAGAGCTGGTTTTAGAGATGGTTTAGAGCTTCTTGAGGTTTTTGTTCTGCAACTGCAAGAGAAGTGCAAGGAACATGGACGACCTCTATTTATTGCATTCTTTGATCTCACACAGGCTTTTGTTAATATGGGCTTAGAGGCTATATCTTAAAAAAATGAGAAGGTTTACAGTAAGATTGTCAGAAAGTGTGAAGTATACAGCATATAAAGATAGAACGGATATACACAAATCAAGGACTAGACCAGAATAATAAACAAAATAAAGGTTCGGTAGAACAAGTTTAAACAGGGACGAACAATTTTACAGGTTAGTCAGAGTCGGGTGAATGAACAAGACCAGGAGAACATTTGGCCGAGAACGTTGGGTCAAGTGAGAACCAGATATAGTAGACGCATATTTCGATGTGATTCTAAGGTCCGAAGATGAAGTCAAAGGACGTTTCAAGAGACAGTTAACAGTTAAAGGGAAGTGTTTCAAATTAGAATAAGATAGAGAGCCAATGGCGAGATAGGTTAACAGTTATTGAGTTATTTGCGGGTCATCATCATTGCACTCCGAACATGTCCATAGGTGCTCAGATCACCTCCTCAGCAATTCCCTCAGTGTCCAGCGACTGACGACTCCAGTTCTGTGTTGGTTGATAAGTCTTCTTACACGGCCACTAAGTTTCTAATTTCTGGCTGTGCCCATCTTAACTCCCATTTCCATCATCCGAAGAAGTGACGTGGATCTGTGTTTGTCGAGGTCCTGTGCTCTTCCCACATCTCGGAGGGAATTGATGATGTCCGCGCGATCCATTGGTTGCCCGTTATCAATGACAGCGCAGCTAGCCAACCTGTCCGCTCTTTCATTTCCCCGTACTCCTGGAGTGTAACAGTTAATACAAAACATGGTGTGAGTAGTTCCATATAATAACTCAATAATGATTAAAAGTAATGAGATGGACTATGAGATGGACTATGAGAAAAATAAGTGTTTCAGGGAGATATGATATTCTGATGATGGGTACTGCAGCTGCCTTTCTTTGTTTGGGAGATGAGTTGTTAATTCGGATGATTCCACTGGCACGGGCGATTGAGCAATTATGGATTTCAATTCGTTTGCTGTGATACCGCGGCCTTCCATAAACGTCATCATAAAGACATTCTGAAGTCGGTTATCAATAAATGGAAGCTACGATTATATTGATAGATAAGTAAAAGTATGAATGACTATTTGACTAAATTTGACTATTGGAGCAATAGTAATAACTTCCATTTACTTAAATTAAGAATGTGGGTCAAATAGCCATTACCCAGCCGGACGTGACGATTGTGTCATTAGGGCCGTGCAACAACGACATCTATCGCTTTACAATGTTAACAGGTTCAATAGAAGTGTATGTGCTAACTGTAGTGTGCAATCATACAGTGTTGACAGGTTCATTAGAAGGGTATGTGCTAACTGTAGTGTGCAATCATACACTGTTGACAGGTTCAATAGAAGGGTATGTGCTAACTGTAGTGTGCAATCATACAGTGTTGATTGGTACCAAAACCTATAGATTTAACATCATCGTCACCGTGATATAACGTTATATATATATAACCAAATTAAGATATATACAGGGTGCTGGGAGATGCTGACCCTCCACCGCCATTAGTCTGGGTGACTGTCTCATTTCACGAACTGCACTCTTCACTTCGTTGGCAGATTATCCGATCTCTTTGAGATGAAAAATGTCTCCATGCCTCTACCTTATTCGCAATTTGTACTGCAGCCCTTCTACAAACAGATTTGAAGCCATGTCTGAAGACATCCACACCTGGACAAGATATGATCTCTTTATTTAATGTAGTTCGTCTGAGAGTGAATTTCAAAACAACTTAAATCCGCTGTTGATGCAGCACTGCTTGCTCCCAGTCCTTGCCGTCAATGATGGACAATCTAAATAGATCATGTGGCTGATTCCCTTAGTAAGCAAGTGTCCTGTGGTTCTCGAAGACGTGAAAGACTGCAACTATAAAACTAAAATAAACCCTCTCGAATTTGTGCGGAGGTCCATCTAGCGCGATTCGTCACATCAGTTGACGAAGAGATAAATATCCGAATCAGAAACGCAGCTTCAAATGTGGTTAACCTAAACATTCAGCATGGGCCAACATAATACTTAGGACAGACATTCTAACTTATCAAACGGTGTGCTAAGCTCAATGCTGTGTGTGTGTCCAAGGCTTAGACTAGCAGGGCAGGGCAGGAGAAAAGGTTTAACAGCTTGCATGTGCTTTGCTTTCACACGATAACGAACATCAAATGGCAGGACAAAGTAACTCTATGTCATGCAATGAGCCTAGCTCAAAAATATCAATACAATAGTTAGGTAATCAGAGATTGAGATAGCTGGATCATGTGAGATGAAAAGGCAATAATTGTATCATCATCTTCTTTATAATTGAGTGCCGTCTTCGCATCTACAGACTGTGGAGAGGGTTTCCTGGTACTTAACACACCTGTGGGGAGGGAGAGGGGCGTTTCAGAAAGCTCTATACACCTGTGGAAATGGTTTCATGAATTTCTGCACACCTGTAGAGAGGGTTTCAGAGAGCTTTACACACCTGTAGAGAAAGGATTCATGAAGCTCAACACACCTGTAGAGAGGGTTTCAGAAAGCATTACACACCTGTAGAGAAAGGATTCATGAAGCTCAACACACCAGTAGAGAGGGTTTCAGAAAGCATTACACACCTGTAGAGAAAGGATTCATGAAGCTCAACACACCTGTAGAGAGGGTTTCAGAAAGCTTTACACACCTGTAGAGAAAGGATTCATGAAGCTCAACACACCTGTAGAGAAAGGATTTATTAAGCTCAACACATTTGTGGGAGGGTTTATTCAAGCTCTACAGATTGTGAGGAGGTTGTCATTAAGATTCACACATTTGTGGATAAGGGTTTCATGAAGCTCTACAGACTGTGGAGAAGGGTTTCATGAAGCTTTACAGATTGTGGAGAAGGGTTTCATGAAGCTATACAGACTGTGGAGAAGGGTTTCATGAAGCTCTACAGACTGTGGAGAAGGGTTTCATGAAGCTCTACAGACTGTGGAGAAGGTTTCCTCAAGCTATACAGACTATGAATAAGGTTTCCTCAAGCTATACAGACTATGAATAAAGTTTCCTCAAGCTATACAGACTGTGGAGAAGGGTTTCATGAAGCTCTACAGACTGTGGAGAAGGGTTTCATGAAGCTCTACAGACTGTGGAGCAGGTTATGGCAATAAGATGCCGTGTATGAGAATTCGATGAACTCAAACCTATATTGTAGATGGTGACGACTGGAACACCGGGATTATCGGTTGATCTAGGAAACACATGCAGACTGGAAAATGAATCAAACTAACAAGATCATGTTTTCTTGTATTAATAGCTAAAGCTGTTGTGTACTAATTTTATTAATCTTCGCCGGATGGATTATAAAGATAGACAATTTGTATTGTTGAGATGTATATTAAAAGTGTACTTTCTTTGTATTAATTCTAATGAAAGGACTTGTTATAAATGTTAGAGACTAAGAGAGAACTGTAGAGACTTTATTACGCTAGTAATAAGAAATGTACAGTTTGGTATTTCTGTTAAGGAAGGTTGCATGTGTAAAAGTCTTGAATCCTCTTGTATAAGTTTGTTATTATTTGAGAATATATTAAGTGACACTTCTGACAGCCTCACTCGTCTGAAATTGAGAGTTGTTACTTGGGAGGATTCTAACAGGGGAGATGGCTGGCTAGGCTGACCGCCACGCCGTGGTTCAGGTCTAACCATCTACATTCAATTGTTGTGGCTTCGGTTGTTCTGCTGGTAGGAGTACGGGCTTCATGTCAAGTCTGGACTCTGGTCATCTTGCTAGCTCACATCTCTATCCCGGTCGCGGCGGTTAGAACTTCTCTGGCTCAGTTCTGTCTTTGCTTGTCAACCTTTGACCTTCTTGTGTACCCGGACGTTATGTTTCATTCTTGTTCTGAGCGCTATTGTTGTTATTGCGTTGTGTACCCGTTGGAAGTTATTTATTTATTACTGCGTGCAGGGCAGCTTGACTGTCAGCTGATGTGCCGCTGATGATGCGTGTTCTACTCGCACGCTGTGTCGATATATATATCGATCGTATTTTGTTTACTTTACTGGCGGCCTTCACCGAACGGTCAGTCTCTTGCGTACTTGACCTCAGCTGGAATGTGCTGATCTAGCTGTTTCTCGTTATTTGGCTTGGGACAACACGCCTTCGTGCCCCCTGGCTATCGTCTCAACCCTGACCTTGTCTGGTCACTGTCGTACATCTGGTTCGTTGTTAAGATGACTGTTTCACGTTGTGGTTCCGCGACAACTTGATTGTTGTTATGATTCGTCCCCGAGGGTTGACGCTAGGCTAGATAATTATAACTGTGTAATATATAACAAAGCATTTGGTATAAGAGTTTGTTCCGACTTTTAATTCTCTCACAACGGCCTCTCGTTACACACTGGATATGACAGTTTACACACTTAGAGCACACTCTACAAGTTCTTCATTCTATCGCCCTATCACTTGTCTCTGGGCTCCACACGCATTCATACTCGTATCTAAACTACATGTGGACCGTCCCCATTGACGGTCCGCCCTAAATCTAACTTCTACCGGCCCGGCTGTCTCTTGGCCACTGCTACTATCTCTTAATAGTGCTACTCACTAATCTGTCCGCTTAACTGTTCTTCACTAGTCTCTGCATCTCCTAACTATCGCGCGTTCTTGCTGGCCAAAATTCTATTACACTTGCCTGACTCAAGATCGTCACTCCCTGCCAACTCAGTCTCTTTCAGTTTTCGGCGTCATTGCTGTTGCTGTGCTTACATTGTTATGTGTGCCAAGTCATCTTAATGGCCCATAGTAAATCCCTAGACCGACCGTACGTTAAACTTACGGTATGTTATTTAATGTGCGACGGGGATAATCTGACGACTAACTGTGTGTTTACATGTTCGAAATTGGAGTCAACAACGATGGCCTAACATCATCAAGCGCTATACATTTTTAAAGATATGACGATCATCACTTTCGGGAGGACGTGAACTTCTGTTATATAGTAGATAAGCGGCAGGAACCATTGCAGGCTATGCATGAAAAGTTTTCCTTGTTGCAGTTTCCTCATATTCCAAGTCCCTGGGGAACTGGTTAGTCTCGAGGCAAGACGCCGGTCTCGGGACAGAGAGGTTGAGGGTTCAAATCTCGGCTACACTGGTTGGGATTTTTATTTATGATTTCTCTCTGTGACAACCACCCCTGGTCTCAGCAGCGAGGCCCGGCTTGAAACGTCAGTTACTCATCAACGAAAAAAACATGAGTGCCTCCGAAGTCGGAGTTATCTGCCTGTGTGGCGAGGGACCACTGTGCACGCGGCTGCCAAGGAAAAATGGATTAACACGCACAACTCAGTTCCTGGTCTCTGTGGACTTCGTAAGAGTTGAAAGCTGGCGAACGCAACAACAACAACAACAACAACAACAACAACAACAACAACAACAACAACAACAACAGCAACAACAACAACAATAACAGCATAGCCACATATAATTCCACCTGAAACACAATCATTTTGACACTGAACGAACCGAACACATCAATAGCACGCTCTGAACTTCCTAACTCTAGCAGGCTAATAGTGTTAAGAAACAACATTTTGTAAGACTAATTCTGTTGCACCTCCCTGCTATGTTCCATTCTCTATAAACAAACGAGGTGCTATAACTTTCTAGTCCCCGGTTGGTTCAATGTCTTCTCATCATCACAGCTTGTCTTCTACTATCAGATGACGTAAACATCACGACATCTAGGAGCTCGTCGCATCTTGGCTAAACGATTTTTAAATCTCTGACACTTTCTGGCAGGCGATCACTCTTGCAAACTTCTTACGTGGCGATAATTCTTGCAAACTTCTCAGGTGGCGATCATTCTTGCAGGCTTCTCACGTGGCTATCACTCTTGCAGGCTTCTCACGTGGCGATCATTCTTGCAGGCTTCTCACGTGGCGATCACTCTTGCAGGCTTCTCACGTGGCTATCACTCTTGCAATCTTCTCAGGTGGCGATCACTCTTGCAGGCTTCTCACGTGGCTATCACTCTTGCAATCTTCTCACGTGGCTATCACTCTTGCAGGCTTCTCACGTGGCTATCACTCTTGCAATCTTCTCACGTGGCTATCACTCTTGCAGGCTTCTCACGTGGCTATCACTCTTGCAATCTTCTCAGGTGGCGATCACTCTTGCAGGCTTCTCACGTGGCTATCACTCTTGCAATCTTCTCACGTGGCTATCACTCTTGCAGGCTTCTCACGTGGCTATCACTCTTGCAATATTCTCACGTGGCTATCACTCTTGTAGGCTTCTCAGGTGGCGATCACTCTTGCAGGCTTCTCAGGTGGCGATCACTCATGTAGGCTTCTCACGTGGCTATCACTCTTGCAATCTTCTCACGTGGCTATCACTCTTGCAATCTTCTCACGTGGCTATCACTCTTGCAGGCTCTTCTCACGTGGCTATCACTCTTGCAGATTTCTGACGTGGCTATCACTCTCACCTTCACACCTGCATTATTTCTCCAAGTTTTAATCTTTTCTCCTTTCATCCCCTCACTATTCCCGCTTTCATTCGTTTCTACGCCTTCTTATTTAGCCACTAATTTATAGTTTCATCCACTCATCCCTTCTCAGTTAATCAACACTTAACTAGAGTCTGTGTCCAGTGTCCAGGATGTATCCTTTACCAATATCCATCTAAACTATAAGACATCCACAAGTCACTATGACATTGCAACCAATCATACATCATGCGCAGGTTGCATGTTCCAAACACTCAACAAAACAGGCATCCATTTAATAAAACAACCGACAAAAGTTCATATTAAGCAGATGACCACAGGCTAATTATAGCAGGGTTAGATTGTCGGCCGCTGTCTGATATTGAAAACGTTTATTCGCCACTTTATCTTAATGTCATTGTTCCAGGTCTCTGTGCTTGACATGGTGGAGAAATATGGTAGTTCAGTGGTTGTTCAAGCAGGTAAGAAATAATTGATGAAACGTCTCCCTGTATTTAGAGCTCATCTTGTAGTAGAAAACAATGTTGATGCTGGAGTTTAGAGCTTCAAAGATGAAAACAAAGGACCAGAGCACAAAGAAGGCGTTGACCAAATGACCGACAATGCTGAATTCTGGTTCCAGAAAAGTAACTATTGAAACAATAACACCGGGCGTGTAACACACAATTAACATTGTGGCTATCATAACTACCATAGCAACTGCTTTCTTCTCTCGGTTGTTGATGGAGTCGGACATGGATTTATCTGCCGCTGCTTTAGTGCGCCATTTTGATTTTCGTTTGAGCTGAATCACAAGAACTATGGTAAACACAATCACAGCAATGAAGGATGACGATCCCAGGACTGAATACAGAAAGAAAACCACACCTTCCGCGCTACTTCTGTTTTCAGTAAATAATAATCCCAATAGTGTCTTGTTGCTCACTGGATAGAACTTCCAGCCGATGTAAGTTGTTGCATACTCCGGTAAGAAAGAAACAACGATAACTAAATAGATAACAGTTACGATAATAGTCGTCCTTCGGGGAGTGATAATGCCCTTTATCTTTAGTGGTATCATGATACACAAACACCTTTCTGCAGTGATGTAAACAGTTATGCAGCCAGTGATTCGAGCAAAACAAATATGAGGGATGCCTGCAGTCAGATGTTGTACTTCTGAAGTCACCATTGGTACGTCAGAGTTAGCAAAAAGCGGGTTTACACATACGCCAAACCACATCAACGTTAGCAGACCGCATAGGTCAGAAATAGCCAGACCCAGAAAGCTGATATTCATGGTGCTTGTGAATCCCTGCTTGTAGAAAACAATGATGTTCATAACGTTTGCCACTACACCAAAGAGACTGACCACACCTGTAATGACAATATAGTTGACAAGCTCGTACATCGCTCGGTCTCTGCCACTGAAGAGCGTTACTCCGTTGCTGCTGATATTGAACATGTTTGGAATAGAACGACACAGACTGTCTATTACAGGAGCACTCATTATTTGTTTAACCAACAGAAAAGGGTGAAGCTGGGGTGCTTTAACTCTTCATACCTGTTCAACAGCTTTCTGGAGACCATCACGGGAACTGTCAGGAACTTTCAGAGATTTCTCAAGTGTTACACTTTGAAAGTGAGGGTAACAACAGCAAAGAAATAACAATGAGCTATATGAGGGTAATAACAGCAAAGAAATAACAATGAGCTATATGAGGGTAATAACAGCAAAGAAATAACAATGAGCTATATGAGGGTAATAACAGCAAGAAATAACAATGAGCTATATGAGGGTAATAACAGCAAGAAATAACAATGAGCTATATGAGGGTAACAACAGCAAAGAAAAAATATGGGCTATGTGAGGGTAACAACAGCAAGACATAGTAATAGGCTATATGAATGTAATAACAGCAAGAAATAGCAATGGGCTATATGAATGTAATAACAGCAAGAAATAGCAATGGGCTATATGAATGTAATAACAGCAAGAAATAGCAATGGGCTATATGAATGTAATAACAGCAAGAAATAGCAATGGGCTATATGAATGTAATAACAGCAAGAAATAGCAATGGGCTATATGAATGTAATAACAGCAAGAAATAGCAATGGGTTATATGAATGTAATAACAGCAAGACATAGCAATGGGCTATATGAATGTAATAACAGCAAGACATAGCAATGGGCTATATGAATGTAATAACAGCAAGACATAGCAATGGGTTATATGAATGTAATAATAGCAAGACATAGCAATGGGCTATATGAATGTAATAACAGCAAGAAATAGCAATGGGTTATATATTGGTAATAACAACAATAAATAGCAATAACCGCCACACAAGGCTTACAACAGTACCGTTAATTACCTCCTTTTGCTGCAGCGGTATAATTGAGTCTATGTTAGTTTGATCTCTATAACTTGTACTTCCTTCTGTAGGTCTGTTGTAATGGTCTATGTTTGGCAAGCATTTCAACAAATCGATATAACCAAGATGCGCATCACTTTAGAACCATGAGTGCTGTTCTTATCTTTATGAAAAGACTTTCATCTTAAGAGGAGTCAAGGCAAAGAAATGCATACAAATGTGAGGCTGCGGTAAAGCTGCTTGTAAAAGAGAAATATAAAAAAAAAAAAAAAATATGGTATGATTAAAGCTTTAAGTAATTAATGGACGACACAAATTTGAACGACGCTTCGGTTCAATAGGCCTTCTGCAGGAACAACATAACATACACACACACACACAGATATGTAAGTAAATAAAATCAGCCCTCCATAGCTAACTAATAATGAAGTATCTAAAACAAAATAATTTCTAACTAGAATGCCAAATAAAAATGAAAAAGAACAAACAATTCAACATTTTATAAATAAGACATTTTCATTTTTAATTCATGATTGTACAAAGAAATTACGACGGTGGTTTTCTGTTGCCTTCCGTCGGTTTGTTTATGATTGGCTCTGCTAGCCTTAGACTAAAAAGTCTCACCCACAAGGCAGTGGGGTTGTTTTATTTCGGGGTACCCTCCCTCAGTCTTTTACTCTCCCGAGCTTACATGCAAGGCAGCAGGGCAGCCACAGGTTGTACTGTTTACTGCATACAGTAGCAGGTAACAATACCTGACCTGACAGGAGATGTACAAAAGAGGTGAGATGCAGAATGGCTCAGGCAAAAGCAGCTTTCCAAAAAATGAGGAAGATACTATGCAATCCATTTTTGACATTAGAAACAAGAAAAAGAGTTCTTAAATGTTATGTAGAGCCAGTCTTGACATATGGATGCGAATCATGGACAACAGGACAACAGACAAGAAAATCGCTGGAGTCTGTAGAGATGTGGTTTTACAGAAGAATGTTGAGAGTACCATGGACAGCTAAGAAGAGTAATGAAAATGTTATGAGAGAGACCAAAGCAAAAAGAGGGCTAATTTCCAATATTAGGAAGATACAATCATCTTTTTTTTTTTGGCCATGTAATGAGAAGAGAACAACTGGAATATATTGTAACAACTGGGAAAAGTGAGGAACGAAGAGATAGAGGGAAGCAGAGAGAAAAAATAACAGACAGCTTAAGAAAATGGCTTGCCAGAAGGTCAACAACAGAAAAGATAAATAGCTGCCGAGATCGAAAGTTGTGGAGAGACATGATCACATACGCCAGTAGGCACGGTACTTGATGTTGATTTTTAATTATGTCTATAAAAAAGTAAAAAAGTACGCCAAGTGGCGTATATGGAATATGGTGTTAGTGACCATAACTTTTACAGACCTTCAGCACATGATTTTTGGGGTAATGTGGTCGGTATTACGCCTGTGCCGCTTCACTTTCATAGAAAAAATCCAGTACCATTTAAGGCTGGGTGAACCCGGAAGCTGTCGGTTGGGACCGAATCCTACCCCTTGTCCTTTCTAGTCAAGTTCACCAACCCCTGAGCTATCGCGGCTCCCAATTTTGTCTATTTATTTACGGTATATTATCATTTCTTTCTTCCTAGAATTGTATTATTTTTTTCAGTATTAATCCCCAAGCTGTAGCCACAAACTATTTGATTGTTGTGGGGCACCAATTAGTTCTGTTTTCATACCTGCTGGACAATGATGGTGATCAGCAAGGAGCAGTGTGTCAACAGTTCTGTCACCAGGACAGATAGTGCCTCGTGTCTTCTAAAACATCCATTACGATTCTTAGATACGAAAATGTTGAATAAAAAAAAACTTAGCATAGAGTAAGCAGTCTTGTAGGTAGAAAAGAGTAAGTAGTCGTGTAGGTAAGGGAGAGTAAGCAGTCTTGTAGGTAATAGACAGTAAGCAGCCTTGTATGTAGAAGAGAGTAAGTAGTCGTGTAGGTAAGAGAGAGTAAGCAGCCTTGTCGGTAAAAGAGAGTAAGCAGTCTTGTAGGTAAGGGAGAGTAAGCAGTCTTGTAGGTAAAAGAGAGTAAGCAGTCTTGTAGGTAGAAGAGAGTAAGTAGTCGTGTAGGTAAGAGAGAGTAAGCAGTCTTGTAGGTAAGAGAGAGTAAGCATTCTTGCAGGTAGTAGAGAGTAAGCAGTCCTGTAGGTAAGAGAGAGTAAGCATTCTTGCAGGTAGTAGAGAGTAAGCAGTCTTGTAGGTAGGAGAGAGTAAGCATTCTTGCAGGTAGAAGAGAGTAAGCAGTCTTGCAGGTAGAATAGAGTAAGAATTCTTGCAGGTAGTAGAGAGTAAGCAGTCATGTAGGTAATAGAGAGTAAGCAGCCTTGTAGGTAGTAGAGAGTAAGCAATCTTGCAGATAGAAGAGAGTAAGCAGTCTTGTAGGTAGTAGAGAGTAGGCAGTCTTGTAGGTAGTAGAGAGTAAGCAGTCTTGTAGTTGTAGAGAGTAAAAATTCTTGTAGGTAGTAGAGAGTAAGCAGACGTGTAGGTTGAATGCGAGTAAGCAGTCATGTAGGTAGGTGAGAGTAAGCAGTCTTGTATGTAAGAGAGAGTAAGCAGTCTTGCAGATAGAAGAGAGTAAAAAACCTTGTAGGTTGGAGAGGTTAAGCAGCCTTGTAGATAGGAGTTAGTAAGCAGTCTTGTAGATAGGAGAGAGTAGGCAGTTTTGTTGGTAAAAGAGTAAGCAGTCTTGTAGGAAGACAATAGTAAGCAGTCTTGTATGTAGGAGAGAGTTAACAGCCTTGTAGGTAGTAAAGCGTAAGCAGTCTTGTAGATAGGAGAGAGTAAGCAGTCTTGTAGGTAGATGTGAGTAAGCAGTTTTGTTTGTAGGAGAGAGTAAGCAATCTTATATGCAGGAGAGAGTTTAAACAGCCTTGTAGGTAGAAGAGATTAAGCAATCTTATATGCAGGAGAGAGTTTAAACAGCCTTGTAGGTAGAAGAGAGTAAGCAATCTTTGTGCAGGAGAGAGTGAGCAGCGTTGTAGGTAGAAGAGAGAAAGCAATCTTGTTGGTAAAAGTGAGTAAACAGCCTTGTAGGTAGGTGAGAGTAAGCAGTCTTATAGGTAGTAGAGAGTAAGCAGTCTTGTAGGTAGGAGAGAGTAAGCAGCCTTGTTGGTAGGTGATAGTAAGCATTCTTATAGGTAGTAGAGAGTAAGGAGTCTTGTAGGTAGGAGAGAGTAAACAGCCTTGTAGGTAGGTGATAGTAAGCATTCTTATAGGTAGTAGAGAGTAAGGAGTCTTGTTGGTAGGTGAGAGTAAACAGCCTTGTAGGTAGGTGAGAGTAAGCAGTCTTATAGGTAGTAGAGAGTAAGCAGTCTTGTAGGTAGGAGAGAGTAAGCAGACTTGTTGGTATGTGAGAGTAAGCATTCTTATAGTTAGTAGAGAGAAAGCAGTCTTGTAGGTAGGAGAGAGTAAGCAGTCTTATAGGTATGAGAGAGTAAGCAGTCTTATAGGTAGTAGAGAGTAAGCAGTCTTATAGGTATGAGAGTAAGCAGTCTTATAGGTAGTAGAGAGTAAGCAGTCTTGTAGGTAGGAGAGAGTAAGCAGTCTTGTAAGTAGGAGAGAGTAAGCAGCCTTGTAAGTAATTGAGAGTAAGCAGTCTTATAGTTAGTAGAGAGTAATCAGCCTTGTAGGTAGGTGAGAGTAAGCAGCCTTGTAGGTAAGAGAGAGTAAGCAGTCTTGTAGGTAGGAGAGAGTAAGCAGTCTTGTAGGTAGGAGAGAGTAAGCAGTCTTGTGGGTAGGAGAGAGTAAGTAGCCTTGTAGGTAGGAGAGAGTAAGCAGTCTTGTAGGTAGGAGAGAGTAAGCAGTCTTGTAGGTAGAAGAGAGTAAGCAGTTTTGAAGGTAGAAGAGAGTAAGCAGTCTTGTAGGTAGGAGAGAGTAAGCAGTCTTGTAGGTAGGAGAGAGTAAGCAGTCTTGTAGGTAGGAGAGAGTAAGCAGTTTTGTAGGTAGAAGAGAGTAAGCAGTCTTGTAGGTAGGAGAGAGTAAGCAGTCTTGTAGGTAGGAGAGAGTAAACAGTCTTGTAGGTAGGAGAGAGTAAGCAGTCTTGTAGGTAGGAGAGAGTAAACAGGCTTGTAGGATAGGAGAGAGTAAGCAGTCTTGTAGGTAGGAGAGAGTAAGCAGTCTTGTAGGTAGGTGAGAGTAAGCAGTCTTGTAGGTAGGAGAGAGTCAGTAGTCTTGTAGGTAGGAGGTAATAAGCAGCGTTGTAGGTAGGAGGTAATAAGCAGCCTTGTAGGTAGGAGGTAATAAGCAGCCTTGTAGGTAGGTGAGAGTAAGCAGTCTTGTTGGTAGGAGAGAGTAAGCAGTCTTGTAGGTAGGAGGTAATAAGCAGCCTTGTAGGTAGGAGGTAATAAGCAGCCTTGTAGGTAGGTGAGAGTAAGCAGTCTTGTAGGTAGAAGAGAGTAAGCAGTCTTGTAGGTAGGAGAGAGTAAGCAGTCTTGTAGGTAGGAGAGAGTAAGCAGTCTTGTAGGTAGGTGAGAGTAAGCAGTCTTGTAGGTAAGAGAGAGTAAGCAGTCTTGTAGGTAGGAGAGAGTAAGTAGTCTTGTAGGTAGGTGAGAGTAAGCAGTCTTGTAGGTAGGAGAGAGTAAGCAGTCTTGTAGGTAGGTGAGAGTAAGCAGTCTTGTAGGTAGGAGAGAGTAAGCAGTCTTGTAGGTAGGTGAGAGTAAGCAGTCTTGTAGGTAGGAGGTAATAAGCAGCCTTGTAGGTAGGAGGTAATAAGCAGCCTTGTAGGTAGGAGGTAATAAGCAGCCTTGTAGGTAGGAGGTAATAAGCAGCCTTGTAGGTAGGTGAGAGTAAGCAGTCTTGTAGGTAGGTGAGAGTAAGCAGTTTTGTAGGTAGGAGAAAGTAAGCAGTCTTGTAGGTAGGAGGTAATAAGCAGCCTTGTAGGTAGGAGGTAATAAGCAGCCTTGTAGGTAGGAGAGAGTAAGCAGCCTTGTAGGTAGGAGGTAATAAGCAGCCTTGTAGGTAGGAGGTAATAAGCAGCCTTGTAGGTAGGAGAGAGTAAGCAGCCTTGTAGGTAGGAGGTTATAAGCAGCCTTGTAGGTAGGAGGTAATAAGCAGCCTTGTAGGTAGGAGAGAGTAAGCAGTCTTGTAGGTAGGAGGTAATAAGCAGCCTTGTAGGTAGGAGAGAGCAAGCAGTCTTGTAGGTAGGAGGTAATAAGCAGCCTTGTAGGTAGGAGAGAGTAAGCAGTTTTGTAGGTAGGAGGTAATAAGCAGCCTTGTAGGTAGGTGAGAGTAAGCAGTCTTGTAGGTAGGAGGTAATAAGCAGCCTTGTAGGTAGGAGGTAATAAGCAGCCTTGTAGGTAGGAGGTAATAAGCAGCCTTGTAGGTAGGAGGTAATAAGCAGCCTTGTAGGTAGGAGGTAATAAGCAGTCTTGTAGGTAGGAGGTAATAAGCAGTCTTGTAGGTAGGAGGTAATAAGCAGCCTTGTAGGTAGGAGGTAATAAGCAGTCTTGTAGGTAGGAGGTAATAAGCAGCCTTGTAGGTAGGAGAGAGTAAGCAGCCTTGTAGGTATGAGAGAGTAAGCAGCCTTGTATGTATGAGAGAATAAGCAGCCTTGTAGGTATGAGAGAGTAAGCAGCCTTGTAGGTATGAGAGAGTAAGCAGCCTTGTAGGTATGAGAGAGTAAGCAGCCTTGTATGTATGAGAGAATAAGCAGCCTTGTATGTATGAGAGAGTAAGCAGTCTTGTAAATCTGCAACTGTTCCTAACAATTCCTGTAGACGTCCATTGATGAGTATCACGGTTGTTGGGTTGTCATAGACATGTTTTATACCGCAAGCTCTGATTCTACCGATATTGATCTTCCTCATCGTCGCCTATTATGGCCAAACTCTACCAAATGTTTAATTTTGTCAGTCTATTAGCATAGGCTAAAGTCGTGTTGTTGCTGAAGACAAGTCTCTCAGAGAAATATCTAAGCTGCTTTAATGTCAAACCTCCAAGACTACTTTAGGGAGTCACCGACTCTGTATATAAAGTACTGTTTCATTAAATCTCGTCTCCGAGAAGTGAGTTTACTTCTGGTCATTGTAAGGTCTCTCAATTGTAGCCTATATATATCTGTCAACAGATGCTATTGGAAGAAGTTTAATTGTTATATTTTGTAAAATGATGCAACATCGTAATGCGGATACATTCTGTCTGTTCATTGAATACTTACAATTTTGTGAACACGACAGTCGATAGTAACAGCAATTAAGATACTAAATAATTTGTGTCAGTGACACGGGAACAGTTGGTTTCAGGCCAGATTGGTTGATAATCATGTGCCTGAAAGGATGTAGTTGAACAAGCACTTCTATCTGTAGGCTACCAGGTATTGACGCCATGTCGTTAATTGTCAGTGTAGGCTAATTTGGTATTGATGATTATAGTCAGAAATGCCAGGAGTATATACTTGAACGGCCGAGCAGAGATGTTTGCATGAATATAGCGATCCACGTGGACATATTCAAATGTAAGATTGGCATCAACGTATATTCTGTATTTGATTTAACTGTTCGTGTTTGCGTGGCTTCTTGGGACTCATGGGCTCAGTTCTGTGTTGAAATCTCGACTCACACTGCGAAGTGTCTCCGGCGTGTCCCCGACGTGTCTCTGACTTGTCTCTGAAGTGTCTCCGGCGTGTCCCCGACGTGTCTCTGACTTGTCTCTGACGTGTCTCCGGCGTGTCCCCGACGTGTCTCTGACGTGTCTCCGGCGTGTCCCCGACTTGTCTCTGACGTGTCTCCGGCGTGTCTCTGACTTGTCTCTGACTTGTCTCTGACGTGTCTCCGGCGTGTCCCCGACTTGTCTCTGACGTGTCTCCGGCGTGTCTCTGACTTGTTTCTGACGTTTCTCCGGCGTGTCTCTAATGTTTACGACCTTCAGGTGTATCATAAAGTCAGGTTTTTCTTTCTCCCTGTCTCATAGAACTTATTCCAGTCTATAGCGATTCAGTGTTTCAACACTACGGAAGCATACGCCCAAGTCTTTATAAATCTAGTTAGACAATTACTCATGCTATTTAGGTTCTGTATATAGCAACGACTCAATTTCATCTTATATGCAATCCACACATAACTCAGGGAACCACGCCTACAAGACGTAAGACAATGGCCTGTAATAAAAGTAACTGTAATTGGATCTCTAGTCCGAGAGCTAGAAATTGTGAGAACACCCGCTGGATCAGAAAAAGAGATGAACAGATCCTAAATTTCCATTGTTCTGTTAATAACATAGTGAAGGAATACTTTCCTATGTCTTACAGTTGGTGCTATATGAGTTGGGTAGAGACAGCTTTCTTTCAAATTTACACAGGGCCGCGTGACATTATGATGTATGTTTTTGTTTGGGCCGACTACATCTACTTTAGTTACATGGCAGAAAACATCTACGTTTTGTAGATCCATCGCTAATGTAGATAGTTGCAAACAATTCTGGCCAAATAGTGACGTCATGATAAGAACATGCAAACAGGACAATGAATGTGATAGAGTGAGATCTTCCTAGTAAATGGGACATTACTCCAACATGTAAAGTGTTTATTTTGGGAGCTGAAACAACTTGCTAATATATTATCAACGATTTACATATAAGCTCACTGATTCTACAAAATATCCCGTTATGATTTACATAATATCCATTGGTCTATTTTGGTCCTACATTAGATATCGAAATGATTGACACATAATCAATGATTTCACCTTATTTTCCGGAATGATTTACACTTATGTTCATCGGTTCTACATTAAGGACAAAAGTTATTACATGTGTCCACTAGACGTTCATGACCTGTAATAACAATCTTTCAAAATACGTGTAGTTATCTACCAGCACAATAAGAACATAACGATCCTGTCTGGGGCGTTACAGTGGCGGTTAGGTTGGATATTTGATTCCAGAAAATCAATCAGTAAAATATATGTGGACAGTTTCTCATTGTTTATGTTATTGTTTGTTATTGTTTGTAATTGTTTATGTTATTGTTTGTGTTATTGTTTATATTATAGTTTGTTATTGGTTGTTATTGTTTGTTGTTTGTTATTGTTTGTTATTGTTTATGTTATTGTCTGTTATTGTTTGTTGTTTGTTATTGTTTGTTATTGTTTGTTATTGTTTATGTTATTGTTTGTTATTGATTGTTTTTGTTTATGTTATAGTTTGTTATTGTTTGTTATTGTTTATGTTATTTTCTGTTATTGTTTATGATATTCTCTGTTATTGTTTGTAGTTTGTTATTGTTTGTTATTGTTTATGTTAATGTGTGTTACTGTTTGTTATTGTTTATGTTAATGTTTGTTATTGTTTATGTTATTGTTTGTTAATGTTTGTAATTGTTTATGTTATTGTTTATGTTATTGTTTGTTATTGTTTATGTTATTGTCTGTTATTGTTTGTTATTGTTTATGTTATTGTCTGTTATTGTTTGTTATTGTTTATGTTATTGTTTGTTATTGTTTGTTATTGTTTATGTTATTGTTTGTTATTGTTTGTTATTCTCAGTTATTGTTTGTTATTGTTTATGTTATTGTTTGTGTTATTGTTTATTATTGTTTATGTTATTATTTGTGCTATTGTTTATGTTATTGTTCATGTTACTGTTTATGTTATTGTTTATCTTATTGTTTATGTTATTGTTTATGTTATTGTTTATGTTATTGTTTGTGTTATTGTTTTTGTTATTGTTTATGTTATTGTTCATGTTACTGTTTATGTTATTGTTTGTGTTATTGTTTATGTAATTGTTTATGTTATTGTTTATGTTATTGTTTATGTTATTGTTTGTGTTATTGTTTTTGTTACTGTTTATGTTATTGTTTGTTATTGTTAATGGTGTTATTGTTTGTTCTGTGTTGAAATCTTGATTCACACAGTGAAGTGTCTTCGGCGTGACTCCCAATTTGTGTCGCTTCTCTGTCTGAGTTGAGTGTTCATGTTTGCTGTGTGTGTGTCTTGGTGTTGCTTGCGAAGTACAAGTGTGAAAGTCTGTGTAAAGATAGTAATGGCTCATCGTACATCCCTAGACCGGCCGTACGGTAATCTTACGGTCTGTTGTTTGATGTGCGACGGGGATAGTCTGACGACTAACTGTGTGTCTATATGTTCTGAATTGGGTTCATTAACAATGGCCTAACATCATCAAGCGCTATACATTTTAAAAAAATACTACGATCATCATTTTCAAGAGGACGTGAACTTCCGGTATATTGTGTTAGGCGGCGGGAACAATTAAAGGCTATGCATGAAAAGTGTTCCTTGTTGCAGTTTCCTCATATTCCAAGTCCGGCTTGTTGCAGGAGCTACTGAGTTAAATGCTCTATGCACACCGTGAGCTGTGTGTCTCATCCGTTTTGATCATGTTTCGATATTCCAATTGTTTACGATGAATGATGAATGTATGGCAGGGAACAGTTGATTGTGTTCACTTTCTGCGCGGTTTCGCCTTATGTCTTTTGGCGTGTGCTGAGACTGCTGCAATGGAGACTACAGTTACCTTTCTTTGTTTGGGAGATGAGATGTTAATTCGGATGATTATGCTGGCACGGGCGGTTGAGTAATTATGGGTTTTTAATCATTTGCAGTGATACCGGGGCCTTCTATAACCAAATAACCAAAATAAGCAAGTGTGAAAGGCTCAGAGACATACGTTCTCAACAAGCACACCAACGAAATGAATAACATGATATTCAATACAGCTGGTGTGGTAACTGTGACTGATTTATTCTGCTCTACATTGCACAGCAAGTAATCCTCAACTCATACTTTAAACACAATCACACATAATACCAATCTGACACATCTTGAGATACACTGACTGGCTTTACTCTAGAACCTGTTTTAACATTCTTAAATATAACATTGTAAAAGTTCACGTTCTAGAGTCGAGTTAAGAAACCAATAATCCACTAACCACATCACAACCTATCTATAGTCCGTTCAGAAATTCATAATCACACCTGAATTAGTTTTGCGTGATAACCGCTTGTTATTTTGGTTTCAAATGTTGCATGCAATCTTAAAATATTAATGACGTTATAGAAATATTTTTTGCTCTGAGAAATTTGATCTAGTTTAAAAGTTGTCTTCTTTAGGCTATATTAAATTCACCCGTTTCGAATTTGACACCATTTTAGGATATATACATTAATTTGGTGCGGTCGTTCACGTAAAATAGTTTGGCTATTGCAGAAACACTAACTTCAGGAAAATCCCGTGCACAAAACTGAATTGTTATTGAACAACATGACGCACCACGGCCTTGTCATTAATTACCGAAGGGAAGGCGTATCTTTATTAATTTTGTGAAGACTCAGTAGACAATTTGTTGACTTTAAATACCAACATTTATATCTAAATTACAATGAGTTTGAAATGCAAATTTATAACTATGCAAAAGGTTACTTTTTTACTATATCAGCACTTCCTTAGGGAATCCAAGATGGGGCATTTATATTGTGATATTCATGACCCAGAGAGACGAACGCAACTCGCGCTTGGTCTTAATAGATCGTCATTTTCTCGTTGGATTAAACAAGACTCAGAGTGCACTCATGTCAATCAAGGAAGGAAAATTAAAGTCGACAGCTTTGACATGGATGTCATAAAACGCGAGATATTGAAAATGTTTGCTAATAATGTACTTGTTACTCTCAGGAATTTGAAATTAAAATTGCATGCAGACTGCAATATTGACATTTCTAAAAGTACTCTATGGAAGATTGTGCGAGGAGCCGGCTTCACTTTCAGAAAAACTGATGAGGGCAGGAATATTATTTGTGAAAAACCACACTTGGTCATTGCTCGAAGCAAATACCTGAGACAGATCCATGAGCGGCGGAGTGAACGGTATGATATTGTATATTTGGACGAATCATGGGTCAACGCACACAACACCTATGCTAAAGAATGGCAGTCAGTAAATGGCAAACTCAAAAGAACAATTCCGAGCAGCAAAGGCCAGCGTATTATATTAACGCATGCTGGAAGCACTGAAAACGGCATTGTCCATGATGCGGGACTTATTTTCCAATCAAAAAGTACCGACGGTAGGGACTACCATACTGAAATGAATGGAAACATTTTCAGGCACTGGTTGGAGAACGATCTTTTACCAATCCTGGAGAGGCCTTCATGCATAATCATGGATAATGAATCATACCACAATGTCGTATCAATGGAAGACAAAGTGCCTACTGCATCAAATACAAAAGAGCAAATTAGGACATGGCTTGCGAATGAAAATATCAAATTTGACGACACATATTTAAAACCCGAATTGTTACAACTTGTGAAGAATACGAATAAGAAAAAGGTGTACCATGTTGACAAAATCATTGAGAAATACGGCCACACCTCTCTTCGACTCCCTGCATATCGTGCGCACCTTAATCCAATCGAACTTGTCTGGGCTCACGTCAAAGGACAAGTTGCAGAACAGAACAGGACGTTTAAAATGTGTGATGTTGAATTTCTGACACGCGAGTCTCTCTCAAAAATAGACATTGCGTTCTGGAAGAAGTGTGTTGAACATGTGCTGCGGGTGGAAGATGAGTACTGGAAACGAGATGGATTACTATTTGTCCAGCCAGTAATGATTATCAACCTCTTGGAATTGTCATGTTCGGAATGATTAAAATTAAGATGAATTCAATTCCAGCTGCAGTTAGGACGTCCTGGGGTCTAATGGTGGCCGAAGGACAAGACTAATTGTAACCAATTGAATTTATGTTTGTAAATACACTTAACGAACAACACCCACAATTAAGCACTATGTAGATACACCTCTGACAAGAATTGCAGTAAACTGGAAAATTTAACACGATTACTGTAAACTCTAAAATTTGAATCAACTTGTGTGATATCGTCATAAAAGATCAAAGGAATTCGCTGATGTGCAAAATCTGTTGTGTTTGTGGAATAAAAAATACCAAAATCTTTGCGTCACCAATATTCTAAGATTGTATGCTAAATTTGAAACCAAAATAACAAGCGGTTTCACGCAAAACTAATTCAGGTGTGATTATGAATTTCTGAACGGACTATAGTAGTGCTTTTGTGGCCCATCTACTCTCAGTCTATACATTAAATCTATCTCAACTCTTACATGCCTTACACACGTTCCCACCTCCATAGTCTTTCATCAACTTCATTATAGTCCGCTCAGAAATTGTTGCCCGAATTCAAAATCAATTTTCTCGAGAACTTATTGATGTTTTTCTGCAGAAATTTTGCATGCAGTCTTAGATTTTCCCAGACCTTAATACATTAATTCAATTGTGAATGTATTCGAGTACAAGACTCTATTTATATATTATATTGAAAAATTAAGAGGTTCTATGGTGAGACATTGAAAAGTTTTATATTCAGTCCCCTCCCACATTCAATAGAGGGGAACGCTTCAAATTTTAAGTGAAATAAACGTGAACATTTCAAGGAACAGGGTTTCTCCAAATTTAACCAGACGTCACTAGCATCAAGTTGTTCAATGGCCGCTCAAAGTAAAGACGTGCAGCAAAATATTGTTGATCTTTTCTGATGTGCTCAATCTGTGAGCTACCTCAATTTTCTAAATCACAGTAAAAGTAATTTATAAAGTCATCTTTATGTCAAAAGTAAAGTTAATATTGTACGTACGCTTCATGGAGGAAATTATGATTATACTTCAATATATAAGAACAAAGAAAGTGAACACATTACGCGCTGAGTGTTGATTTAAAAAATCGATTACCCGGTAGATATAAGAAATCTTTAAATAATAAAAATACAGTTAATATCAATCAAGGAGGACAAAGACAAGTGGATGGTTTTGAGAAAGAAGTTATTTTGCGTGAAGTTTTGGAAATGTTAATCTCCCGAGACTGAAAGTTAAGTTAAAACATGAAAGCAATATGAAACTTTCTGTAGCTGCTATGATGGGGGCTGCAGGTGTCGTTCTTTGTTTGGATCCTTCCATGAGATGAGATGTTCATTCCGATGATTCCATTGACATGGGCTGTTGAACAATTATGGATTTTAATTAGCTAACAGTGATACCGGGGCCGTTAACTAACTACAACTATAACTATAACTACAACTATAACTATAACTACAACTATAACTATAGCTATTAAAATTTCAAAAGCTGCTCTGTAGAAAGTTGTAAGAAGCATTGACTTCAATTTTTGTAGATCTGTAGACGGCAGGAACAAATGCTAAACCTTCCTATTGCCCCCGTCTTTAATTCCAAATGCTAAACCTTTCTATTGCCCCTGTCTTTAATTCGAAATGCTAAACCTTTCTATTGCCCCTGTCTTTAATTCGAAATGCTAAACCTTTCTATTGCCCCTGCCCTCAATTTCAAATGCTAAACCTTTCTATTGCCCCTGTCCTCTATTCTAAATGATAAACTTTTTTATTGCCCCTGTCCTTAATTCAAAATGCTAAACTTTTTAATGCCTCTGTTGCGTCTGTCCTCTATTCCAAATGATAAACTTTTCTATTGCCCCTGTCTTTAATTCCAAATGCTAAACTTTTATGTTGCACCTGTCCTCTATTCCAAATGCTAAACTTTTCTATTGCACCTGTCCTCTATTCCAAATGCTAAACTTTTCTGTTGCACCTGTCCTCTATTCCAAATGCTAAACTTTTCTGTTGCTCCTGTCCTCTATTCCGAATGCTAAACTTTTCTTTTGCGTCTGTCCTCTATTCCAAATGCTAAACTTTTCTGTTGCTCTTGTCCTCTATTCCAAATGATAAAATTTATGTTGCGTCTGTCCTCTATTCCAAATGATAAACTTTTCTGTTGCGTCTGTCCTCTATTCCAAATGATAAACTTTTCTGTTGCGTCTGTCCGCTATTCCAAATGATAAACTTTTCTGTTGTGTCTGTCCTCTATTCCAAATGATAAACTTTTCTGTTGCGTCTGTCCTCTATTCCAAATGATAAACTTTTCTGTTGCGTCTATCCTCTATTCCAAATGATAAACTTTTCTGTTGCGTCTGTCCTCTATTCCAAATGATAAACTTTTCTGTTGCGTCTGTCCTCTATTCCAAATGATAAACTTTTCTGTTGCGTCTGTCCTCTATTCCAAATGATAAACTTTTCTGTTGTGTCTGTCCTCTATTTCAAATGGGTAAACTTTTCTGTTGTGTCTGTCCTCTATTTCAAATTATAAACTTTTCTGTTGCACCTGTCCTCTATTCAAAATGATAAACTTTTCTGTTGCGTCTGTCCTCTATACCAAATGATAAACTTTTCCGTTGCACCTGTCCTCTATTCCAAATGATAAACTTTTCTGTTGCACCTGTCCTCTATTCCAAATGATAAACTTTTCTATTGCAATTCCCCTCTCTCTATTCCTAGTACCAAACATGTGCATATGTTGACATAAATCACAGTAGAGCATAACAATATTAGCAGAACAAAGTGTTCACCAACAGAACGAGACACTGGGCTACAAATATCATATCTCAAATACGATCGAAGAAAACACATTTTCCATCTGAAGCACACGGACATGGAAGCTTGAATTTTAGTCAAATCTCTCCCGTAGAAACCCACAAAATTGTAATTGGTAATTTTGTTTGTACTTTTGGTGTTCATCATCATTATTGAGTGTCCTCTCCGCATCGAAGGTTGGCTACCATGGAGCGCCATTCCACTCTGTCTCTTGCTTTGATGGTGCAGATTGCCATAGGATGACTTGTCCATCTTTTAATGTTACTCGTCCATATTAGTCTTGGTCTGCCTATGCCTCTTTTGCCTTGTATTTTCCCTTCTAATATTACTTTTATTAGACCGTTGTGTCTTTTAACATGACCAAAAAATTTCATTTGTCTTGCTCTAATTGTGTTTAGTAGTTCTTTCTTCATTTTTAGTTGTTTTAAAACTTCCTCGTTTGTTTAGTTCCTTTTTAACAATTTTTATTCATATCAGCATCTTTACAACAGCTCCGCATTTATTTGCATCTGTGTGTCTGTACACTCCCTTATTGTTGGTCACAATGTTCTCATTCTAGCTACAGATACCGACACAGTTTTGAGCGTCGCTGGGAACCTCTGCAGCAAGTCAGCTCATTGAAACACATCGTGATCGCAACATAAAAACTGAATCTTTAGCTGTTATTTGAAAATTTGTCAAGAAGACTTGATGTGAGGACAAGGGGTGCGGTAGCAAGACTTGATGTGAGGACAAAGGATGCAGTAGCAAGACTTGATGTGAGGACAAGGGATGCGGTAGCAAGACTTGATTTGAGGACAAAGGATAGCAAGATTTGATGTGAGGACAAGGGGATGCTGTAGCAAGACTTGATGTGAGGACAGGGATGCGGTAGAAAGACTTGCTGTGAAAACAAGGGATGGTAAGACTGGATGTAAGGACAAGGGATGGTAAGACTTGATGTGAGGACAAGGGATGGTAAGACTTGATGTGAGGACAAGGGATGCGGTAGAAAGACTTGATGTGAAAACAAGGGATGGTAAGACTTGATGTAAGGACAAGGGATGGTAAGACTTGATGTGAGGACAAGGGATGGTAAGACTTGATGTGAGGACAAGGGATGCGGTAGTAAGACTTGATGTGAGGACAAGGGAAGGTAAGACTTGATGTGAGGACAAGGGAAGGTAAGACTTGATGTGAGGACAAGGGATGCGATAGTAAGACTTGATGTGAGGACAAGGGAAGGTAAGACTTGATGTGAGGACAAGGGATGCGATAGTAAGACTTGATGTGAGGACAAGGGATGGTAAGACTTGATGTGAGGACAAGGGATGCGGTAGCAAGACTTGATGTGAGGACAAGGGATGCGGTAGCAAGACTTGATGTGAGGACAAGGGAGCGGTAGCAAGACTTGATGTGAGGACAAGGGATGGTAAGACTTGATGTGAGGACAAGGGATGGTAAGACTTGATGTGAGGACAAACAGATGCGATAGCGCAGCGGTTAGTGGACTGAACTATTAAAACTAAGAAACCGAGTTTGATCCTACCGGAAACTCATAGGTTCACCCAGAATTAATTGGGCACCGAATATTTCTAGCAGAGTAGGACGACCTGTCACCAGTTCTGTTTAACGTGTACACAATAACGATCATGAAACAGCAGCTGGACGGATGGGGAAGAACTATGACTTTTGCTGATGATATTCTGGTATATCGACGGGGAATAGACAGAAGGGAAATCGCCTCCACACTGCAAACCGATCTCGATCGCATCTCTTCCTGGTGTGAAGTATCAGGTGCCTTGGGTAATCCTAAAAAAGCGTCAGTTACATGGTTCTCACTTAACAATCATATCGTTAACACGGAAACACCGGTGGTACGATTAGGAGTTGGTGACCAGGGACAGGTTTATGAACTCGGAGTTAAGCTTAATTGTAGCCAGTGTTTTCGGGAACACGTGAACCATGTGAAAGCAAAATCCCGGAAAGGATTAGCCGCCTTGAAGGTTATGAAAGCTGCAAACATCAAGCAGAGGCTACTTACTCTTCTGTTTCAGGAACTAGTGCTAGCACCAATCGAGTATGCCCTAGCAATTCTTACTGTCAGTACGACGCAAACTGACAGGCATGAGAAAATACAGAATGAAGCCATGCGCATTATCTTGGGGTGTACGAGGGACACTCCCTGTGTAGCAATGAGGTACCTTCTTGACATTCCAACCATGGATGGCAGAATCAAGATCTGGAGAGTTCGAGCGTACTTGAAGATTAGTACAGATACAGAGCATCCATTGCACCACGTGCTCAACACAGGGAAATGTATCAGGCTAAGAAGAGGCAAATCATGGGTGGGCCGAGCAGAAGATGTTATCAAACAGGTCTGTGGGCTTGTGGGCTTAGCAATATCAACGCTGGCTAGTTTGTGGATACCGATGCCTGCGTCATTCAGGGAGACATTTCCGTGTATTGTCATACTCGACAGGAAATGTAGGGAACAAGACTCAGTCGTGGTCAATGCGGATGTCAACGGTCGCATCTTGGATAATGGGGGACTGGTTGTTCTCGAGGCAAGAACCCGGCCACGAGACAGAGAAGTTTGTGGGTTCAAATCCAAGCTGCTCCAGTTGGATTTTTTATTTATGATTTCTCTCTGCGACAACTACCCGTGGTCTCAGCAACCACCCCTGGTCTCAGCAACCACCCCTGGTCTCAGAAACCACCCCTGGTCTCAGCAACCACCCCTGGTCTCAGCAACCATCCCTCGTCTCAGCAACCACCCGTGGTCTCAGCAACCACCCCTGGTCTCAGCAACCACCCCTGGTCTCAGCAACCATCCCTCGTCTCAGCAACCACCCGTGGTCTCAGCAACCACCCCTGGTCTCAGCAACCACCCCTGGTCTCAGCAACCACCCCTGGTCTCAACAGCGAGGACCGGCTTGAAACATCAGTTACTCATGGACGGAACAAAATATGAGTACCTCCGAAGACGGAGTTATCTGCCTGTGCGACGAGGGAAGCCTGTACACACGGCTGCCAGAGAAAAACTGATTAACAAGCAAGATTCAGTTCCTAGTCTCTAGGGACCTCGTCAGAGGTTTAAGCTGACGAACGCAAACAAAAAATATGGGATAACACCGATGAGGAAGATGCAGTCATCTATACAGACGGATCTGCATTACGACACCAAAGGCGTAGGGAGGTCAAAAAGTAATGCACACCAATTTTTTTCTCGGCTAATAATAAAGATAGGAATATGAAATTTTGCACACTTGGAATATGACATGTTCCACAGCATTCTGATAAATATTACGCAATCTATGAACCGTTAAAATGGAGCGTGTCAACAATGTCCGTTACAAACAGCGAATTGTCATAGAATTTCTGGTTGCGGAGAAAGAAACTGTGGCAAACATTCATAAACGACTGTGTGCAGTGTACAAATGTTCTGCAGTCGATAGGAGCACAGTTAGTCGCTGGGTTCAGAGAATTAAAGCTGCAGAAAGTGTATGAGTGGAGCTGCATGATTTACCGCGTTCTGGACGTGTTGCCTCGGCTACCAGCACAGACATGTTAAACCGGGCTGATGCCATTATTCGTAAGGATATGCGTATCACTAGTCAGCAATTGGCATTGCAGCTTACAGTCAGCAAGGGAAGTGCAATCGCAATTTTTAAAACTCTCGGATATTCAAAGATTTGCGCTCGACGGGTTCCTCGGTGCCTAACAAATGATCACAGAGTTCAAAGGAAAACATTCTGTTCTGAATTGTTGGAGCGTTTCGGTGTTGAAGGAGAAATGTTTTTGTCAAAAATTGTTACCGGTGACGAAACGTGGGCACATTATTATGAGCCTGAAACAAAAATGCAGTCAATGGAATGGCATCATCCGCAGTCACCAAAAAGAAAAAAATTCAAAACATCTCCATCAGCCGGAAAGGTGATGATCACTGTCTTCTGGGACATTGATGGTGTGATTCTTGTTGATGTAATGACAAGAGGTGAGACAATCAACTCGACAGCTTACATCAATACACTGACAAAACTCAAAAATCGGTTCCACAGAGTTCGGCCTAATAAGCCATCTGCAGATTTGTTGCTTCAACATGACAATGCACGCCCTCACACAAGTCTGGTAACACGGGAAGCAATCAACAAGTTTGGTTGGACTGTACTGCCCCATCCTCCTTACAGCCCTGATCTGGCTCCCTCAGATTTCCATCTGTTTGGACCACTCAAAAAATTCCTGCATGGGAAACACTTTGACCATGATGAGGATGTGATCCGTGCAGTTAAAAAATGGCTACGCGAGCAGGACAAAACTTGGTACAAACGAGGCATTCATGACCTAGTTTCGCGTTGGCGTAAGGCAATACGCTTGGACGGAGATTATGTTGACAAATAGGTAGTGTCAAGGGGATGTTCAGCTACAATCTGTGAAAATTTCACACATTTTGCCCGAATAGTTTCCGAGAAAAAAAGTGGTGTGCATTACTTTTTGACCTCCCTTCAGTACTTTCTCAAAAGAAATCCGGTACCCATTAAAGGCTGTGTCAACTGGAAGCCGTCGGTTGGGATCGATCCCTACCTCTTGTTCTTTGTAGTCCAGTTCACTAACCACTGAGCTATCGCGGCTCCCAATCACACATAAAAGATGTCATTAATAAGTGCAGAATATGGGTTCTACATCTTATTTCCCCCTCGTCACAAGGCGTGAAGGTTTTACTTTACGAGGTTCATGTGGAGCTGAAGAATTCCAAGATCATTTTCCTTAAACTCCGAGATCTCAAAGCTACGACACAATAGGTCTTCATCCAAAAGGTGTACTCCCCAATATCAAACTTGGATACTACCATAAGTAAGCATGAACAAATAAAATGCAAGGAAATGAAATATATTAGACGCATGACATGTAACAGCCTGAAAGTTAAGATCAGAAGTGAAGAACTGACCCCCAAAAAAAACAGGAAATAATCCATATCAATGAATACATCAAGAAACTGACAGATAAAATGGTTTATCCAACTGATAAAACAGAAAGATCATACTATGAGTAAGTGCTACAAGAATACAAAAAGCAAAGGCAGACCCCGAAACAAAAATGAGCTGATGGAATATTAGAAACAGTAAGAAACATAACTGTAGGAGATGCCGATAGAAGAGCAAAATCACAAACTACACGTGTCTTCAACGCTGAAAAGTTAATAAGGAACGAAAGATGAAGTAGAACCTATGAAAAGGGAAAGTGAATCAATGATAAATGAAAGGCTGTGATTTGACGAGAAAGCTATGACAGCCATCCACCAATCAGGCGACAGACACAGGAAGCCAACAATTGACTGATCAGTCTGACACAAGAGCGGCGGGAACGCGCGAGTTGCGTCTATTGATCTCAAGAAAGTTGACGTTCAAGCCTGGGGCATGATCTACGCTACAAATGATAAATGACGCAACACGCCGGATGTACAAGTGGATGAATGGCTTATTCTAGTGTGACATCAACACAATCAATATTTAATTCAACAATTTGTCAACAAAGAATCGTGTAGAAAGGTATCCATCAATTGCCTTACGTCTTGTAATGTAGGTTGTTACTGATCATTTTTTTTTAAACGTAATCGATTGGATGACATGTCAGGAAGCCTAACCTTTAGGTCACGGGATAAGAAGAAGGTAGAGAAACGCTCCCAGCAACGATCTTTGTCCGACTATTTATTTTAGAAGCGACAATTCGGTGCCCAACAGCCTCCTCACTCTAAATAATACGTCACCTCATTATGGCAAACACCAGGGATGTTGTCGATAACCTGTTGATTTGCTTCTGTCAGCAATCACACAAGGAAAACGTCATTAGCAATGGCTTGTCTTGAGTAAAACAGGCGGAAAGAACGTGTGAACTGGCATCTTAAAATACATTAATACTATTGTCGAAGGGAAGCACTACCTGTACTGTATCATACGCAATCAGAGATGGAGCAAGGTTTTTTTGTGATGTTGTCATTTGTCTTTCTTGTCTGTCACTGTTGATAAATAAAAAAAGGAAACATCAAAAACAGTTTTAGAGTGAGTTGTGTCATTTATTTATATTGAATATCTCATTTGCATCATCAAAGCATGAGACAAGAGCAGAATGGCGCTCCATGGTAGCCAATCTTCGTTGCGGAGATGGCACTCGATGATGATCATATCTGCTACTTCCTTAAACACGAGTATCAAAGACCATCGCACTATTAGTCTCATATCAATTATAGTGATACCTCTAAATAACACTAATATTGATATTTCTAAATGACACTAAAAGTGATATCTCTAAATGACACGTATAGTGATATCTCTAAATGACACTAATAGTGATATCTCTAAATGACACTAATAGTGATATTTCTAAATGACACTAAAAGTGATATCTCTAAATGACACGTATAGTGATATCTCTAAATGACACTAATAGTGATATCTCTAAATGACACGTATAGTGATACCTCTAAATAACACTAATAGTGATATTTCTAAATGACACTAAAAGTGATATCTGTAAATTACACGTATAGTGATACCTATAAATGACACTAATAGTGATATCTCTAAATGACACTTTAATGTTATTTCTAAATGACACTAATAGTGATACCTCTAAATAACACTAATAGTGATATTTCTAAATGACACTAAAAGTGATATCTGTAAATTACACGTATAGTGATACCTATAAATGACACTAATAGTGATATCTCTAAATGACACTTTAATGTTATTTCTAAATGACACTAATAGTAATATTTCTAAATGACACTATTTGGGATATCTCTAAATGACACGTATAGTGATACCTCTAAATATTAATTATAGTGATATCTCTAAATGACACATATAGTGATATCTTTAAATAGCAATTATAGTGATATCTCTAAATAACACTAATAGTGATATTTCTAAATGACACTAAAAGTGATATCTCTAAATGACACGTATAGTGATATCTCTAAATGACACTAATAGTGATATCTCTAAATGACACGTATATCGATATCTCTAAATGACACGTATAGTGATACCTCTAAATATTAATTATAGTGATATCTCTAAATGACACATATAGTGATATCTTTAAATATCAATTATAGTGATATCTCTAAATAACACTAATAGTGATATTTCTAACTGGCACTAAAAGTGATATCTCTAAATGACACGTTTAATGTTATCTCTAAATGACACTAATAGTGATATTTCTAAATGGCACTATTTGCAATATCTCTAAATGACACTTATTGTTGTTCAAGCTTATACCGGTGTTGTTTACGTTCAACATGTATCAAAGTGGATCATAGTTGTCCGCGATATGCTGCAGATTTTATTCCCAAATTGATCCAAATTGTTGCAAGTGATTTGTGTATGCCTAACTTCTACAAATGGGCTAGACAAGAACTAGAACTACCTCTTACGAGATTAGTCACCACAAATGCAACCAGACTTGTTAGATGTTGGTAGATTCATACGTGTCCAGCTTTTGTTGGTGTTCGTCAACTGTGACAACTAATAAAGCCATTCAACGCTATTTTTGCTATTATCTGGAGGCAGTGATGTTAACTAAACACGTACTATGTTGATCATTTAGACATTTGACCTGAAGATTGTGAGATTTTTTTAAACCAAAAACCACACATTTTTCCAAGTCAAGAATTCAGCCATCCATGTCTGCGAGCCATCACTACATTAATCTCTTACACGGCATTGGAGACAGTTGACGTGATTTGTGTCATTTACAAATAGTTGCCTTGAGACATTATAACGCGATAGATGCTTTCTGATTGTATGCCTTGACAGTCAAGTGGTACCTCCAATTACAAAGGTAATTAGCCTTGAAGCCTGGAATTAAGCGCGGCTTAAAGACGTGGTGAACGTCTCAAGAAAATATAGTGATAAAGATGTGACTGAGATTGATGTTATCAATAATTGATGCTGCAGAGACTCTAATTATCAGCAATTACTTTTTTCTCCCTCGCAAGCTACCCTTGTGAGTTTACACTTAGTTTGAAATCAAGGACGCAGACAATATATAATTAAAGTGCAATTCAGTTTACACAAGTGTTCTTTCTTGATAATGAGAAAAGAAAACTATAACCTTCTCTAGCTTACACTTCATGTTCCAGAGTCTCACACGGAAACATAGAACTTAAGTTAATTACAACGTAGCCGATCATGCCTGTTTCAGTTTCATTTTGGGCAAGTCTACTCGGCCGCACGTGTTATATTATCTTGTTAGCGTTACTGTGTAAATATACATCAAGAATTCGAACCAGATTTGGACATGATCTGATATTGACGCTAAAACAGTGCATTGGCATTGACAGCATGCACGACAGGCACAATAATCAAGGAAGACAGTGGTGCATACGTCATGACCACGAGTAGCATGATAATGGAGGTGATGGCAGTGACCAGGGCATTCATCTGGTTAGAGTCACAAGACTACACCCACGCCTGCATACTGAGTGATTTGATGAGCATGATAAGAAAACTGGAGGCGGGCTCTGTGCGCATGCAATGGGTAGAGTCATAGCTGGTGTCAAAAATACTTATGGTCACCTTTGTCTACGTTCCAGGACACGCGGGAGTATGAGGAAATGAAAGAGCGGACAGATTGCCTAGCTGCGGTTTCGTTGAAGACGGTCACCCAATTCAATCAAAAGATCGGGCAGACATTATCAATGCCCTTCGAAGGGAGAAGGACTTCGACAACCATGAGTCCACGTCACTCCTTCTGATGAAAAAGATGGGAGTTAAGATGGGCACAGCCAGACACGAGGAACTTAATGGGCGTGCAAGAAAACTTATCAACAAACACAGAACTTGCGTCGTCTGTCGCTTCGTGACTTGCCGAGGAGGGGATCTGAGTATCCATGAAACGTGTTTGGATTACAATGATGATGACACGTCAATAACTCAATCGACTGATGTTGTTTCAGCTTTGATAGACATTCAGCAGAAATATTATTTCCCTTGTTTTAATATGTCGTGACCTCTCTGTGAAAAAACAAGAAAACAGGCGTCACTCTTTGGTTGCAGTTTGTGGCACAAGCTTGAGAATATTGGATCATTGTGCACTTAGTTAACAACATCTGTCTGTGGCCATCTACATTCCTGAGTTACGGGACACTGTTGTAATCGACAGTTAAAATACTAACATATAGGACTAGACGTGTATCAGAATGTCAACATCACTGATGCAGTTGTTGCTGTCTCAGGTCAACATATGTGTGTATGTGTACTGTCACTACCATACTTACATAAATATATGTACCACTGCCTCCAAAATACAATTGTCCAGATTCAGGTACAACGACATTTAATCCACAGAATGAGTGTGTCGGTTAAACAGTGTATTTTCTACTATTTCATTATTTTAATGGACACATATAGTAGCCTTCTTCAGTCACAGTTGACTGGATTTTTCTGCGCCCCTAGAAATGTTATTTTATCTTTTCTTTCCTTACGCCGTGTATTCTCTTTTTCTGTGAATATGTCTGCTTTTTGTTTGAATTGGAGCTTTAGAGTGTGTTTCCAAAGACTGTGATCTGCAGCTATTTCTTCCAAGGCTGCAGGGTTTATGTTCAGAGTCTTCATGTCACGTTTACACACGTCTACAAACCGAAGTTTTGGGCGCCCCCTAGTTCTTTTGCCATCTGCCAGTTGTCCGTAGAGAGTATATTTTGGTATGTGGCCATCTTTGATATGGTGTACTTGGCCAAGCCAGCGTAACCTACGTTGTTTGAGCAGCGTGTGGATGTTCGGGAGGCCTGTGCGAGTCATGACCTCCACGTTTGTCACTTTATCCTTCCAGGTAATACCAAGAATACGGAGCCGACATCGCATGTGGAATGTATTTAGCCTTCTCGCCTGCTTTACATAGGTTGTCCAAGATTCGCTGCCATACAGGAGGATACTAAGTATGCAGGCATTGTACACTGAGGTCTTTGTTTTAATTGTCAGTTTGCTGTTTTGCCAGACACGCTTGGAAAGACGGGTGAAGATGGTAGCAGCTTTTCCAATGTGGATGTCAATTGCTGTAACTAGAGATAGTTTGTTGTTGATGATGGACCCCAGGTAGTTATACTGCCACACGATATCAAGTTTTTAGTTGTTAATAGAGACACCAGGTGTTGCTTTGACGTCCTGACCGAGTACGTTAGTTTTCTGCAAAATTATTGTTAGACCGAAGTCTCGGCAGGCATGCGAAGAGCGATGTACCATGCTCTGGAGTTCTTCCTGGCTTTGCGTGACAAGTGTAGCGTCGTCAGCAAATAACAGGTCTCTAATAGAGATATGTCTGATTTTGGACCTTGCCTTTAATCTTGTAAGATTGAGCAGCCGACTATCAGATCAAGTATGAAGATAGATTCTTTCATTCGCATGTGAGAATGCGTGTTTTAATAGAACAGCGAAGAAGATTCCAAATAGAGTCAAGGCAAGAACGCATCCCTGCTTGACACCTCTGCGTATGCCGAAGGGTTGTGATGTGCTGCCGTCGTATTGGATGGGGCCCTTCATGTCCTCGTGAAACGATTTGACTAGCGTCAGTAGAGTATGTGGGCAGCCTTCTAGAAAGAATTTTGAAAAGACCGTCCCTTATCAAATGGTCAAATACTTTTGTAAGGTCGATAAAGGCAATGAAGAGATACTTTTTCTAATCACTTGATTTTTTTTTAGACATAAAGAGAAAATCATGTCTGAGTTGATCTTCCGGGTCTAAAGCCGCATTGCTATTCAGGATATGCGCGTTCTGCGAGTTTTTGTAACCTTCCTAAGATGACTCTGGCGAAGTATTTGCCAACGATGTAAGGAGATACCTCTGTAGTTGTTGCAGTCGCTCCTATCTCCTTTATTTTTGTAGAAAGTTACAATCACGGAGTCTATCATATTTTGAGAAATAGACACAAAATGGATTTTAAATATACCTTAACATAAAAGGAAAGAAACGAATAGGAAGGAAGTAAAATGGAACATCAAAGAGAACAAACAAGAAACAGCAAGTAAGGGCAGTATGAGAGTAGTATTTAAAACGAATAAACAAGAAGCAAAGTTAACAAAGAACAGTAAAGAAATGAATGATGTGAAAAGGCAGAGAAAACAAATATGAGAAAAGAAAGAAAATAGCCAAGATTTGAGCCCTATTCGCATGATGATTCTTAGTAATATCTTAGTCATGTGACTTATACAACTTATTGTGCGACGATCATCGCATTCAATCTCACCAGATTTCTTTGGTAGGGCTATGAAATATTGATTTTAGCAGGCCGTCTAGTATATATCCGCTGTTGCAGATATCATTCAATATTTCTGTTATTATTTATATTCCAAAATCACCCATGGCGTCAATCTCTTCTTTAATTATATTATCTGGGTCAGGAGCTTTTCCTGCTTTCATATTGCTCAAGGCATCTTCCACTTCTTCTTTGAGTATTTCTGGTCCTTCTTCATTATCCTTAATATTTACTTCTGTTCGTTCATCATTATAAAGATCTTTAATGTATTTTGTCCATCGTTCCCTTATGCTTTTTTCTTCAATAAACAGTGCTCATTCATTTGATCTTAGACATCCAATTTTTAATTGCGTTTTTCTTCTTGTTTATTCTTAAATTTGTTTGTATATAGCTTTAGCATCTCCTTTTTGTTGTATTTCAATCTCTTTGCATCTCTCTTTTAGCCTTGCTTCTTTTGCTTCATTGCATTTTATTATACTTTTTTTATTTAATCTCTTATACTCATCTTTATTTTCTTTATTTCTTCTTCTTGTATCCATTAGCTGCAAAATGTCATCTGTCATCTATTTCTTTCTTGAATTTATCCTCACTGGTGGTATGAACTCTTTTGATGTTCGTTGCATTTACTCTTTTAGCATTGCCCACAGTTCATCAATGCTTTGTATCTTCTCTATTGCATTGTACCGGTTCTGAATTGTGATTTTATATTTGTCTTGCAGCTTCTTGTCTGATTTTAGTAAATCTAAATTTAACTTGATGTTAACTGAGGCTCGTTTTGTTGTTTTTAATTTTACTCTAAGCTTTCCCACAACTGGTACATGATCACTATTGCAATCTGCCCCTGGTCTAGTTTTCACACACACCAGACTGTTTCTAAATCTATCGCTTATCATTATATAATCAATTTGATTACGTGGGTTGTCTCCTGGGCTTTTCCGTGTCGACGTCTTGGTTGTTGCTTAAACCAGGTGTTTCCTATCATCATGTTGTTTGTTCTTGCCCAGTCAATAAGTTTCTCACCTCTTTGATTCCTCTCGCCTAAGCCACAATTATCAACTACTTCCTCAACTCTTTCCTTTCTAATTTTTGTGTTGAGATCTCCTAGAACTATGGTGTTTTCATGTGGTTTGCATTCATGAAGTGCTTTATTTAACTCGTCGTAAAATGTATCAATTGTTTCCTCTAGACTGTCTGATGTTGGTGCATCAACTTGTATAAGATTTATGTCTATTGGCTTTCCATTCAATTTCACTAAAAGGACTCTGTCAGATATTGGGTAAACGCCTTTCACTGTTCTTGCTCTTTCTACATCCAAGATGATAGCTACTCCTCTTTGGTGTTCAGTACCTCCAGAATAGGTTATCTTATGTTCATCAGAATATATATCCCTTGATCCAGTGTATCTCATTTCGAAAGTCCCAGTCATTGTAAACCCATTCCTTTCATTTCCTTTTTGATGTTTTCCAGTTTACCCTTCTCATTCTTCTCCGAAATACCATATATGTGGCCTCTAATCGTCTTTTTATTTGCTTGTCAACTGTCCATGATTCGCTTCCATAGGTCAGAATTGGTTCTATATAGCACAGATGAACTCTTTTTCTCACTCCTACTGACATATATTTGTTGCGTAAGATATTTTTTATTTTCTGAAATGCTATTTTGGCCTGAGCTATTCTGCTTTTTTTCCCGTGGTGCATCTTCCTTCTGATGTTATTATTGTGCTCAAGTATTTGATGCGTTGTACTTGTTTCAGATTTGTCCTGTTTATTTTTATCGCTAATTATTTATGTTGTAATCGTTGGCTTCAATTCCTTTTTTGTCGCCGGATTTGTTTTCACTTTACAGCGAACATATTATGAGATCAATAGATCTCAGATTATGTTCGGGGTAAAGTGAAAACAAATCCGGCGACAGAACACAGCCTTGTCTGACTCCTTGTTTTATATATTCGAATTGTCCTGATTGGTTGCTAATTCCTATAGCTGCTGTCTTATGTCAGTAGGCCTACATTTTTTTTAGGATTTGCAGATCCTTGCCATCAATGTTTAATTTCTGCAGCAAGTTGATTATTTCCACATGCTTTGCTTTGTCAAATGCTTTTGTGTAGTTTATAAAGCACATATATAGATCTTTCTTTACCTGTATAGATCTTTCTATCAATGTTCTTAAGATGTATATTGCATTATTGGTGCCCTTTCCTTCCACAAATTCACATTGTTAATCACTTATTTCTGGTTTTATTTTTCTTCCTTACACGTTTTTTGATGATCCTTACTAATATTTTCGTCATTTGGCTCCTGAAATCTGAAGTAGAAAAAGCTATAAAAACAACGAAAAAGGGAAAGGCGGCATGACCTGACAATATACAGATAGAGATGATACAGGTTCCAGTACAGTTTGACATCGAAGTGATCACAGACATTGAGTTATTGAGTTATTTGCGGGTCATCATCATTGCACTCCGAACATGTCCATAGGTGCTCAGATCCCCTCCTCAGCAATTCCCTCAGTGTCCAGCGACTGACGACTCCAGTTCTATGTTGGTTGATAAGTCTTCTTACACGGCCACCAAGTTTCTCATTTCTGGCCGTGCCCATCTTAACTCCCATTTCCATCATCCGAAGAAGTGACGTATCACAGACATATGCAATGACATATACCATACAGGATACATACCAAACGATCTAAAAACATCAACTTTCATTGCATTGTCTAAAAAGAATGGTGCAGTTGAATGCAGTGACTTCAGAACAATAAGCCTAATGAGCCAGGTAACCAAAATTTTACTAAAGGTTATACAGGGAAGGATTCAGAATAAAAGCAATACTGAATTAAGTGAGCAACAATGTGGATTCAGAAGAAACAGTGGGACAAAAGAAGCCATATTTAGCATGAGAACATTGATTGAAAAGTACATAGACCTAAACAAACCAATATATGCCTGCTTTATAGACTACACCAAAGCTTTCGATAGAATACACCATGACCAACTTATAGACTGCCTAAAGGATATAAATCTAGATGACACAGACATACGACTAATATGTAATTTGTACTGGGAGCAAACAGCAATAATAAGATATAACAAAGAGAACTCTACACCCATGGACATAAAAAGAGGTGGAAGACAAGGATGCATCCTATCACCAAGCTTGTTCAATCTATACACTGAGCAAATCTTTAAAAACATCTCAGAGATACCAGGCCTAAACATTAATGGAAAGATAATCAATAACCTAAGATATACTGATGATACTGTTCTACTAGCAGAAAATCCTAAAAACGTACAATTGCTTAATGTGATAAACATAACAAGCAAAAAATATGGACTAGAAATGAATATCAAAAAGATTAAAACTATGATCATAAACAAAGAAAATTCTCAAGACCTACAATTAAATATCACAGTTGAGGGAACACATCTGGAGACAGTCCAGAGCTACAACTACCTGGGACATACTATAACCAATGATGGAAAATGTAAAATTGAAATAAACAAAAGAATAGGTATGGCAAAAAGTAATTTTAATGCCATGAAAAATATACTAACAACAAAACAAATATCAACGGGGCTGAAACTAAGAATGGCAAAATGTTACATCTTCTCAATATTCCTGTATGGTGCAGAAACATGGACATTAGACAAGAAAACAGAACAGAAAATTGAAGCCTTTGAAATGTGGATTTATAGAAGAATAGGTAGAATTGGATGGAAAGAAAAGATAACAAACGATGAAGTTTTAAAACAACAGAAAATAAAAAGAGAACTACTAAATACAATTAAAACAAGACAAATGTAATTTTTGGGGCATGTTAAAAGACGCAACAGCCTACTGAAAGTAATATTGGAAGGGAAAATACAAGTTAAAAGAGGCAGAGGCAGACCAAGACTAACATGGACGAGTAACATCAAAAGATGGACAAGTCAATCTGTGATAGCCTGCACCATCAAAGCAAGAAACAGAGTAGAATGGCGATCCACGGTAGCCAACCTTCGTTGCGGAGACGGCACTTCATGACGATGATGGTTCATGAGACTAATAGCGCGATGGTCTTCACAATCAGTGGCTCCTGACTTCGGTATGGCTACAAAGATAGATTTTAGTAGATCTTCAGGTATGTGTCCAGTATTATTTATGTCATTGAGTAGTTTTGTTATGACTTGTAATCCCAGCTCTCCTAATGCATTTATATCTTCGATTGTTATATTGTCGGGACCTGGTGCTTTGTCTCTTTTCATTTGTTGATTTGCATCCTCCACTTCACTCTGCATTACTAGTGGTCCTGTGTCTTTGTTTGAGTTGTTTAGCTCTGGTCTTTCATCATCATAGAGTTGACTGATATATTCTGTCAATCTTTCCATTGCCTTCTCCTTTCCCATTATTATATTTCCTTCCTTTGATTTCACACATCCTGAAACTTTGACTTCTTTTCTTCCTGTTAATTCATTTAACTGATTGCGCATAAATTGTGGGTCTTTCTTTTGTTGTTTTTCCATTTCTTCACATTTCTGCTTTAACCATCCTTCCTTTGCTTATCTACATTTGATTTGGATTTCTTTTATGCAATATTTTGTATATCCGTTATTCTTTCTTATGTTTTGTCTTTCGTTATCACATGTTCTTCACAACTTTCGTCACATTTCTAAGTTCTTAGTTTTTGTTGACAATTTGGGTTCATATTTTGCTGTATCGGTAGACATCCTACCTTTCTGTAGATTCAGCTAAACACTTGTACCTTCATTGTATGCTCGGTCGGCTCATTTACACTTGCCTTTATCCTCAAATAAAGACATACGAAGCCATGAACTGTTTGTTTTTACATGAGCTAGACAGATCCAATAACATTTAGATGAGCGAAAGTCTCACTTCAACTCTGACAAATATAAAGCCACTGATTTTAAATTAACAATATTTGTCTATAGCTTGAGTCAGTCATTCCACATCTAAATATATCATATTGATCGCTTGAGGAAAATGGTGCGACTTTCTCTTTGTTAAAAATACATAATTTTTTCCCTAACTCCAAAATGCAACAATTCATGTATGTTAGATATAATTATATCAATATTCTACTGAAGAAAGTTTCTGTAATTCTTGCCATTTACAAACGACAGCCCTTGACAAATGACAAGACAGAGATGTTTTCTGGTTTCGTGATAACCAATCGCTACTTCCGTTAGATCAGTAATTATCCCTGAATTCTAGCATTCAATGCAGCTGCGAGACTTGAAGAAGTTTTCTCTCAGGCGGGAGTAGCGACAATGATTTAACTGAGACTGATGTTATCAGTAATTGATGTTATTGAGACTGATGTTATCATTAATTGATGTTCCTGGCACAGCTGTTATCAGTAATTGATGTTATTGAGACTGATGTTATCAGTAATTAATTTTACTGGGACAACTGTTATCAGTAATTGATGTTATTGAGACTAATGTTATCAGTAATTAATGTTACTGAGACTGATGTTATCAGTAATTGATGTTATTGAGACTGATGTTATCAGTAATTAATGTTACTGGGACTAATGTTATCAGTAATTAATGTTCCTGGCACAGCTGTTATCAGTAATTAATGTTCCTGGCATAGCTGTTATCAGTAATTAATGTTCCTGGCACAGCTGTTATCAGTAATTAATGTTCCTGGCACAGCTGTTATAAGTAATTAATGTTCCTGGCACAGCTGTTATCAGTAATTAATGTTCCTGGCACAGCTGTTATCAGTAATTAATGTTCCTGGCACATCTGTTATCAGTAATTAATGTTACTGGCACAGCTGTTACAAAACACTTTTCTGACATGGTGACAAAATAATCTTCGTTGTTTGGCACTTCCTATTAAACAGTCACATGACGAAATATGTAAATTTTCGGGTTTCTCCATTCCTTTATAGACATCCACACATACAGACATGATACCACCTCGGTGGCCAGTGTTTCTGTATGGGCAGATATTTATCTCAAGTTATTACATGTTTTGTTTACGTTATTCTACAGTAATGTTTACATCGCTGTCACCAGACACAACAACAACGATTATCTTGTTGACATGGAGTAGAATGTCAGAAGTGTAACCACGTAACAAGTTTGGTCGTTTTCATGAGTGGTCCAGGAGACAGCGATCTGTGTGGGCACCTCATTTCCTGATTGAAGGCCAGCTAATTAATCATTGCTGCAGTAGTTGGAAGATGATAGATTCTCGTCGACATTAAAGTTTACATTACAACCCAGTTATGATCTATATTACCATTATATATGTATATATATGTGTGTGTGTGTGTATGTGTGTGTGTATGTGTGTGTGCATGTGTGTGTTCCATGACCTCCAGTCGTCTTAGTGACACATTATGGACATTTGCTAGTAGTGTGAAGAGACATTTATTAGAATTGTAGGTTGTGTTAATGGAAGCACATCTGAACATATTAAGAGACGTCATATTGAAGCCAGTATCGTCGGTGTGAACAGACTTAACAACTATCATCAAGTATGAATCAGCCTGGCTTACAGGCAGAATAAGAGTATTAGACTGTGAGCAAGAAAAGGGGAAGCTGTGAGTGCAGAGAGGGTGAACGTGTATAAATTGTATTCTACTTGCATTACTGTGCCTTTAAGATGTTGAACCAGGTCAAGCAAGGGACCTGGTCGAAGAGACATTAAACTTGTTGTATTATTGAGTTGGTGTTGTTCTGGTATATTCATTGCTGTCTACAGTTGGGAGGGGTTGTCCAGGCGACGAACGAACCACAGGGGAGTCGAGAGAGCGGTCACAACGCAGGGACCGACACGGCCAACGCAGCGTACAGGTGCTGAGCAGAAGTCTCGGGTGGTCGCAGTCTTGAGGGGATAAGAGGCGGCCACTAAACCGGGGCGTTGACCAGGCCAATCCAGGAGCAGACGAGCACTCAACGCGGCTACCGGGTAGCCTGCCAGAAGGCCAGTCAGGCAGAGGAACTGTTCTAAAGCTGTACCACAAGTCAGACATTATACAGGGTACTAGAACGCTGGTACATCCCACACTAAGTCCTCGTCTGTCACAGTCAAAATCGTCAACCGTCATTTATCACTTTATCCGATCTCACCTGTCACTTGTCACAGTCTAAATATTCACCTGTCACTTATCAGTGTAAACATTTACATGTCCCTTACCACAGTCTAAATATTCACCTGTTACTTATCAGTGTATATATTCACCTGTTACTTATCAGTGTAAATATTCACCTGTCCCTTACCACAGTGTAAATATTCACCTGTTACTTATCAGTGTAAATATTCACCTGTTACTTATCAGTGTAAATATTCACCTGTTACTTATCAGTGTAAATATTTACCTGTCACTTATCAGTGTAAATATTCACCTGTCCCTTACCACAGTCTAAATATTCACCTGTTACTTATCACAGTCTAAATCCTAGACTGTTGATAGACACTCTTAAGTCCCCGAATATACATGTATAAGCGGGGTATGTTACTATGTATATTATATATATAAATAGTGTATGCCACGTCCTTGCAAATAGGTTTAATCTGGATTAGACACGAGAGCATCCAAGGGAGATTATACAATTAGAATATGAAGGAACCCAAAGAAAATGTGATGTCACGTACAATTCTATTCTCACTCATTTCATCAACTGAATGCACCAACAAGAGGTGTCCGCATTCACTTGACAGTGATGATGCTAAGTGTGGAAAGAGTACAGAAAATATCAACAAAGACAATATGGGGACGGGGGAATCCCGTGTAAGAAAAGCAAGTAAATTGAATATGAGTACAGCAAAGAGACCAAATATCAAAGCGATAAAGACATTTAAAAAAAGAACAAGTAAAACAAGAAAACAGCCACGAAAATAAGTATGAGCACTTTAATTAAACCAGATAAGTGAACATATAGTACTACCGATATACGAAAATACACAAATTAATAGAACTTAAATATGTGAGATGAGAAGGAGAACAAATATAACAACAAGCTGCAGTTGAGAGTTAGACCAATCCATTGGTTAAACGTAAGAACATCAACGATCGTCACATTATTTCTCTACCAAGGGACCTTCCGGAAGAAAGCTACGTCCAGACCAAGCACAACTTAATGTAGAAAGGGTTGAAGGTCATCACTGTCGGAAATATCACATCGGCATCATTATTATTGAAAAAGGCGACATGTTTTATACATCAAACAAAAGAAGATTGAAGTAAGAGCACATATGTAGTAAAACGAATTTAAATGTAAAAGAATCTGCAATAAATATTTTTTTAAAAATGATTTTAACTTGCCAGGTCTTGCCAGGTCTTGCAAGATGTATAACTTATCTCATGTGTTTAGCACAAGTTAACACTAGTAAAATAAGGAGCCAGTGGTGGGGAGTGTTAAACACTCCAAGGTATGGTGACAGCTTTATAAGGAAGGAACACAACACAATACTGACGTTTCGGCCTGTGGCCTTCTTCAGAATACCGGACAACGACAACAAACGATGAAGCACAATTCTCTATATCTACATGTTAGATGATCAGGTGAATGGAGAGGTCGACAGAAAAGAAGAAAGTAGGATGTTGAAATAAGAAAGGTGGCTATATGAGGGGAGGTAGGACGAGTGTCGAGATGTGTAAAATAGAAAGAAAGAGATGTCAATAGTAAAAAGTGAATAATGTATCGTGAAACGTATATGAAAATCACTTAGCTCAACCAACTTGTCTGCATATGAAAATCACTTATATTTTTTACTATTGACATCTCTACTTTCTATTTTACACATCTCGACACTCATCCTACCTCCCCTCATGTAGCCTCCTTTCTTATTTCAACATCCTACTTTCTTCTTTTCAGTACATCTCTCCATTCACCTGATCATCTAACATGAAGTTATAGATAATCGTGCTTCATCGTTTGTTGTCGTTGTCCTTGTATTCTGAAGAAGGCCACAGGCCGAAACGTCAGTATTGTGTTGTTTTCCTTCCTTGTAAAGCTACCATCATACTTTGGAGTGTTTAGCACACCCCACCACTGGCTCTCTTCAACCAGCCAACCTTCAACCAGCCAACCTTCACACAGCCTACCTTCAACCAGCCAACCTTCAACCAGCCAACCTTCAACCAGCCAACCTTCAACCAGCCAACCTTCAACCAGCCAACCTTCAACCAGCCAACCTTCAACCAGCCAACCTTCACATAGCCTACCTTCAACCAGCCAACCTTCAACCAGCCAACCTTCACACAGCCTACCTTCAACCAGCCAACCTTCAACCAGCCAACCTTCAACCAGCGAACCTTCAACCAGCCAACCTTCAACCAGCCAACCTTCACATAGCCTACCTTCAACCAGCCAACCTTCAACCAGCCAACCTTCAACCAGCGAACCTTCAACCAGCCAACCTTCAACCAGCCAACCTTCACATAGCCTACCTTCAACCAGCCAACCTTCAACCAGCCAACCTTCAACCAGCCAACCTTCAACCAGCCAACCTTCACATAGCCTACCTTCAACCAGCCAACCTTCAACCAGCCAACCTTCAACCAGCGAACCTTCAACCAGCCAACCTTCAACCAGCCAACCTTCACATAGCCTACCTTCAACCAGCCAACCTTCAACCAGCCAACCTTCAACCAGCCAACCTTCAACCAGCCAACCTTCAACCAGCCAACCTTCACATAGCCTACCTTCAACCAGCCAACCTTCAACCAGCCAACCTTCACATAGCCTACCTTCAACCAGCCAACCTTCAACCAGCCAACCTTCAACCAGCCAACCTTCAACCAGCCAACCTTCAACCAGCCAACCTTCACATAGCCTACCTTCAACCAGCCAACCTTCAACCAGCCAACCTTCACATAGCCTACCTTCAACCAGCCAACCTTCACATAGCCTGCCTTCAACCAGCCAACCTTCAACCAGCCAACCTTCAACCAGCCAACCTTCACATAGCCTACCTTCAACCAGCCAACCTTCACATAGCCTACCTTCAACCAGCCAACCTTCAACCAGCCAACCTTCAACCAGCCAACCTTCACATAGCCTACCTTCAACCAGCCAACCTTCACATAGCCTACCTTCAACCAGCCAACTTTCAACCAGCCAACCTTCACATAGCCAACCTTCAACCAGCCAACCTTCAAAATTAAGACACCCATTAAACATCAAGATCAAAGATAAAGAAATAAACAAGTAGAGGAATTCAAGTATTTAGGCACAATGTTCACAGAAGATGGATTGCTAGACAGAGAAATTGACATGAGAATACAAAAAGCGAATGCTGTCACATACCAGCTTTCACCATTGCTAAGACATCCAAACATTTCTATGCCAGCTAAATAACAAATGATGAATAGCATCTTCATACCAACTTTGTGCTATGAAAGTCAAACATGGACCCTTTCAAAATCACATTTAAGAAAGATCACTACATGTGAGATGCGATGCTTGAGAAAAGTAACAAACAACACAAGTTAGATAGAACACCAAATGAAACCATAAGAAAAATGGTAGGAACAAAACCCTGCCAAGAATATATAGAACAACAACAACTTAAATGGTTTGGTCACCTGGTCAGAATGAATCCTCACCAATCACCATCAAGTGCGTTCTTCTCGAGAATGCATGGAAAAAGACCAAGAGGAAGACCCAGAAGAAGATGGATAGATGCAGTGACAGAGACATGTAACAAAAAAGGAAAATCACTAATTCAGACAATTCGAGCAGCTCAAGAACGACAAATGATATAAACCACGACACCTTTTAGGTATCAGTGAAAAGAGAAAAGAGGAAGTAGAAGAAGATTACGCCCGTGCTGCTTTATTTTCCCAGAAAACAATTCGGTACCCATTTGAGGCTGAACGAACCCGGAAGCCATCGATTGAGATCGAACCCTTTCCCTTGTTCTTTGTAGTCCAGTTCACTAACCACTGAGCTGTGGCGGCTCTCAAGTATTAGATATATGCCGCTATATTTAGTGATAAGATCGATATGATAAGATTAAACAGACAGGTGTAGCGTTGATAAATGAATCAGAGGCTGATCAGAAGAACGTAGTGTCCAGGTTATCCAGTCACGTCGGTGACTGAGAAACACTTGATTAAAGTGGAACTAATTCAAAACGAACGAAGAAATTGGAGAAATTGTTAATCAACCATTAATATCTTCAGTAATCAAGAAAAGACGATGGTCATATGTTGGACATGTGATGAGGGGAGAAAATAACCGAATAAAAAAGCAAGCGCTCATTTGGGAAACAACAGATAAGAGGGAAAGAGGAATACACAGAGAGAAACTGAGAACATTGATCAGAGAGGCAAGAGCAGCAGAAATCGGCTCCCTCAGTGAGATAGAGTTGCTTGCACAGAACAGAGACAAATGGCGAGATTTGATAAAAGATCTTTACAAGGATTAAAAACTGCTGGAAAAAAAAAATTAGATAAGAAAAGGAGTATATGGGTCTATGCCCTATGGGCCGGCTACGACTCGAAAGGTCAATAGCTAGATAGATAGTGATACTATAGATAGGAACAGAAATTAATTAGAGACTGTATATATCTGTAAATATTTTACAGCTGAAAGCTGTTGAGTACAAATATATGAGTTTCCTATTTATGTTACAGCTGTATGTTGCATCTGTGACACGACGATATGTTGTGTGACTAAAGGAAAGTCTGCCCATCATTAAAAAGAAGAGGCGATACAGACTAAACAAAGAATCAGTCACAGAAGATGATAAGGTGTAGCAATTAAGATTTTACTTCTATTTGGATGTTATAATTGATCATTTTTTACTTTTAGATGTTTTGACTAATGTTGTGTTTATGGTCTACTAATGTTGTGTTTTATGGTTCACTTATGTTCTGTTTTATGGTCTAATAATGGTGTGTTTTATGGTCTACTAATGTTGTGTTTTATGGTCTATTAATGTTGTGTTTTATGGTTCACTAATGTTCTGTTTTATGGTCTAATAATGTTTTGTTTTATGGTCTATTAATTGTTGTAATTTATGGTCTATTAATGTTGTGTTTTATGGTCTAATAATGTTGTGATTTATGGTCTATTAATGTTGTGTTTTAAGGTCCAATAATGTTGTCTTTAATGGTCTACTAATGTTGTGTTTTATGGTCTATTGATGTTGTGTTTTATATTCTTTTAATGTTGTGTTTTATGGTCTATTAATGTTGTGTTTTATGCTCCAATAATGCTGTGTTTTATGGTTCACTAATGTTCTGTTTTATGTTCTACTAATGTTGTGTTTTATGGTCTATTAATGTTGTGTTTTATATTCTTCTAATGTTGTGTTTTATGGTCTATTAATGTTGTGTTTTATGGTCCATTAATGTTGTGTTTTATGGTTCACTAATGTTCTGGTTTATGGTGTACAAATGTTGGGTTTTATGGTCTATTAATGTTGTGTTTTATGATCTATTAATGTTGTGTTTTATGGTCTATTAATGTTGTGTTTTGTGGTTTACTAATGTTGTATTTTATGGTCTATTAATGTTCTGTTTTATGGTCCATTAATGTTGTGTTTTATGGTCTACTAACGTTGTGTTTTATGTTGTACTAATGTTCTGTTTTATGGTCTCTGCTAATATTGTGTTTTATGGTCTATTAATTGTTGTAATTTATGGTCTATTAATGTTGTGTTTTATGGTCTAAAAATGTTGTGATTTATGGTCTATTAATGTTGTGTTTTATGGTCTATTAATGTTGTGTTTTATGGTCTATTAATGTTGTGTTTTATGGTCCATTAATGTTGTGTTTTGTGGTTCACTAATGTTCTGTTTTATGGTGTACAAATGTTGTGTTTTATGGTCTATTAATGTTGTGTTTTATGATCTATTAATGTTGTGTTTTATGTTGTACTAATGTTGTGTTTTATGGTCCATTAATGTTGTGTTTTATGGTCTACTGATGTTGTGTTTTATGTTCTACTAATATTGTGTTTTATGGTCTATTAATGTTGTGTTTTATGGTCTACTAATGTTGTTTTTTATGGTCTATTAATGTTATGTTTTATGTTCTACTAATGTTGTATTTTATGGTATAATAATGTTTTGTTTTATGTTCTACTAATGTTGTATTTTATGGTCTATTAATGTTGTGTTTTATGTTCTTCTAATGTTGTATTTTATGGTATATTAATGTTGTGTTTTATGTTCTACTAATGTTGTATTTTATGGTATATTAATGTTGTTTTTTATGTTCTACTAAAGTTGTATTTTTTGGTATATTAATGTAGTGTTTTATGGCCGATAATGTTATCTTTAATGGTCTACTAATCTAGTCAATAAACCTGGTGAGGTCATTCATCCTCAGGTAGATCAGTAAGTTCGAAGCAGTCAACAACGTAGCTACATAGGTAACTATCACATACCTATCTAGATCACATCTAGTATATCCACTTCCTCTGTTACCTTCCTAGATCTTTTTTTTTCCTTGGGTACTTCTGGCCTCCTCACCTCGGTTTTCTATAAACCTACAGACGCCCATTGTTATCTTCTCTATACTTCATCCCATTCACCTTCTTGTCGTGATTCTATTCCGTTCTCACAGTTATTGCGTCTCCGTCGCATCTGCCAGGATGACCAAGATTTCCTCCTACAGGCTCACCTTATGTGAGGTTTCTTCAACCGCTGGCTTTATCCAGACTCGATCCTCCAGTCTGACTTCAAGCGGGTCCTCCTTATCTCTCGTCCCAAGGCACTCACTCCTTCCAATCGCTCCCCGCCCTTCCGAGAGAACTATACTCACCCTCACATATCATCCTCACAACTTGGCTGCTGTGAAGATACTCAACCGCTACCGTTCCATTCCCCTCTCTGATCCCACTACTCGTCTACTCTTTAGTGATCCTCCTTGTATTGGCGAGTCTGGAAGACGATTATCAGAAAGATTGTGTGAACATCTACGAGATGTTCAACAGAATACTGGCACTCCAGTGTCTTCCCATTTCAACTCCACAGACCACAAGGACAAAGACGACATCCGTATCACTGGTATTGTCCTTTGTCACTCTGGCGACCGCAGCCGGTTTGATTTGGAGAATCGCATCATAGTCCAGTTTGGTTCGCTGACCACACGAGGCATGAATGTATCTCACTCGTACACATAGTTTCGCTTCAGTTGCTCCTTTATATAGCCTTCTCTGCTGCCCATGTTTGGGCACTTTAATCTATCCACTATGCCATGCTATTCATAGTTCTCCTCCACTAGTCCCCACTGAGACACTTCAGTGTTCTCGCGTACCCTTTTTTCTGTGCTACTTACCCCTCATATGTTTTTATTGTACCCCACTCTCAGACATCTCACTCTTTCCGCCTTTTGAGTACCTGTTATTCTTCTGTTCTATTCTTTCTCCTTTGTGTTTGCACACTGACCTCGGCGTGTACTCTTCTGGTTATGTGGGCGTTAGGCGCACACTTCTGATCATGTTTGATTGTCACCCGTGTGCACATGCATGTATGTGTTCATATGTATGAGTATTGGTATGTATATATGTATACATACATGTGCATGTATGTGCATACATATATGCATTATACAGGGTGTTTATAAAGTCTCACTACACTTGGTATCTAGGTCAATTTGAAAAAAATTGTTTATGACGTCATCACATTATGTGCTCAACAAAGTGCTTCTTTCCAGTAGCAATAAACTTATTCAACAAATTTCTAACCGTAATGCGATGAGGAGGTTGTTTATCGGGAAATCTTGCTATAAATCTTTGAACAACTACCCGTGTGTATCGACCACCATTTCTAAACACTTGTTCAACCAGAAAAATTCGTTCTTCTCTTGATAACACCATTCTGCTTTGAGTGCAAAGAATTACTCCAGCAGACGACAGCCATTCACTGCACAATTGACAGTGGGAGCACATAATGTGATGACGTCATAAACAATTTTTTTCAAATTGACCTAGATACCAAGTGTAGTGAGACTTTATAAACACCCTGGTATATATATATATATATATATATATATGCATGTATGTGAGTGTATGTATGTATGCATATATATGTACTTGGATATACATATATATATATATGTATATATATGTGTGTGTATGTTAATATTTATGGGTACGTGCATGTCTGTTTGTACGTGTATATATGTAAACACGCATCTGTGCGTATGTATACATGTATTTGTGGGCCCTTAGACACTTTTAAACATTGTCAGTGTCTTTGCAGTCGAGGTAACCTAGACAGCGTTACCCAAACTCGAGTATTTTTAGAACCTTTCACCTGACCAGAGGGTATAATTACAGCTACACCGGTGTGACTATTTCTTTCCCATTCTGACCACGGTCCATGATTGAAGTCATTTTTCTTTTCTTTAACCAGTTTCGATTATTTTGTTTTGGATGTTTCATTACTAGTTAGCTATGGAGGATTAGTTTTATTTACTTACATATCTGCGTGTGCGTTTTGTTTGTTTTTTCCTGCTGAGGGCCTATTGAGCCGAAACGTCGTTCAAATCTGTGTTGTCTACTAATCACGTAAAGCTTTTACCATACCATTTTTTTAATTCAATTCTCCCTCACATTCAGCTTTACTGCACCTTCGAATGTTTATGTATTCATTTGCATTTCTTTGCCTTAACCCCCCCTTTTCCGCCAACTCAATGATAGCCAGCCTTCGATGTGGAGACGGCACTTATTTAATGAATAGCTCAAGAGAACACCTGGAATCCCCTTTGAGTGGAGAGAATTCTGCATGAAGTTGTACCTGTTACCGGTTTTTATTGTTGATTAGTTGCTGTAACAAATCATGAATGTGCCAACTCATTCTGCGTTAGGTTCCAAACAAAAATTAAGAACAAGACAAATGGTTCATCATAATATACTGGCATGATCTACAAGCGTTCACAATTTTATTTTAGAATTGAACAAATGATCTATAAATATGCCTAATTGTTCTGCATGAGAACTCAGGACTAATCATAAACGCACCTAATGGATCCTAGAATGATCTATAAATGTACCAAACGGCTTTATATTACATCACAGAATGACCTAGGAAAATGTTAGATACGTTTTACAACAGATGACAAAAGGATCTATGAATGTGTGAAATTGTTCTACGTTAGATCGCAGAATGATCTAAGAAAGTGTTGGATATTTTTACATTAAAAATAATAATAGTTATTTAATATGACCCTTAGATCTAAATTGATTATGCAAAAAAAAAAGAAGCCATTTTTAAACCACGGTTTGTTGCACACCCCGGGATAAGACCATCACAAAATTCTTGTAGGTCACATTATAGGAAACTAATCAACAAATGTAATTATATAAATTACTATATTATAAATAATTGTTTATTTATGTTGTTATTTATTATTCTCCATAAAATAATTGCACATGTTAGTTATAACAACCAACCACAAGTGACAACAACAAGAAAACGAAGCCATGAGATGAGCATTATCTTTGTTGTGATGTCTTGAAAGATGACAGGAATATTCTCAACATCTCTCATTCTAATAGGTATTCTTGTGATCCTGACATACAGCCTCAATTGTTTATTTTATCGTTGTTATTCTGCACTACGTTATCATTTAATTGTTTCTTGTAAAAACATTATTCTGCGAATCTTCTTTAGTTTTCTTTGTCCATTGATTTTGCGAAGAAAGTATCAGTTGTCCATAAAATACATATAGGCTAATCTGATGTTGTTTCTGTATTGTACCGAATAGATGACTTGTTTCCTTCAATAACCGTGTACGGATTCACATATTTTGTTCATTTTTACTTGTTGAGAATATCATGGACAGCTAAGAAGAGTAATGAAAATGTTGTGAAGGAGGCAAGAGCCAGAAAGGGAGGTGATTTCTAACATTAGGAAGAAACAATCATTTGTTGGTCAGGTGATGAGAAGGGAGCAGCTGAAGTATACTGTGACAACAGGCAACAATTGAGGGAGGCAAAGAGGAAAGATACCAGACAGCTTACGAGAACGGCTTGGCAGAAGGTCAACAACAGAAATTATAAATACTGTTGAGATCAAAAGTGGTGGAGATACACGATTGCATACGACATTAGGCATGGTACCTGATGATGATGATGGTGATATGTAAATTCGCCCCCAAGAATGAATGATCGACAATCACCAAAAAGTCTGATTAAACGTGTCCCTGTATTTAGAGCTCATCTTGTAGTAGAGGAAGATGTTGATGCTGGAGTTAATTGCTTCAAAAATAAAAACAAAGGACCACAAGACAAAGAAAGCGTGGACATTTAAACCAGTGATTCGGAATTCGGGTTCAAAAAATATCACCATGGATACCGCAACGCCTGGAGTGTAACACACGATGAGAACAGTGGCTATCATGGCTACCATTGTGACCGTTCTTTGGTCTCGGCTGTTAATAGATTCCGACATGGTTTTATCTTCGTTGGCTGTCATACGCCATTTTGATTTCTTTTTTAGTTGAATAACAAGCAGTAAGGTAAACACAATCACAGCAAAGAAGGACGATGTTCCCAGAATGGAGTACATGAAGAAAACCAGACCTTCTAGATTCTCCCCACGGTTGGTGTAGACCAGTCCCAGCAAGGTTTCATTTATCTCCGGGTAGAATCTCCAATCAATGTGAAATATGTGATACTCTGGTGCAAATGATAATATGATAATTAGATAGATGATACACAAGATAATCTTGGTTCTGTTCGGAGTGATAATTTGTTTTATCTTCAATGGCAGCATGATACACAAACATCTCTCTGATGTGATATACACAGTTATCCAACTGGTTATCCTAGCAAAACAGATGTGTGGAATACCTCCGGTCAGATGTTGTATTTCAAAAGATACCATAGGAACTCCCGAGTGCGCAAACCAAGGATTCAGACAAACGGAGTACCATAGCATCGCTAACAGACCACACAAGTCGGAGACAGCCAGCCCAAAAAAGCTGATGTTCATTGTGTTGGTGAAGCCTTGTTTGTAGAAGACGACAATGTTCATGACGTTGGTGACCATACCAAAGAGAGCGATACTGCTGGATATAAACACAATATTGACTGCGTTGAATATTTCCATCTCTCTCTCGCTGATAAGTTCCATCGCCCTTTTGCCGCTCATGATGATAGTTTCTGAAATGAAAAGGGTAGATCACCTGACACCAGATATATGGCGTCGGATATACCATTAATTGTTAGCTACATCTTGAAAGTCTACATTCCAACTACATAAGAAAGTAAATCTATAAAGTCTACATTCCAACAACATAAGAAACGTAAATCTATAAAGTCTACATTCCAACTACATAAGAAAGTAAATATATAAAGTCTACATCATCATCATGTTCCATACCTGTTGCCGTAGGTTATCATGTCCCTCCACAATCTTCTATCTACATTTCATCGTAACAGTTCTGTTGTTGACTGTTTTCCATGCTACGACATCAAGCTATCCAGTATTTTCTCTCTTTGTCGTCCTCGATCTCTCTTTCCTTTTTATTTTGCCAGTTGTAACTAATTATTCCCACTTTCCTCTTCTCATGATTTTCCCGAAAAATGTTGATTGTTTCATTCTGATGTTTTTAGGAGCTCTCTTTTTGTGTTGTCCTCTTTGAGAACTTCCTCATTGGTCACTTTAGCTGTCCAGGAAACTTTCAACATTCTAAAGTCTAAAGCCTACAAGCCAACTATAATTTCAAAACACACTTGCTAGTTAACTTGTAAACGTCTACATTCCAACGACATCTTTGTAAATCTACATTTCATCCAGATTTAAAAAGTTTACTTTTCACGGAACATTCTCAACATTTATTATCCAATTATATCTTAAACACAAGAGTTAGGGTTCGATCCCAACCGACGGCTTCGGTTCACCCAACCTTTAAAGGGTACCGGATTTTTTTTCTGGGAAAGTATAGCGGCACGGGTGTAATACCGACCACATTACCCCAAAAATCATGTGCCGAAGGTCTGTAAAATTTGTAGTCACTAACACCATATTCCCTATACACCACTTGGCGTGACGGTTTTACTTTACCTTACTTTTTTTTATCTTAAACATCGACATTCCAACTATATCTTGAAAGTCTATGGCAGAGGTGAGCGGACGGATATGGGAAATACTTTGAATTACAAATGATCATAATTTTGTGTTTGTGTTGTGTCCATTTCACTCTGGAAATTAAAGTCTAGATTAACCCTTCACGACCCTTGTATTTAACACTTACTTCTCACATAGACTCTTTCTATATTTGAGTTGCCTAGCCGCAGTGACAGTGCACACACTCCTTGTCTAACATGTGTTGGTAATTCATCGGTGAAGCAGTACTAAGCCACATAAACAAAACAACAATTACCCATCTAGATAGACTGCCATGTGATTCCTTACCATAGAAAGCCTATATTAAAGGAGGAGATGGGAGAAGTTCATGTGACAGACTCAGAGTAAAAAGGACAGTCAGCATTAAAGAAACACTAGAACAACATCAACAAACAATGAGTGAAGGTGTAACAAGGGAGACAACCAGAACGGTGTATCTCCCTCTACATCCAAACAGGTACAAGAGGAAGGGAGAAGAAGCCGAAGAGTCAATCCGTTCTTCCTTTTTCACGTTTGACACAGATCTCTAGATTTATCCAACATTTCTTCATGCAGGACATCATCATCTAACATGGCTCCTTGAGGGCGTCCAACTGATCTCAGTTGTTTCTCGATCCTACGCCGTACAATTATTTCAACGTGTTTAATAGATGTTTGCTTCACTGGCCTGTCGTGTAGTCATTGTCGGCGTTACACTCTCCTGTTTCACTGGCTTGTCATATAGTCATTGTCGGCGTTACACTCTCCTGTTTCACTGGCCTGTCGTGTAGTCATTGTCGGCGTTACACTCTCCTGTTTCACTGGCTTGTCGTGTAGTCATTGTCGGCATTACACTCTCCTGTTTCACTGGCCTGTCGTGTAGTCATTGTCGGCATTACACTCTCCTGTTTCACTGGCTTGTCATATAGTCATTGTCGGCGTTACACTCTCTTGTTTCACTGGCTTGTCGTGTAGTCATTGTCGGCATTACACTCTCCTGTTTCACTGGCTTGTCGTGTAGTCATTGTCGGCATTACACTCTCCTGTTTCACTGGCTTGTCGTGTAGTCATTGTCGGCATTACACTCTCCTGTTTCACTGGCTTGTCGTGTAGTCATTGTCGGCATTACACTCTCCTGTTTCACTGGCCTGTCGTGTAGTCATTGTCGGCATTACACTCTCCTGTTTCACTGGCTTGTCGTGTAGTCATTGTCGGCATTACACTCTCCTGTTTCACTGGTCTTGTCGTGTAGTCATTGTCGGCATTACACTCTCCCGTTTCACTGGCCTGTCGTGTTGTCATTGTCGGCATTACACTCTCATGTTTCACTGGCTTGTCGTGTAGTCATTGTCGGCGTTACACTCTCATGTTTCACTGGCCTGTCGTGTTGTCATTGTCGGCGTTACACTCTCATGTTTCACTGGTCTTGTCGTGTAGTCATTGTCGGCATTACACTCTCATGTTTCACTGGCTTGTCGTGTAGTCATTGTCGGCATTACACTCTCATGTTTCACTGGTCTTGTCGTATAGTCATTGTCGGCATTACACTCTCATGTTTCACTGGCTTGTCGTGTAGTCATTGTCGGCGTTACACTCTCATGTTTCACTGGCTTGTCGTGTAGTCATTGTCGGCATTACACTCTCTTGACTGCAATGTTGTGTGTGAGTGATGTGTGTTTGTGTGTAGTAATTATCAGCATTATATCATCCTGGCTGCAATATTGTGAGTGTGTATGTGTGTGTGTGTGTATGTGTGTGTGTGTGTGTGTGTGTGTGTGTTACTGCCGTTACACTGTACTGACTGCAAAGTTGTGTTTGAGTGAGCGCGCCAGCAGAATATTTAAAAAAAAAATAAAATCCATATTTTAATCTCTGGATATAGTTATGACATGTTTTACCTTTCATTAAAATTATTCATTTCAGAACATTGACAATTTATGTTCACTTGACATTTCTCACATGTTGTCCACATGTTCACTTGACATTTCTCTCATGTTGTCCACATGTTCACAATTAATCGAATTCTTCCAAGATATTCAGATCAGATTTCTTGTAAATTTATTTACATTTCATTGAAGTATTTTCATGAACACAGGTCATATTACACCGAGATTGAGTGCTGTAGTACATACCTCTTCTTCCTATGATTCCCTGAATTATCGCATCGGAAGTTTCCCTCTATAATAATATTTATTTATTATTATTTGTCTCCAGTATAAAACCTCTGAAAACTACTATTGGTGCAGTTTCGTCCTATAAATGTTTGTCTCCAACACAAGTATTCAGTCCTACTGGGAGTTACTTGTCTTAATAGGAAAGTACAGAAATACAATTTATTCCCGAGCTGTGATCTTAACCCTATGCTATAGTCATGAGAAAGCCTTCGCGTAAGACATTGTCCACAATAGCTAGTTTTTTTTTAATTAGCTGAGTGGCAGTGTTCCTAAGCGTTCGGCCTGTCGTGGCAAGGCGCAGTACCATGGAGTACCGGTTCGATCCTGCTTCGGACCATATATTGTTCTTTGTTTTTTTCTGTTGTTGTTTATTTTTCATTTTTTTTCTGAGTGCTGTAGTACACACCTCTTCCTCCTATGATCCCCTCTCCAGCCAGACCGAGACAGCTGTCGTGTCTGCATCGCTTGTAGAAGCACACTTGGTGTCTAGTTCATGGTTTCTTATTGCAGCATTCGAGAGTCTTTTGTCAATTTTATCATTATCTGTGAGTGATTGTTGTTTGATTTGTTAACGACATTATTATCTGTGAGGGATTGTTGTTTGATTTGTTAATGACATCATTATCTGTGAGGGATTGTTGTTTGATTTGTCAATGTCATCATTATCTGTGAGAGATCGTTGTTTGATTTGTCAATGTCATCATTATCTGTGAGAGATCGTTGTTTGATTTGTCCATATCATCATTATCTGTGAGAGATCGTTGTTTGATTTGTCAATGTCATCATTATCTGTGAGTGATTGTTGTTTGATTTGTTAACGACATCATTATATGTGAGGGATTGTTGTTTGATTTGTCAATGTCATCATTATCTGTGAGAGATCGTTGTTTGATTTGTCAATGTCATCATTATGTGTGAGAGATCGTTGTTTGGTTTGTCAATGTAGCCACATCTCCCCTATCACAATTTCATTCATCTTTGTTTGTGTATTTTTTTATCCTCACCTATTCTTTCCACTACAATATATATATACATTAGAAACCTTCATTTTATAACGAAATATTTACTGAATTCTGTTTCTTCTTTGATTACTATCTTGTGATTATAAGGGAACGATGGACAGAATACATTAAAGATCTTTATAATGATGAACGAACGGAAGTAAATATTAAGGATAATGGAGAAGGACCAGAAATACTCAGAGAAGAAGTGGAAGACGCCTTGCGCAATATGAAAGCAGGAAAAGCTCCTGAACCAGATAATATAACTAAAGAAGAGATTGAAGCCATGGGTGATTTTGGAATAGAAATAATAATAAAAATATTGAATGATATCTGCAACAGCGGATATATACCAGACGACATGCTCAAATCAATATTCATAGCCCTACCAAAGAAATCGGGTGCGACTGTATGCGATGATCATCGCACATTAAGCCTTATGAGTCATATGACTAAGATATTACTAAGAATCATCATGCGAAGAGTGCGAAACAAAATCAGTCCAGAAATTAGCGATGAACAGTGTGGTTTTGTTAGAGGTAAAGGAACAAGCAATGCCATTTATATCATAAGATCTTTAGTAGAAAGAGCCATAGAGGTGAAAACAGATCTATACCCATGTTTCATAGATTATACCAAAGCATTTGACAAAGTAAAGCACCAAGAAACAATCAAAATTTTAGAAAGCATAAACGTAGAACAGCAAAGATCTAAGAATAATAAAGAACATGTACTGGCAACAAACAGCGGCCATAAGAACTGGAAACCAATTGGGGATGCCAGTCTTAACATACGGATGCGAATCATGGACAATAGGACAACAGACAAGAAAATCACTGGAGTCTGTAGAAATGTGGTTTTACAGAAGAATGTTGAGAATACCATGGACAGCTAAGAAGAGTAATGAAGAGGTTCTGAGAAAGGTCAAAGCAAAAAGAGAGCTCATTTCCAATGTTAGGAAGAGACAATCATCATTTTTTGGCCATGTAATGAGAAGAGAACAACTTGAATATATTGTAACAACTGGAAAAATTGAGGGACGAAGAGATAGAGGGAAGCAAAGAGAAAAAATACCAGACAGCTTAAGAGAATGGCTCGGCAGGAGGTCAACAACAGAAATGATAAATAGCTGCAGAGATCGAATGTTGTGGAGAGACATGATCACCTACGCCACTAGGCCCGGTACTTGATGATGATAATGATGGTCTTGTGATTATGTATTGAAGTAGTTCGTAGTATTGTGAGATGTGTCAACGATTGTATTCATAAATAACGTCACTTTTTGGCAAGCGACTTCATTGAAAGTGAATATTTGCTCCATAGTCTGGTTGCTTGTTCTTTGCAGAACATTTGTTCTCATCGCAGCCCACTTGCTCTCATCGCAGCCCATTTGTTCTCATCGCAGCCCATTTGTTCTCATCGCAGCCCATTTGTTCTCATCACAGCCTACTTGTTTTCATCGCAGCCCATTTGTTCTCATCACAGCCTATTTGTTCTCATCGCAGCCCATTTGTTCTCATCACAGCCTACTTGTTTTCATCACAGCCCATTTGTTCTCATCACAGCCCATTTGTTCTCATCGCAGCCCATTTGTTCCCATTACAGCCCATTTGTTCTCATCACAGCCCATTTGTTCTCATCACAGCCCATTTGTTCTCATCGCAGCCCATTTGTTCTCATCGCAGCCCATTTGTTCTCATCGCAGCTCATTTGTTCTCATCACAGCCCATTTGTTCTCATCGCAGCCCATTTGTTCTCATTACAGCCCATTTGTTCTCATTACAGCCCATTTGTTCTCATTACAGTCCATTTGTTCTCATCGCAGCCCATTTGTTCTCATCGCAGCCCATTTGTTCTCATCACAACCTATTTTCAGGAATCTGTCTTTAGCTAGATCTTCTGTGTCCTCTGTTTTCAAATTCAAGGTCATTTTGATGTTTTGAAACCACGCTCTTTCCTTACTTGAGTTTTCCTGGACCCAGCCTTCATTATTATTCTATCCAATCACCCTGACGGTGCGACAGAGAAAGGTCAGAATGGCGAACAATTGTCTGTGTGAGCTATTGTTTATGATCTAGCTCTCTCCAATGTTCAACAATTGTAATGTCTACATTTTGTTCCCAGTATGGATTTCATCATTTAAGTTGATTTATGCATTTTTTTAACAAGAAAGCAGACATAAATAAAAGCAAAACGAAAAGTAATAAAGCCAAGACACAGGAAGCTTACACAGAGGTGAACAAAGAAGTGAGAAAATGCATTAAAATGGATAAGAGGTAGAAGGGATATATAGATGAACTAGCTAAAGAGGCAGAGGAAGCAGCAAATAAAGGGAATATGAAAGAACTGTACAACAGCACAAAGAAATTAGGTGGAAAATACAAACAGATCAACGCCTTTATTAAAGATAAGAAAGGAAATCTGCTTAGTAATATAAGGTAACAAATGGAGAGATGGAAAGAGCACTTTGAAGAACTTTTGAACAGACCCGGCTCAAATAATCCTCCAGATATACTACCAGCAGAAGAAGAGTTACACGTTAACTGTGGAAAACTAAGCAAAGAAGAAATAATGAAAGCCATCAAACTATTAAAAAATGGTAAAGCCACAGGACCAGACGAAATTCCTTCGAAAGCCATCAAAGCAGATATTAACACCTCTACCAAGATGTTACATGATCTATTGGATAAAATTTGGGAGAGGGAAGAAATGCATAAAGACTGGAAAGAAGGTTATGGTTATGGAAGGCCCCGGTATCACTGCAAACGAATTAAAATCCATAATTGCTCAACCGCCCGTGCCAGTGGAATCATCAGAATTACTATTTCATCTCCCAAACAAAGAAAGGTAGATGCAGCCCCCATCATAGCAGTCTCAGCACACGCCAAAAGACATAATTCGAAACCGCACAGAAAGTGAACAAAACCATCTGTTCTTCATCATAGGATATCATCATTCATCGTAAACAATCGGAATATCGGAACACGATCAAAACGTATGAAACGCACAGCTCACGGTGTGCATAGAGCACTTAACTCAGTAGTTCCTGCAACAAGCCGGACTTGGAACATGAGGAAACTGTAACACGGAATACTTTTCAGACATTGCCTTCAATGGTTCCTGCCGACTATCCATAATATTGACCGGAAGTTCACGTCCTCCTGAAAATGATGATCGTCATATTTTTAAAAATGGTATATGTAAAAGAAGGTTATATGATGAAACTACCAAAGAAAGGAAGTTTACAAGAGTGCACAAATTATAGGGGAATTATGCTACTATCAGTGCCAGGAAAAATGATTAAGCAGAATCATTCTGGAGAGACTAAAAGAGGCCATAGAAAAACATTTGAGAGGTGAACAGGCAGGTTTTAGAAAGAACAGATCATGTGCTGATCAAATAACTACTCTGCGTATAACAGTTGAACAAAGTTTAGAACTAAAATCCCCACTTTATATTGGATTCATAGATTACGAAAAGGCATTTGATAGTTTAGACTGAAGAATGCTTTGGAATATGCTGAGTTATTATGGAATCCCCATAAAGTTTATTAACCTGATAAAAACAATGTATGAAGGAATGAAATGTAGCGTGGTGCACGAAATGCAGCTTACAGATTCATTTGAAATAAGAACAGGAGTAAGGCAGGGATGCCTTCTGTCTCCATTTCTCTTTCTAATGGCCATAGATTGAATTATGAAGATAACTCAAAACAACAGAAATGGAATCCAGAATAATCATCCATTATGATAATTAATGCAGTTGGCAATAATCAAATAAAATGTGGAGAAATACCTCTACTAGACGTACAATCTTACATGTATCTGGGCAGTAATATAGATAAAGAGGAAGGAACATATACCAAAATAAGGATATCAAAAGCAAGAGGAGCTTTCGTTGCACTGGGAAACATATAGAAATCCAAAGAAATTAGGTTAAATACAAACATAAACATTTTCAACTCCAATGTTATGTCGGTCCTATTATATGGCTGTGAAACATGGAGAACAACAAAATTGACAATCATGAAGATACAGACTTTCAATAATGGATGCTTATGCAGAATAAAAGGATGGAAATGGCAGGACAAAGTCACTAACATTGAATTATGGAAATGTACCAAGCAAATACCAGTGGATAAAGAGATACAGCGAAGATGATGGCGCTGGATAGGACACACACTACGGTAGCAAACTGAGAGTTTTACACAACAGGCCCTTTTTTGGAATCCGCAGAGGAAAAGACAAAGAGGAAGACCAAGGAATTCTTGGAGAAGACAGATCGAAGCAGAAATGAAGTTGATGGGGAAGACATGGAATGATCTTCAAAGAATGGCAAAAAGCAGAACAACTTGGAAAGTGTTTGTTAAAGACCTATGCTCCACAAGGAGCTAAAAAGGTAGAAGAAGAATAAATTTGTTGACCAATTTGTTTTTTCGAACGAACTAATTGTTTTAAAGTCTGTATATTTTGCATGAATGTATATGATTCGCAATTATGTGTTCTATCATAAATGTACATGTCAGTAGTTTGACTGTCTTGCCGGTATGTATCGTATGTTCTTCACGACATTTATTTTTTTATCGCTTTTGTTAGTCTTCTATAAGTTTATTTCTGACAGTCTCCATTATTGGGTAATACAGGCAGCAGATATTCAACCTTCGTCACATTTGTAAGTTCTTAGTTTTTGTTGACAATTTGGGTTCATATTTTGCTGTATCGGTAGACATCCTACCTTTCTGTAGATTCAGCTAAACACTTGTACCTTCATTGTATGCTCGGTCGACTCATTTACACTTGCCTTTATCCTCAAATAAAGACATACGAAGCCATGAAGTGTTTGTTTTTACTTGAGCTAGACAGATCCAAAAACATTTAGATGAGCGAAAGTGTCGCTCACTTCAACTCTGACAAATATAAAGCCACTGATTTTAAATTAACAATATTTGTCTATAGCTTGAGTCAGTCATTCCACATCTAAATATATCATATTGATCGCTTGAGGAAAATGGTGCGACTTTCTCTTTGTTAAAAATACATAATTTTTTCCCTAACTCCAAAATGCAACATTTCATGTCTGTTAGACATAATTATATCAATATTCTACTGAAGAAAGTTTCTGTAATTCTTGTCATTTACAAACGACAGCCCCTGAGAAATGACAACACAGAGATTTTTTCTGGTTTCGTGATAACCAATCGCTACTTCCGTTAGATCAGTAATTATCCCTGAATTCTAGCATTCAATTGCAGCTGCGAGACTTGAAGAAGTTTTCTCTCAGGCGGGAGTAGCGACAATGATTTAACTGAGACTGATGTTATCAGTAATTGATGTTATTGAGACTAATGTTATCAGTAATTAATGTTATTGAGACTAATGCTATCAGTAATTAATGTTACTGAGACAGCTGCTACAAAAGACTTTTATCACTTGGTGACTAGAATAGCACACAATAATTTTCCTTGTTTGGCACATCCTATTACACAGTCATATAACGAAATAAGCAAATTATTCGATTAGGAAATTGCTAGATCTTGAATGTTGTGATCACATAGTTCCACAGGTAGTAACGTTGTTCTTGTTTCATCCATCTGTTAAAAATAGAATTGTGAATGTTTCAAGTCCACACATACAGACATGATACCACCTCGGTGGCCAGTGTTTCTGTATGGAGAAATATTTAGCTCACATTACTACATGTTTTGTTGACGTTATTCTAGAGTAATGTTTACATCGGATTCACCAGCCACAACAACAGCTGTTATCTTGTTGACGTTATTCTAGAGTAATGTTTACATCGGATTCACCAGCCACAACAACAGCTGTTATCTTGTTGACATGGAGTGGAATAGCAGAAGCTCAACCACGTAACAGTTGGGTCGTTTTTTGTGAGTGGTCCAGGAGACACCGATCTGTGTGGGTACCTCATTCCCTAGTTTAGGGACAGCTCTTTGATAAATGCTGCAGTAGTGGGAAGATGATAGACTCTCGTCGACATAGAAGTTTACATTATAACCCAGTTATGATGTATATTCATCATCATCATCATCATCATCATTATCATCATCATCATCATCATCATCAAGTACCGTGCCTACTGGCGTAGGTGACATGTCTCTCCACAATTTTCGATCTCGTCAGCTATTTATCATTTCTGTTGTTGACCTTCTGCCAAGCCATTTTCTTAAGCTTTCTGTTATTTATTTTTTTTCTCTTTGCTTCCCTCTATCTCTTCGTCCCTCAATTTTTCCAGTTGTTGCAATATATTCCAGTTGTTCTCTTCTCATTACATGGCCAAAAAAATATGATTGTTTCTATTTAATATTAAAATTACTAGCTCTCTTTTTGCTTTGGCCTCTTTCAGAACGTTTTCATTACTCTTCTTAGCTGTCCATAGTATTCTGAACATTATTCTGTAAAACTACATTTCTACAGACTCCAGTGATTTTCTTATTATTTGTCCTTTTGTCCATGATTCGCATCCATATGTTAAGATGGCTCTATATAACATATATGGGAATAGGGGAAGTTCCATAACAAAAACAACAAAGAGAACATATATCACGGCGATATAGAAGGTACAAATAAGAACAATGAAAACAAGAAAACAGCTACGAAAACAAGTATGATCAAATTAAGTAAACCAGATATGTGAACATCAAGTACTACCGATGTAAGAGAATACAAAAGTAACGACCAATATAAATTAAATATGTGAGATGAGAAGGAGAACAAATATAACAACAAGCTGCAGTTGAGAGTTAGACCAATCCACTGGTTAAACGTAAGAACATCAACGATCGTCACATTATCTCTCTGCCAAGGGGGGACCTTCCGGAAGAAAGCTACTTCCAGACCAAGCACAACTTAACGTAGAAAGGGTTGAAGGTCATCACTGTCGGAAATATCACATCGGCATCATTATTATTGAAAAAGGCGACATGTTTTATACATCAAACAAAAGTAAGATTGAAGTAAGAGCACATATGTAGCAAATATATGTTAAATTAAAATAATAATGATACAGAAAGAAGAAGATTTATAGAAAAAAATTTTTTTATGATTTTAACTTACCAGGTCTTACCAAGTGTATAACTTATTTCATGTTTTATTTCAATTGAACAAGTTAATACTCTAGTAAAATGATCCACTTCATCCACACGACTTGAAAGATTAGTAACTAGAAAGTGGAATAACAAGACTGCAGCGATAGATATTGCTGAAACAAATAAATCAATAACATTAAAGATAGTCCATCTTGGTCTTAAAACATAAGGGACAGGCATGTACAAACACACACACAAACACATGTACTCCTAGTTAACGAATTCTGAAGAATGAACATCAGAGTGTTGATTTAGCAGACATTCTAATGTTAATTCTCTCATGTTAATTCTCTCGTGTTAATTCTCTCATGTTAATTCTCTCATGTTAATTCTCTAATGTTAATTCTTTAATGTTAATTCTCTCATGTTCATTCTCTAATGTCAATTCTCTCATATTAATTCTTTAATGTTAATTCTCTAATGTTAATTCTCTCATGTTCATTCTCTAATGTTAATTCTCTAATATTAATTCTCTCATGTTAATTCTTTAATATTAATTCTCTCACGTTCATTCTCTAATGTTAATTCTCTCATGTTCATTCTCTAATATTAATTCTCTCATGTTCATTCTCTAATGTTAATTCTCTCATGTTAATTCTCTAATGTTAATTCTCTCATGTTCATTCTCTAATGTTAATTTTCTCATGTTAATTTAGATTCTACAGACTAATTTTCCAGTAACTAATGTGCACGCCGAACGAAGTTAAATTAGTGGACTTCGGTAAAATATAAATAGATGAAGATGAAATATAAAAAAGATGAAGAAAATATAAAGAAGATAATTGAAATATAAAAAAGATGAAGAAAATATAAAGAAGGTAGTTGAAATATAAAAAAGATGAAGAAAATATAAAGAAGGTAGTTGAAATTTAAAAAAGATGAAGAAAATATAAAGAAGGTAATTGAAATATAAAAAAGATGAAGAAAATATAAAGAAGATAATTGAAATTTAAAAAAGATGAAGAAAATATAAAGGTAATTGAAATATAAAAAAGATGAAGAAAATATAAAGAAGGTAATTGAAATATAAAAAAGATGAAGAAAATATAAAGAAGGTAATTGAAATATAAAAAAGATGAAGAAAATATAAAGAAGGTAATTGAAATATAAAAAAGATGAAGAAAGTATAAAGAAGGTAATTGAAATATAATAAAGATTAAGAAAATATAAAGAAGGTAATTGAAATATAAAAAAGATGAAGAAAATATAAAGAAGGTAATTGAAATATAAACAAGATGAAGAAAGTATAAAGAAGGTAATTGAAATATAAAAAAGATGAAGAAAATATAAAGAAGGTAATTGAAATATAAAAAAGATGAGGAAAGTATAAAGAAGGTAATTGAAATATAAAAAAGGTGAAGAAAATATAATAAAAAGATGAAGATAAAATATAAATAGATGCAGATAAATGTTTAATTCCTTTAGGCTGCTGAGCAGAACTAGTGGTTACATTAAAGAAGTAATGATATAATTAATGCAGCGAAGGAAAGAGAGTTTCTAGAGAAACTAGCAAAGAGAGTTACAGTTACATCTTTAGCATGTCTTCAGGATGGGGTACTGACGCTATAGACGTTTTCTCATTGAAGGAGAGAACAGGGAACGGGGACTGTCCCTACAGTCTACAGAAGGTGGAATCATTAACAATATTAATTATATAACATAATATAATGCCATTCATTTAAGTTGTTGATTTATTTAGTAATGCACGGTAACAACACGGTTTCCCTTGTTAAATAGGAAATAAGGAAGGATATACGGTAAAACAGGGTGATAGGGTCATTTACATGATATGATACATACAGTAGTTTCTGGGAGGAGGTATCGAGGTTTCAAGATGAACATTCGGAACAAGAAGATCTACATAGAAAAGATTAATCATCATCATTAAGTGCCGTCTCCGCATCGAAGGTTGGTTACCATGGCGCGCCATTCCGCTTTGTCTCTTGCTTTTATAGTGCAAGTTGTCATAGGCTGACTTCAACTTTTCATGTTACTCGTCCATTTTAGTCTTGGTCTGTTTCTTTTACCTTGTATTTTACTTTCCAAGATTGGGTGTCCGGTTAGCGCAATCGATAGGCGGTTGGCTTACCACGGCAACAGCCGGGGTTCGTACCCTGGCGAGGACACCTGGGTTTTACTAATTCCCTAAAAATTAGTACCTCTGAAGTCGGAGTAAATCTGCCTGCATGGCGAGGGGCATCCTGTAATGGGATAAAACAGACTTTACACGCAAAATTCAGTCCCACAAAATTGAGTGGGTGGGACTTCGTCAGAGGTCAAAGCTGACGAAAGCGAACGAACGAACGAACTTTCCAAGATTACTTTTAGTAGGCTGCTATGTCTTTTAACATGCCCGAAAATGTTATTTGTCTTGTTTGAATTGTGTTTAGTAGTTCTCTTTTCATTTTTAGTTGTTTTAAGACTTCATCGTTTGTTTTCTTTTCTTTCCCATCCAATTCTTTCCATTCTTCTGTGTATCCACATTTCAAAGGCTTCAATTTTTCTGTTCTCTTTTCTTGTCTAGTGTCCATGTTTCTGTAAAGTACATGCATATTGAGAAGATGTAACATTTTGCTATTCTTAGTTTTCTCTTTATTCTGATGTTAGAATACATATTTTATGACATTAAAATTACTTGTTGCCATTCCTATTCTTTTGTTGATTTCAGTTGTACATTTTCCATCACTGGTTGTAGTATGTCCAAGGTAGTTGTTCTGAACTGTCTCCAGGTCTACTCCTTCAACTTTTATATCCACTTGTAGGTTTTAAGTATTATCTTTGTTTATGATCATAGTTTTAGTTTTTTTTTATATTTTCATATCTAATCCATATTTTTCGCTTGTCATGTTTATTGGTTATTGGTTATGGAAGGCCTCGGTATCACAGCAAACGAATTAAAATCCATAATTGCTCAACCGTCCGTGCCAGTGAAATCATCCGAATTACTAACTCATCTCTCAAACAAAGAAAGACAACTGTAGTCCCCATCGTAGCAGTCTCAGCACACGCCAAAAGACATAAGGCGAAACCGCGCAGAAAGTGACCACAGCCAACTGTTCCCTGTCATACGATATCATAATTCATCGTAAACAATTTGAATATCGAAACATGATCAAAACGGATGAGACACACAGCTCACGGTGTGCACAGAGCACTTAACTCAGTAGCTCCTACAACAAGCCGGACTTGAAATATGAGGAAACTGCAACAAGGAACACTTTTCAGACAAAGCCTTCAATGGTTTCTGCCGCCTATCCACCATATGCCGGAATTCCCTACAAGATCAGACAATTGTCATGTTTATTTCATGAATTAATTGTTGTAGGTCTTTAGGATTTTCTGCTAGTAGAACAGTATCATCAGCATATCTTAGGTTATTGACTATCTTTCCATTAATGTTTAGGCCTGGCATCTCTATGATGTTTTTAAAGATTTGCTCAGTGTATAGATTGAACAAGTTTGGTGATTGGATGTATCCTTGTCTTACTCCTCTGTTTATATCAATGGGTGTAGAGCTCTCTTTGTTATATTTTATGATTGGTGTTTGCTTCCAGTATAAATTATATATTAGTCGTATGTCAGTATTACCTAGAGAAAAGCTTCAGAAATATGAAAAGTCGCAAGAGACATGATAGTTGGATATGTGAAGTTATTGCTGGAGGCATCTGGCACTTTGCTCTCACAACTATCTTTCATCATCTGTGTATTCATCATGATTGTATTACTTGTCCAAGAGCTACTTCATTTCTAGACAATGATTGTACTACTTGTCCAAGAGCTACTTCATTTCTAGACAATGATTGTATTACTTGTCCAAGAGATACTTAATTTCTAGACAATGATTGTATTACTTGTCCAAGAGATACTTCATTTCTAGACAATGATTGTATTACTTGTCCAAGAGATACTTCATTTCTAGACAATGATTGTATTACTTGTCCAAGAGATACTTCATTTCTAGACAATGATTGTATTACTTGTCCAAGAGATACTTCATTTCTAGACAATGATTGTATTACTTGTCCAAGAGATACTTCATTTCTAGACAATGATTGTATTACTTGTCCAAGAGATACTTCATTTCTAGACAATGATTGTATTACTTGTCCAAGAGCTACTTCATTTCTAGACGATGATTGTATTACTTGTCCAAGAGCTACTTCATTTCTAGACAATGATTGTATTACTTGTCCAAGAGATACTTCATTTCTAGACGATGATTGTATTACTTGTCCAAGAGCTACTTCATTTCTAGACAATGATTGTATTACTTGTCCAAGAGCTACTTCATTTCTAGACAATGATTGTATTACTTGTCCAAGAGCTACTTCATTTCTAGACAATGATTGTATTACTTGTCCAAGAGCTACTTCATTTCTAGACGATGATTGTATTACTTGTCCAAGAGCTACTTCATTTCTAGACAATGATTGTATTACTTGTCCAAGAGCTACTTCATTTCTAGACGATGATTGTATTACTTGTCCAAGAGCTACTTCATTTCTAGACGATGATTGTATTACTTGTCCAAGAGATACTTCATTTCTAGACAATGATTGTATTACTTGTCCAAGAGCTACTTCATTTCTAGACAATGATTGTATTACTTGTCCAAGAGATACTTCATTTCTAGACAATGATTGTATTACTTGTCCAAGAGCTACTTCATTTCTAGACAATGCTTGTATTACTTGTCCAAGAGCTACTTCATTTCTAGACAATGATTGTATTACTTGTCCAAGAGCTACTTCATTTCTAGACAATGATTGTATTACTTGTCCAAGAGCTACTTCATTTCTAGACAATGATTGTATTACTTGTCCAAGAGATACTTCATTTCTAGACAATGCTTGTATTACTTGTCCAAGAGCTACTTCATTTCTAGACAATGATTGTATTACTTGTCCAAGAGCTACTTCATTTCTAGACAATGATTGTATTACTTGTCCAAGAGCTACTTCATTTCTAGACAATGATTGTATTACTTGTCCAAGAGCTACTTCATTTCTAGACAATGATTGTATTACTTGTCCAAGAGATACTTCATTTCTAGACAATGATTGTATTACTTGTCCAAGAGCTACTTCATTTCTAGACAATGCTTGTATTACTTGTCCAAGAGATACTTCATTTCTAGACAATGATTGTATTACTTGTCCAAGAGCTACTTCATTTCTAGACAATGCTTGTATTACTTGTCCAAGAGCTACTTCATTTCTAGACAATGCTTGTCAGGTCAGTTACTATCATTAATTTATATTTGACAGGAAATGTGAACTTTTATTTGTTGTGATCAATTATCAAAGAGGGGCAGCGACAGCTCAGTGGTTAGTGAACTGGACTACAGACGACAGGACGGGCTCGTTCCTGATCCACTGCTTCTGGGTTCGCCCAGCCTTAAATGGATACCGGATTTTTTTCTGGGAAAGTAAAGCGGCACGGGCGTAATACCGACCATATTACCCCAAAAATCATGTGCTAAATGTCCTTAACAATTATTACCACTAATATCATGTTCCCTATAGGTTATTTGTCGGGACTCTTTACTTTACTTATCAAACGTTTAAGAGAAAAAAATTACATTTCAACTCCGACCATGAGAAGCTAATTGTTGGACTAGTGTTGTGAAGGTTTCAATCACTGTTTATACAATCAACTTTTTAAAAGAAGTTTCGATAAAAGTCTGTTAGCAAAGGAAGCCACGGCGATGGGGGTTCTCTGTAGTTACTTTCTTTGAAGGGTTGAATGACGTCAATATACGTCACTTGCTAGTCAAGGAGACACCGACTTCAGTGACACGTGATGTCGTTGATTGGATACTTCCATCAGTGGAAGATCTGTTTTTAACTCGGATTGTCTCAAGTATCAAAGAAAGGTGGCACTGGAAACACGAAAACTTGTGTTTTATTTGATTATCGCAAATACCAACAACGTGAATCACTCAATCATACACATAATACGGTCCTGAGTATGTTTCAGTCGAAATCAGCAAGTTAACAAAGTGAACCTTGCCTTTGGTAGGAGCTGTCTTCAAGATAAACTTTGGTCCCTAATAATTTCATGCCCAACTACTTAATGTCATTTCATCACATTTTTTAAAGAAAAGAAAAACTGTCGATGCAGTCACAAATCAAGGCCGGACAACCAGGGATATATAAAACGCGACTGTCTGGCAACCAGGAATGTATTGGATCGACTGTTTGAGCACGTTATGATGTTGTTCAATACTGAACGATGATCAATGACTACCGAAGACCGTTCTCGTCACTGACCACGAACTTCCCAACAAATTCAGACAAGAACACTTTATGGTGACTCTTATTTTGTGTTGAACTAAATTTGTTCATTACCGACACTCGCTACTTCTCAGAAAGAAACTACCGTGAACATATTTTGAAAATGTTTTCTTTACCCATTTTTGATTCTTTTCAGATAATAATTTATGTTGATGAAACATTGTTTAGTAGCAATTTAACATTTGACGAGCACTTACCCTTTAATGAAATAATTGGTAGAAACAAAATGCTAACATATAACTTACATAATCATTATGTGTTACTGGAAGTATCGGCTCGTTACAAGAAATGTATCTTTATAAATGATCCTACTGAACAACCATGGTCAACGAGAGAGAGATATACAATATATCGATGTTGTTACAGACTTCTATGTTTTATTTATATCTGAGTTGTAGAAGCTTCATGCTGTGGAAGTCTGCATTGTTTTAGAGTAGATAGATCGTTACGGAATACATAGTGAGAGACAGACTCTTGCTTCCTACTGTGGTCTATAAACTCTTGACCGTTGCAGTAACAACGCATTTGTGGTATCAGTGATGTTTGGTCGCCCTAAGACAGGATTGGTGTTGATTTTCTAGGAAATGTGGTGGACAGAACATGTTCTTATCACAATCTAATGCAGGTTGGCTGTGAAAACATAACAGCTAAGCTTAACGTTAACATGACGATCATCTCCCATTACAAGGAGATTGCCTCAAACATGTGCAAGCCAGACGCCCATTCTGTACAAGGGGGCCAAAGTATTTTCAAATATTCTTATCGATAAAATATCACATTTTGTGAACGGCCATTCAAGTTAGCATGTGATCCGCTACCGTAGTCGGCAGAACCACATTTCTGCGAGCCTGTCTTTGTTTTCCCCAACATGAATTATCATCACCTGTGGTGGTTCTGTTACATTGAAATAATAACCTGCAACTTTTGCATCGTTAGATAGTGTTTCGTAGGATTGTTCGTAATGTTTCGTTACTTGTCCAAGAATTACTGCTAATTTTGGTTGTCAGGGTATGTCAAGTGTGCAATAAAAAATAATTATTCAGAGGGGGTCATTGGGACACCTTTGACGTATTTCATTAGTCTGTGGGTCATTGGAACACTGTTGGCAGATTTAATAAAATCTGAGAGTTATTGGGCCACTACTGACGGATATCATCAAATCTGTGGGTTATTGGGCCACACTGACAGATTTAATCAATCTAGGTGTCATTAGGGCACCACTAATGAATTTAATAATCTAGGGGCCATATAGACACCACTGACGGATTTCATAAACTTGAGAGTCAATGGGGCACCACTGACGGATTTCATCAGCCTGGAAGTCAATGGGGCACCACTGACGGATTTCATCAAACTGGGAGTCAATGGGGCACCACTGACGTATTTGATCAACCTGAGAGTCAAAGGGGCACCATAGAAGGATTTCGTTCATTCTCCATTTCTCTCTATTTTCAGTCATTCAGTGGGACTCTACAAAGTCAACGGCTGTCCAGTCTTTGATGTTGTCTTCTCATATTTGTGTCTGCTAGCTTTCCTTCTAGCCCATTTCATGTTTCTGGACTGAATAGTCTTTACTAAACCAAACGTTTGAGATACGTGACCCAATACATTTCGTTTTAATTGTCTTCACAGTACAGGAAACGATCATCACGTTTTCCGATTGTTTGTTGTGTCCATCCTTACGTGAACGTTGTAAGTTTAGTTTAGTCGATAGCTCATCCTCATCGCTCATCCGCTAAGTACATAAGTATTCAGATCTCATCCGCTAAGTACATAAGTATTCAGATCTCATCCGCTAAGTACATAAGTATTCAGATCTCATCCGCTAAGTACATAAGTATTCAGATCTCATCCGCTAAGTAAATAAGTATTCAGACCTCATCCGCTAAGTACATAAGTATTCAGATCTCATCCGCTAAGTACATAATTATTCAGACCTCATCCGCTAAGTACATAAGTATTCAGATCTCATCCGCTAAGTACATAAGTATTCAGATCTCATCCGCTAAGTACATAAGTATTCAGACCTCATCCGCTAAGTACATAAGTATTCAGATCTCATCCGCTAAGTACATAAGTATTCAGACCTCATCCGCTAAGTACATAAGTATTCAGATCTCATCCGCTAAGTACATAAGTATTCAGATCTCATCCGCTAAGTACATAAGTATTCAGACCTCATCCGCTAAGTACATAAGTATTCAGATCTTATCCGCTAAGTACATAAATATTCAGATCTCATCCGAAGAATATCCCTCATCATAATGGGACTAACGATACCGGTGATGTGTTGGTTGATAAGTCTTTTCTGGATACCATCATAGCAGCCCTCCCATCTTTCATTTAACGATTTGATCTGATATTTGTGCAGTCTGTTCATGGTTGCGGATTCGACGTTACTTTTTGAACAGTTATTTTGTCCAGCCCTCCTGAAGGCGTTCTGAACGTCATCGCCAATCCGCAGTGAAGTAAAGGCAAGGACGGACATGTGGCAGGGCAATGGACTGTATTGGCATTCTGAATGCCCTTCAGCACTCAACAGTAGCCAAGCTGGCAAATCTGTCAGCACGCCCATTACCTCTTAAAACCGTTTACCCTGGTAGGAAAATGAATCAAACTGTTGTTAAAATTGATCTTCCCAGAGGTTCTAACAACTGTCGTCGAGCCAAGCCAGTTGCGATCTTTCTAAGCATGCTCATTGAGTCAGTGAGGAAACACACATGTGTATAAGATGATCATCATGGACACAGCAAAATGATCAAAAGTTGGTTTCGGTGATGCAGCGAACTACAACAATATCGTTACATTGAAGAAAAGAATGTTGTTAGTGTGGTTTACATTAACACTGAACATGATGACTGAATGCTCTTTATCGACATAGAGAATATTGACGATGTGGTTTTTATCGACACAGAGAATATTGACGATGAGGTTTTTAGCGAAGCAGAAAGTGATAATAATACGGTCTACGTTGATGAACAGAACTATGATAATATGGTCTACCTTGGCAAACAGAACTATGATAATATGGTCTACGTTGATGAACAGAACTATGATAATATGGTCTACATTGACAAACAGAACTATGATAATATGGTCTACGTTGATGAACAGAACTATGATAATATGGTCTACATTGACAAACAGAACTATGATAATATGGTCTACATTGACAAACAGAACTGTGATAAAACGGTCTACATTGACAAACAGAACTATGATAATATGGTCTACATTGACAAACAGAACTATGATAATATGGTCTATATTGACAAACAGAACTATGATAATATGGTCTATATTGGCAAACAGAACTATGATAATATGGTCTACATTAACAAACAGAACTATGATAATATGGTCTACATTGGCAAACAGAACTATGATAATATGGTCTACATTGACAAACAGAACTATGATAATATGGTCTACATTGGCAAACAGAACTATGATAATATGGTCTACATTAACAAACAGAACTATGATAATATGGTCTACATTAACAAACAGAACTATGATAATATGGTCTACATTGACAAACAGAACTATGATAATATGGTCTACATTGACAAACAGAACTATGATAATATGGTCTACATTGACAAACAGAACTATGATAATATGGTCTACATTGACAAAAAGAACTATGATAATGTTGTCTACATTGACAATCATCATCATCATCGTGTGCCTTCTCGGCAACGAAGGTTGGCTACCATGGATCGCCATTCTACTCTGTTTCTTGCTTTGATAGTGCAGGCTGACAAAGATGTAAATGTCCATTTTTTTATGTTACTCGTCCATGTTAGTCTTGGTCTGCCTCTGTCTCTGACTATTTTACCTTGTATTTTTCCTTCCAATATTACTTTTAGTAGGTTACATTGACAAACAGAACTATAATAATGTTTTCTACATTGACAAACAGACCTATGATAATATAGTCTACATTACACAAACGGAACTATGATAATATGGTCTACATTACAAACAGAACAATAATAATATGGTCTACATTGACAAACAGAACTATTATAATATGGTCTACAGTGACTAACAGAACTATGATAATATGGGCTACATTGAAAAACATAAGTATTATAATATGGGCTACATTGACAAACAGAACTATGATAATATGGTCTACATTACAAACAGAAATATGATAATATGGTCTACAGTGACTAACAGAACTATGATAATATGGTCTACATTACAAACAGAACAATGATAATATGGTCTACATTGACAAACAGAACTATAATAATATCTTCTGCAGTGACTAACAGAACTATGATAATATGGTCTACATTACAAACAAAACAATGATAATATGGTCTACATTACAAACAGAGCAATGATAATATGGTCTACATTGACAAACAGAACTATGATAATATGGTCTACATTGACAAACAGAACTATGATAATATGGTCTACATTGACAAACAGAACTATGATAATATAGTCTACATTGGCAAACAGAACTATTATAATATGGTGTACATTGACTAACATAACTATGATGATATGGTCTACATTGACAAACATAACTATGATAATATAGTCTACATTGACAAACAGAACTATGATAATATGGTCTACATTGACAAACAGAATTATGATAATATAGTCTATATTGACAAACATAACTATGATAATATGGTCTACATTGACAAACAGAACTATGATAATATGGTCTACATTGCCAAACAGAACTATGATAATATGGTCTACATTGACAAACAGAACTATGGTAATATGGTCTACATTGACAAACAGAACTATGATAATATAGTCTACATTGACAAACAGAACTATGATAATATAGTCTACATTGACAAACAGAACTATGATAATATAGTCTACATTGACAAACAGAACTATGATAATATAGTTTACATTGACAAACAGAACTATGATAATATAGTCTACATTGACAAACAGAACTATGATAATATAGTCTACATTGACAAACAGAACTATGATAATATAGTCTACATTGACAAACAGAACTATGATAATATAGTCTACATTGACAAACAGAACTATGATAATATGGTCTACATTGACAAACAGAACTATGATAAAATAGTCTACACTGACAAACAGAACTATGATAATATGATCTACATTGACTAACAAAACTATGATAATATGATCTACATTGTCTAACATAACTATGATAATATGATCTACATTGACTAACATAACTATGATGATATGATCTACATTGACTAACAAAACTATGATGATATGATCCTCATTGGTAGCGAGGATTACGAGGGTATGCTCGACACAGAATGATACTGATATGGAATTTATCTATACAGATAATAATGACGATCTGATTCTCCACGACTCAGAGAATGATGGTTGTTAGAATGTTACAGATAAACATGTCGGTAAGTGGCCTTTTTGGTAGTACATTTTTGTTACTGGCATTTCGACCGTAATAATTTAAACAGCAACATTTTTAAATAAAGAGAAGCTATGAACCTTTCTCGGCAACAATATTGCTGTAAATGTGGAGGTTTCACTTCTCCAACATGATAGCTATAATAGTTAAGGTTTAACCTTGCCATCATGATAGCTATAATAGTTAAGGTTTACCTTGCCATCATGATAGCTATAATAGTTAAGGTTTAACCTTGCCATCTTGATAGCTATAATAGTTAAGGTTTAACCTTGCCATCATGATAGCTATAATAGTTAAGGTTTAACCTTGCCATCTTGATAGCTATAATAGTTAAGGTTTAACCTTGCCATCATGATAGCTATAATAGTTAAGGTTTAACCTTGCCATCTTGATAGCTATAATAGTTAAGGTTTAACCTTGCCATCATGATAGCTATAATAGTTAAGGTTTAACCTTGCCATTTTGATAGCTATAATAGTTAAGGTTTAACCTTGCCAATATGATAGCTATAATAGTAACTTCTATGACTATGTAACTTCTATGACCAGGTCAGTGGAGTAGCCATGGGCACCAAGATGGGCCCTAGCTATGCTTGCCTATTCATGGGTTACCTGGAGTACCAAATTCTCAATTCTTATCAAGGTCCTCTTCCCATCATATACCTTCGGTACATTGATGACTGCTTCGGACTCACCGATCTACCTGAGGATGACCTCTCCTGGTTTATCGACAACATCGGTGGCTATCACAAAGCTATCAAGATCACATCTTGTATATCCACTTCCTCTGTCACCTTCCTAGATCTTATTGTTTCTTTGGGTACTTCTGGCCTCCACACCTTGGTTTTCTATACTCACAGACGCCCATTGCTATCTTCTCTATACTTCATCCCATTCACCTTCTTGTCGCGACTCTATTCCGTTCTCTCAGTTATTGCGTCTCCGTCGCATCTGCCAGGATGACCAAGATTCCCTCCGACAGGCTCACCTCATGTTAGGTTTCTTCAGCCGCCGGCTTTATCCAGACTCGATCCTCCAGTCTGCCCTCCAGCGGGTCCTCCTTATCTCTCGTCCCGAGGCACTCACCCCTTCCAACCGCCCCCCTTCTGAGAGAACTATACTCACCCTCACATATCATCCTCACAACTTAGCTGCTGTGAGGATACTCAACCGCTACCGTTCCATTCTCCTCTCTGATCCCACTACCCGTCTACTTTTTAGTGATCCCCCGATGATCGCCTTCAAGCGCGACAGGAATTTGGGTGACATTCTGGTTAGGAGCCGTCTCCCTCGCTCCTACCCTCAACACTTCGGTACGGCCCCTTGTGGTCGTAACCCGTATCACCTGTGCCTATGAGCTCCCTACTGACTCGGTCTTATTCCCCAATGGACGGTTCGAGATGAAGCATGGCTTCACATGTGTGTCCTGCAACATCATTTATGCCATTATATGCCAACGATGCCACATGACCTATATTGGCGAGTCTGGTAGAAGATTAGCGGAAAGATTTTGTGAACATCTACGTGATGTCCAACAGAATACTGGCACTCCAGTGTCTTCCCATTTCAACTCCCCAGATCACAAGGGCAAAGACGACATCCGTGTCACTGGCATTGTCCTCCGTCACTCTGGCGACCGCAGCCGATATACTTTGGAAAATCGCCTCATAGTCCAGTATGGTTCGCTGACCCCACGAGGCATGAATGTATCACACTCATACACATAGTTTCCTTTCGGCTGCTCCTTCCCTCTTGCATAGCCCTCTCTACCACCCATGTGGTGGCTCTTTAGTCTATCTACTATGCCACGCTATTCTTAGTTCTTCTCCACTAGTCCCCGTTGAGGCACTTCGGTGTTCTCCTATATACCTTTTTTCTGCGCTACTTAGCCCTCATATGTTTTTATTGCACCACACCCTCATACATCTCACTCTTTCCGCCTTTTGAATACCTGTCATTCCACTGTTCTATTCTTTCTCCTTCGAGTTTGCACACTGACCCCGGTTTGAACCCTTCCACACATACGATTGTCCCCGTATGGACGTGCACATGCATGTATGTGTCCATAGGCACGGGTATTGGTATATATATGTATACGCATATACATGCATGTATATGTGCTCTTGCTTGTATGTATACACATGTATGTGTGTGTACATGTATGTGTATGTTAATATGTATTAGTATGTGCACGTCTTCTTGCACGTGTACATATGTATACACGCATCTGTGTGTGTGTGTGTACATGTGTTTATGGGCCCTTAGATACTTTCAGATATTGCCTGTGCCTTTGTAGTCGACGTACCTAGATAGCGTTCCCCCCACTCGTGTATTTTTAGAACCCTTCACCTCTGACCACAGGATATAAATTACAGCTACACCCGTGTGAAATTCCTTTCATAGCCTGACCACTGTCCACGACACACAGGGAAGTCAACATATTTCGATTATTTTGTTTTTGATGTTTCATTACTAGTTAGCTATGTAGGATTAGTTTTATTTATTCACATATCTGTGTGTGTATGTTGTTTGTTTGTTCCTGCTGAAGGCCTATTGAGCCGAAACGTCGTTCGAATCTGTGTCGTATACTAATCACGTAAAGCTTCTAACATACCATTTTTTTTTCAATTTTTCCTCGAATTCAGCTTTACTGCAGCTTCGCATTTTTATGCATTCATTTGCATTTCTTTGCCTCAACCCCTAGCTATAATAGTTAAGGTTTACCTTGCCAACATTGTTGCTGTAAATGTGGGGGTTTTACTTCTCCAACATGATAGCTATAATAGTTAAGGTTTACCTTGCCAACATTGTTGCTGTAAATGTGGGGGTTTTACCTCTCCAACATGATAGCTATAATAGTTAAGGTTTACCTTGCCAACATTGTTGCTGTAAATGTGGAGGTTTCACTTCTCCAACATGATAGCTATAATAGTTAAGGTTTAACCTTGCCAACATGACAGCTATAATAGTTAAGGTTTACCTTGCCAACATTGTTGCTGCAAATGTGGAGGTTTCACTTCTCCAACATGATAGCTATAATAGTTAAGGTTTAACCTTGCCAACATGACAGCTATAATAGTTAAGGTTTACCTTGCCAACATTGTTGCTATAAATGTGGAGGTTTCACTTCTCCAACATGACAGCTATAATAGTTAAGGTTTAACCTTGCCAACATGACAGCTATAATAGTTAAGGTTTAACCTTGCCAACATGACAGCTATAATAGTTAAGGTTTAACCTTGCAAACATGACAGCTATAATAGTTAAGGTTTAACCTTGCCAACATGACAGCTATAATAGTTAAGGTTTACTTTGCCAACATTGTTGCTGTAAATGTGGGGGTTATTGAGTTATTGAGTTATTTGCGGGTCATCATCATTGCACTCCGAACATGTCCATAGGTGCTCAGATCCCCTCCTCAGCAATTCCCTCAGTGTCCAGCGACTGACGACTCCAGTTCTATGTTGGTTGATAAGTCTTCTTACACGGCCACCAAGTTTCTCATTTCTGGCTGTGCCCATCTTAACTCCCATTTCCATCATCCGAAGAAGCGACGTTGATCTGTGTTTGTCGAAGTCCTGTGCCCTTCCCACATCTCGAAGGGCATTGATGATGTCCGCCCGATCCATCGGTTGCCCGTCCTCAACGACAGCGCAGCTAGCCAACCTGTCCGCTCTCTCATTTCCCCGTACTCCCGCATGTCCAGGGACATAGACAAAGGTGACCTTGTTGCAGCGTTTCTTTCAAACTTCTTTCTGACCTTACTACTTGTACTTTCATTTGACACACATATGTAACTCATCAATCTTTTTAGTACAAGTATAAACAAGGTCTTTATTGGTGTTACTTGACATAGCCTATCGGCGATGATGAATTGTCAAATAACGTTTGTGTGTGGCCGTTTCGTATTCATAAAGTTCTATCTGTGGTTATCTATCTATCTTGTTGACCGTATACTCCGTATAGTATTCTTAAGTACATCTGCCTGTCTCTTTCTGATAGTGCTGAGGAACTAGTCTCTGAATGTGCTCAGTCTGGCCGAGTGTGGCCGAATTGTCTCGAGTCTGGCTGAGTATAGCTGAGTCTGCCCGAGTGTAGCTAAATGTCTCTCTAGCTACTGCCCTTCGCCCCAAAAGCATTCTGGGCCTCTCCTCTCCTAATCTCCCTAGCTCCCAGGGTCTCGGGGTTTAAGTCCCAGGTGACCACACCCCCCCGACCACTGATACGGCCTAACCTACGTCTCTTGACCGTCACTATCTCTCTAGCTCCGCCTTTTTTTAATTATCTCCAAAGTCTTATTACTTTAGGAGTCCAGTCGAACCTGTCCATCTTCCTAAGTCCGTCCCCTAACAACTAAAACTCGAGGCGATTTCCAATTCAGAGACTCAAAGAGTAATCACTGCTGAACGTAAAGATAACCTGGTCTTTTGATTACGCGGGGCAGTTTAGTTGTCCGCTTTCATCTCAGGTCTTCACTGGACTTCAAGGCGTCTGCCGATATAAGAGTTTCCTAGGAACCAGCGGCCGTGTCGTTGCGTTACGCAACTTTGTCGACCAGAGCAAACATCTGTCTGGCTTTAGGCTGACCACCTGTACGCATTTCACTGGTAATCTTCAAGTTGATTACGACTCAGCGACTGAGTTGGGTAGACTTAACGTCTCCTTCCTAATCCTCTGAAGAGTGTCTTTTCTACGCCGCCTAAAACTATCCTACTTCACATCGTCATCGCCTCATTCTTTTATTCTTCTGTCTATCGTCATATTCTTCTATTCTTCCATTATCGCCCATGACTGAGTCACACTATAACATATATCTCCGTCAACATTTCAGTTGAATTGATATATTCATAGATCAATTTAACTCAAAATAAAAACATAGTGTGACTGCTCTCTTTCTACTTCCTTAATGGGCTAACTAATTTCCTTTTTCTCATTGTACATCAATTATTACAACAATTAGAAATACAAATTCAACATCTATAAACTGGAATCTCAAAAGAAAAATCCATCATGTATACAATCATCTTACAACATCGCTCTGCCATGCCACTTTGTTTTGCTTTGAAGCCTCTGACTAACGTGACGTCACTCTGGACCTAGCCTGAATGTAGGCCAGCTAAATTGAGGTCATCGTCTGTTTTGTCTATGTCTAACCCACATTTCTTTCCGTCTCTTAATTTAAACTGGTAGGTTCTGTAATTGGTGTTTACATATACAACATTCATAATTCTACAACAATATCATGACATTCAATAAACATCTTTGCGACACAACATGTGTCTCATGTATACAAAACATTTTGTGGAAACATCAATTCTGAAATATTTAAGGCTCGATCGGCCTTCGCACTGTACTCTCTTAATTGCCTAATAAGACGTGTTTAGTCTTTCTTCGGCATCATATCTGTGCCAGTTCTGAAAAAGAAACAAGACCCGTCTACTCTGTTCTCTTATTCTCCCTGAACACGTGCTCTTCTGGCACTGCTAATAAAGTTGTCTGCATAGCAATACGCTTTCTTACAGAATCTCTTAGCCACAGGCTTAATTTACTGGTCAACTCATGTCGGGTCGACAGTCTTCTTATCTGTTCCTTCTCCCCGCATATTCCTAAATTTTAGGCAATTTTCCCCGTCAACATATAATTACATTTTCATAAAATTGTATTTTAAAAAATGTGCATTTCACAACATGTTTCTCCTCAAATCATACACCCCACAGTCTTGGACAGACCGAACATTGAAGCATAGAGTAATCACAAACACATAGCAATCAAAATTATGACTTAAATTTGATACAGAATCTAGTCTGTCTAGACTTCCATTAAACTATCCACAACACACTTCATACACACATGTGTACATCTCACAATGCTGTTCCACACTTGGAATTCCTATATAACTCATAGAGTCTCTCCATCTCGGGTCACTGACTCTCTCGTCTCTTCTTAGTCTCCTAAGACTCTCTCCATGCATACTCTATTTCCTGTAAATTCTGAGTTCTCTTAACTCTACTCAAACTTTTTAAACCGATGTAAACATGGCTACCATTTTGTTTGTTTTCTTCAGGTGACTCACTAACATCTTCATACATATAGTTCTGTCTCCTCATTAAAGCAACAGTACATTCACAGACTCCTACTCATCATTCAGTGCACACTGACATTATACATATAAAATTCGTCTCAAAGTTAGTAGACTCATACACATTATTAGTTACAACATCCACAAGTAAAATAATTACAATTCTTAATATGTATGTTTCTTCTTTTGTATCTTTTATCTCTTCCATCACTAGTGGTTGCCAGGTCTCCTCTTTCTGACCTATGATCTTCTCTGAATCTGTTACCTTTATCTATTTCTTTCTGGTGGTCAACAAACTCTTGCCGTCGTCCCAATCGTATGGCAAAAGGCAGGTCTACTTTGACTCTTTCATCGTCTTTTCTTCTTCTTTCAGCGATAATGGCATCACGTTCTGGTGTTCCCAATGGCCAAAATTTCACTTGCTCTGCCTTTTCTATTTGGGTCTTTTCAAACTCTTCATTTATGGCAGCAACCCTCCTTTCTCGTATTGTAGGCAATCTGTCAGTTTCAGGACGTTTCTTGCTACCTTTTACCCCATCTGCCATATCCTCTAATTCCTTGTCCATTTCACGCGCATATTTATCAGCTGCTTTCTCTAATGCATGAAACACTGCTAGTTCGTTAATTTTCTTCTCAGCACTTTTACTTACAACCTCTACACTATTTGTATCACTGTTGCGTTCTATCCTATCAAGTTTCCCTTTCTCGTTTTCCTTTTTCAAATTTTCTGTAGTAGATTTCTTTCGCCTTAGAGACGCTACCTCTTCCTCTAAGTCAGACTTCTCTCGTATTAGGTTCTTTACTTTGTCATCTACTTCTGATTTCTCCTTTCTTAAACTTACAACTAAATCCTTGGACACTTTAACTTCACCTAAAAGTTGGCTATTCTGTGCTTTCATCTCATCAACTTCTCGAATCATACATACACTGTGTCTGTCAGTCTCAGACTCTTGTTCTTCAAGCTCTTTAATTCTTGTCTCTAGACACTTGTTTTTGCACTCTAGCCTATCTACTGTGTCTTTCAGCTCTAGTAGCATCAACTCATCTCTTTCACTTCTCTTTTCCATAATTCTTATCTCGGCATCTTTTCTTGATATCACATCTTCTAGGATGTTTGTAGCCACACAGGCGTCTCTAACTTGTTTCTTCACCTCCCTCGTTTGTGTTATCTTATCATTATGTTTAGTTTGTCCTCTAACCTCTACAGTCTGTGTTTGTGCACTGCTTACCTGTGTCACTAATACTTCTCTATCAGTACCTTCTGTTTGTGTAGCACTGTCGATCATTCTGTTCTCAGTCTCTTCTAATTCCTTCTCCTTTCTGATTAATTTGTATTGTTTCAGGCTAGACAGCCTGTTTGTCTTGATGTTTGGGCCGTTTGATTTGGACCACTTGGTCGTTCTCGCATCCACGTGCTTGGTTGCGCGCTTCTCTTTGACTCCAGAGGGATCTTGCCAACCACGCCAGGGTGTTTGGTTAATATGCTGTGGCCAAAAGTTTGATTTACCATTCACTTTATTAATTTCAATCCTGTCTACACTATTTATTTCATAGCTCTTACGTCCAGCAGTTTGTCTTTTGTCATTCCATCTCCACCTAGATTCCTGGGGTGCTAATCTTCTTCCGTGAACATGCCTTGTTTCCCTTCTCACTGCATATACTTCTTTACTCAATTCACTTAGTCGTCCCTTATTTCTCCATCTAATACTCGCTTGATTAACTTCCCTAGGCTTTTCTACTATTTTTCTTTTATTAAACCATTCACTGATGGTTGGGCGTTCTTCAGGTAGGTTTAAATTCAATTTCTTCATGAACCCGATTTCTTTAATAGAGACATTAATAGCTTCATCTAGCGTCTCGGGGTTCAGCCTCGCTAAGTGTAGTTTTAGATCTGTGGATATTAGTCCATCTATAAAAGTCTCTATTAATTGTCTACCAAAATTATCTTTTTCTAAACCAGATTCCTCTGCTAGCTCTAAAAGTCTATTACTGTATGCAGTTATTGTCTCCCCTCTTTCTTGTTTAAACTTCCTCAAAAGTATGAAAGCAGTGTAGGCATCTCCTACAGCAGCATACCTAGTTTTTAATTCTATCTTGAGGGACTTCCATGTGCTTGAAGGTTCATTCTTTAGCCTTCTCTGGATGAAGTCAGATACTTCGCCTCTACTTGTTTTAAAAGCTATTAATTTCTTGTCTTCCTCATTTATAGGAAAAATGAGAGCATACTTTTCAATTTCTGCCATCCATTGTCTGAACATGGATGGGTCGCCAGAGTAATTTGAGATACTGGCACTCATTTCTTGCTGTCTAAAACTATTTTCTAAACCGGTGATGACTCTACTAATTTCTTGCAGGGTCTGCAAAGTGGGAGTCATGCCTCTCTTCATCTTGATAATTAATTAATTAATTATAAATTAAGTATAAATTAACACACAAGTTATTTAGATCAGTCAAAGAATTTCTACTTTCTTCCACTAACACTCAAGAAAAACTTATTTACTTCACACAACCTTGTTACAACATATCATATGCATCTCTAAAATATATAAGAAAAATCCAACTTACATGCTTCTGAAGTCCATGGAATACCTAACACACTTATGTAACATCCTAACAACTACACAATAATATACTAATTTAAAACAATAATTAACTACTTAGTCTTCTTTCAGGTTCTCAATGTGGACATCATTTTCACATTTTGTTCTCTCTGTCTATTTCACTTTTACTTCTTTCCTTACAGGAAGTTCTACTTTATGAATATGAATGTTCACTTCTACTTTGATATAGCTCGGGGAAAGATCACTGCGGGTTGGCACTTCTAGTCGCTTCTTCGGGATTTTAAGATAAACAGGGTGTAGTCTCACAAACAGGCAGCCATTCTTACGCTGGACTTCGATGTACTATTTTGGACACAGATGGCTAGGCTTGATTAACTTCTGTAGACAAGGTTCGCTGGTGTGTTGTACACAAACACATTACTAGGCTCAACTTCATGGGTACTTGCAAATTATGAGGACGGCACTCGTTGCTGGAAGTACTTCTTGGTTATACTGGAAGTACGTAGGTGGACGTCTTGGTTAATTAAGAGAAAATTCTTACTCTTTTTTTTTTTTTCTCTCCAGGTCCTTTCTAAAGTATAGAATCCTGGTCACGGCACCAGAAAGTAATGGGATGTTGCAGCGTTTCTTTCAAACTTCTTTCTGACCTTACTACTTGTACTTTCATTTGACACACATATGTAACTCATCAATCTTTTTAGTACAAGTATAAACAAGGTCTTTATTGGTGTTACTTGACATAGCCTATCGGCGATGATGAATTGTCAAATAACGTTTGTGTGTGGCCGTTTCGTATTCATAAAGTTCTATCTGTGGTTATCTATCTATCTTGTTGACCGTATACTCCGTATAGTATTCTTAAGTACATCTGCCTGTCTCTTTCTGATAGTGCTGAGGAACTAGTCTCTGAATGTGCTCAGTCTGGCCGAGTGTGGCCGAATTGTCTCGAGTCTGGCTGAGTATAGCTGAGTCTGCCCGAGTGTAGCTAAATGTCTCTCTAGCTACTGCCCTTCGCCCCAAAAGCATTCTGGGCCTCTCCTCTCCTAATCTCCCTAGCTCCCAGGGTCTCGGGGTTTAAGTCCCAGGTGACCACACCCCCCCGACCACTGATACGGCCTAACCTACGTCTCTTGACCGTCACTATCTCTCTAGCTCCGCCTTTTTTTAATTATCTCCAAAGTCTTATTACTTTAGGAGTCCAGTCGAACCTGTCCATCTTCCTAAGTCCGTCCCCTAACAACTAAAACTCGAGGCGATTTCCAATTCAGAGACTCAAAGAGTAATCACTGCTGAACGTAAAGATAACCTGGTCTTTTGATTACGCGGGGCAGTTTAGTTGTCCGCTTTCATCTCAGGTCTTCACTGGACTTCAAGGCGTCTGCCGATATAAGAGTTTCCTAGGAACCAGCGGCCGTGTCGTTGCGTTACGCAACTTTGTCGACCAGAGCAAACATCTGTCTGGCTTTAAGCTGACCACCTGTACGCATTTCACTGGTAATCTTCAAGTTGATTACGACTCAGCGACTGAGTTGGGTAGACTTAACGTCTCCTTCCTAATCCTCTGAAGAGTGTCTTTTCTACGCCGCCTAAAACTATCCTACTTCACATCGTCATCGCCTCATTCTTTTATTCTTCTGTCTATCGTCATATTCTTCTATTCTTCCATTATCGCCCATGACTGAGTCACACTATAACAACCTTACGTATTTTGGATTTCTGCAACGACTCTACCCAATGCATGCGTACATAGCCCGCCTCCACTTTTTTTATCATGCTCATCGAATCACTAAGTATACATGCGTGGATGTAGTCTTGTGACTCTAACCATTTGAATGCCTTGGTCACTGCCATCACCTCCATTGTCATGCTACTCGTGGTCATGGCGTATGCACCACTGTCTTCCTTGGCTATTCTGCCTGCCGAAAGTGCTGTAAATGCCCATGCACTTTTTTCGTGTCGTCTTACAGATCCGTCTGTATAGATGACTGCATCTTTCTCATCGGTGTTATCGCAGATGAGACCGTTGACCTCAGCATTAACCACGACTGGGTTCTGTTCCCTACTTTTCCTGTCGAGTGTGACAATACATGAGAAAGTCCCCTTGAATGACGTAGGCACCGGTATCCACTCCTCACCAACGCTGATATTGGTAAGCCCACAGACCTGTTTGATGACATCTTCTGCTCGGCCCACCCATGATTTGCCTCTTTTTAGCCTGGTACCTTTCTCTGTGTTGAGCACGTGGTGCAATGGATGCTCTGTATCTGTACTAATCTTCAGGTATGCTCGTGCTCTCCAGATCTTGATTCTGTCATCCATGGTTGGAAAGTCAAGAAGATACCTCATTGCCACACAGGGAGTGTCCCTCGTACATCCCAGGATAATGCGCATGGCTTCATTTTGTATTTTCTCCAGCCTATCAATTTGAGTCGTACTGACAGTAAGAATGGCCAGGGCATACTCGATTGGTGCGAGGACTAATCCCTGGAACAGAAGAGTAAGTAGCCTCTGCTCGATGTTGGCAGCTGCCATGACCTTCAAGGCGGCTAATCCTTTGCGGGATTTTGTTATCACATGGTCAACGTGGTCCCGAAAACACAGGCTGCGATCAAACTTAACTCCGAGGTATGTCATCAACTTGTCCCTGGTCACCTCATCAGCTCCCATTCGTACTACCGGTGTGGTCGTATTAACGATATGATTGTTAAGGGAGAACCATGAAACTGATGCTTTATTAGGATTAACCAAGGCACCTGAAACCCCACACCAGGAAGAAATGCGATCGAGTTCGTCTTGCATTGTGGAGGCGATTCCCCGTCTGTCTCTTCCCTGTCGATATACCAGAATATCATCAGCAAAAGTCATAGTTCTTCCCCTCCCATCCAGCTGTTGTTCCGTGATCGTTATTGTGTACACGTTAAATAGAACTGGTGACAATGGTGAGCCTTGTGGCAACCCTGGACAAATGGATGTTGGCTCGGAAGACAAACTTCCACATCTGAGTATCACCTTCCTCTGAAACAGTGCCGCGGCGATCCATCTTATGAGGAAGGGGTTCACCGCCAGTTTGAGAAGCATATGCATGAGATATTCAAATGGTACCCTGTTGTATGCATCCTCCAGATCTATAGCAGCAGCACATGTCTCCTCCATGTGGGGGTTTTACCTCTCCAACATGATAGCTATAATAGTTAAGGTTTAACCTTGCCAACATGACAGCTATATTAGTTAAGGTTTACCTTGCCAACATGACAGCTATAATAGTTAATGTTTAACCTTGCCAACATGATAGCAATAATAGTTAAGGTTTAACTTTGCCAACATTGTTACTATAATCAGCGCCGACTGGAACGGAAAGCCTGCCCGCTCAGCGCAGTCTTGACTGATGACGTCATTACAATGGTACTGCTATTCAACCCACTGTTTGCGGTTGTAGTGCTCGCGATGAGTTTTTTTTTATGTATATGAACATAAATGTAAAAAAAAAAAACTACAGTAAAATATATAGAACACTTAGCTGCCACTGGGAAACATATGGAAATCCAAAGAAATTAGGTTAAATACAAAAATAAAAATTTTCAACTCAAATGTTAAGTCGGTCCTATTATATGGCTGTGAAACATGGACAATTACAAAATTGACAATCACGAAGGTACAGACTTTCATTAATGGATGCTTGCGCAGAATAAAGGGATGGAAATGGCAGGACAAAGTCACTAACGTGGAATTAAGGAAATGTACCGGTCAAATACCAGTGGATAAAGAGATACAGCGAAGACGATGGCGATGGATAGGACACACACTACGTAAGCCAAATGAGAGTATTACACTACAGGCGCTTTTTTGGAATCCCAGGGGAAAAGACAAAGAGGAAGACCAAGGAATTCTTGGAGAAGACAGATCGAAGCAAAGATGAAGATGATGGGGAAGACATAGAATGATCTTAAAAGAATTGCAAAAAACAGAACGACTTGGAAAGTGTTTGTTGAAGACCTATGCTCCACTGGGAGCTAAAAGGAAGAAGAAGAAGACTTAGTTGCCAGTCATTATAGACAGGAAAATAGCAACATCAGTCGCCGTCAATGTTCATCAAAATAAAACATTTGTAATTACATCTCAGTATCAGATGAATAAAAGAAATAATCATGAAGAAAACTGCTGGACGAACTATACAGAATTGTTGCCAATTTTCTTTTAAGAAGCCCCAGATTGTGCAGATTTCATCATTACCTTATCATTTTACATGTTTCTATAGTTGTTGAGAAATACATCGCACAAAATATCATTGATCTTGGGACAACTTTCATATTGGAACAACTTTCATCTCGGGACTTTTGTCTTAGGACAACTTTCATCTTGGGATTTTTATCTTAGGACAACATTCAACTCGGGACTTTTATCTTGGGACAACTTTCATCTGGGGACAAGATTAAACTTGGGATAACTTTCACCTTGGGACAATTTTCATTTCGGGACTTTTACTTTTGTACAACTTTTATCTTGGGACAACTTTAAAAATGGGACAACTTTTATCTTGCGACAACTTTAAACTTGGGACGGAAAACTTTAAAATTGGGACAACTTTCATCTAGGGACAAATTTAAACGTAGGACAACTTTTATCTTGGGACAACGTTCATCATGTGACAACTTTAAACTTGGGACAACTTTAACCTCGGGACTTTTATCTTGTGAAAATTTTTAACGTGGGACAACTTTCATTTTGGGACAACTTTAAACTTGGGATAACTTTCATCTTTGGACAACTTTAAACTTAGGACAACTTTAAACGTGGAACAACTTTCTTCTTGGACAACTTTAAAATTGGGACAACTTTAAACTTGGGACAACTTTATATCTGGGACAACTTTAAACTTGGGACAACTTTAAACTTAGGACAACTTTCATCTTGCGACAACTTTCATCATGGGACAACTTTAAAATTGGGACAACCTTCATGTCGGGACTTTTATTTTTGAAACAGATTAAACATGGGACAACCTTAATTTTGGGACAACTTTAAAATTGGGATTACTTTCGTCTTGGGATAACTTTCAACTTGAGACAACTTTCATCTTGGGACAACTTTAATCTTGGGACAACTTTCATCTCGGGAGAATCTTCAACTTGGAACAACTTTCATCTTGGGACATTTTTCTTGGGACAAATTTCAACTTTGTATAACTTTCTTCTCGGGGAAATCTTCAACTTGGGACAACCTTTATCATAGGACTTTTATCTTGGGACAATTTTCAATTTGCGGCAAATTTCACCTTGGGGCACCTTTCAACTTGGGACTTTTATCTTGGGACAACTTTCATCTTGGGATTTTTATCTTAGGACAATATTCAACTCGGGACTTTTATCTTGGGACAACTCTCATCTGGGGACAAGATTAAACTTGGGATAACTTTCACCTTGGGACAACTTTCATTTCGGGACTTTTACCTTTGTACAACTTTCATCTTGGGACAACTTTAAAAAAGGGACAACTTTATCTTGGGACAACTTGGGACGGACAACTTTCACCTTGGGACAACTTTCATCTTGGGACAAATTTAAACTTAGGACAACTTTTATCTTGGGACAACGTTCATCATGTGACAACTTTAAACTTGGGACAACTTTAACCTCGGGACTTTTATCTTGTGAAAATTTTTAATGTGGGACAACTTTAAACTTAGGACAACTTTAAACTTGGGATAACTTTCATCTTTGGACAACTTTAAACTTAGGACAACTTTAAACGTGGAACAACTTTCTTCTTGGGACAACTTTAAAATTGGGACAACTTTAAACTTGGGACAACTTTAAATCTGGGACAACTTTAAACTTGGGGCAACTTTAAACTTAGGACAACTTTCATCTTGCGACAACTTTCATAACGGGAGAACTTTAAAATTGGGACAACCTTCATGTCGGGACTTTGATTTTTGAAAAAAATTAAACTTGGGACAACTTTCATCTCGGGAGAATCTTCAACTTGAAACAACTTTCATCTTGGGACATTTTTCTAGGTACAAATTTCAACTTTGTATAACTTTCTTCTCGGGGAAATCTTCAACTTGGGACAACCTTTATCATGGGACTTTTATCTTGGGACAATTTTCAATTTGCGGCAACTTTCACCTTGGGGCACCTTTCAACTTGGGACTTTTATCTTGGGACAACTTTCATCTTTGGGACGACTTTCCTTTTGGAGTAAATTTCAACTTGGAACAACTTTCAACTTGCGACCTTTATTGTAGGACAACTTTCATCTTGGAACAACTTTCATCTTGGGACAACTTTCAACTTGAACACCTTTCAACTTCGGACAACTTTCATCTTGGGACAATTTTCAACTTGGGACTTTTATCTTGGGACAACTTTCATCGTGGCACAACCACTGTCACAGACAATTCACAACCAGTGTCTCTGGATGATGTCCGGGATAATATACTTCAGGACTTTTTGATGATGTAAACAAGACTGAAATCTCTCTCTGACAACATTTTTTGAATGACGGCAAACGCTATAAATGCCAACATATTTACCAGTTTGGAAGGATGAGTTTGCTATGTTTATATCGCAAATATGATTTGCAACCAGTTCAATACCTTAAGAGCTTGCTGAAGCTAATTTTCTGAATTTAATGGGTCAGGTAGACAAAGCAGTTGGCATTCTCTGATAAATCTGTAACAGGATGCTGATTGTACATTATGGAAGCCAAGCCGATAGTGCATGAATGTTTTCTGGTATCTACAACATTGAGAAATTACGGCTGTTCTGCAGCAAATACCAATTTCTTATCCTTAATACCTCATATTTTGAATTTTTATATCGTCAAACCAACAACACACGACACGTTACTGTAGGCTTTCACTACAAGGCCATGCACACTTTTATTGTATGGATTGCTAGGTCTTTCGTGTTTCTCCGTGCAATCTAACTACCACGTTCTAATGACAATGTTCTCACTACCCCAATCTAACTACCACAATCTAACTACCACAATCTAACTACCACAATCTAACTACCCCAATCTAACTACCACAATCTAACTACCCCAATCTAACTACCCCAATCTAACTACCACGTTCTAATGACAATGTTCTCACTACCCCAATCTAACTACCACAATCTAACTACCACAATCTAACTACCACAATCTAACTACCCCAATCTAACTACCACAATCTAACTACCCCAATCTAACTACCCCAATCTAACTACCACAATCTAACTACCACAATCTAACTACCACGTTCTAACGACAATGTTCTCACTACCCCAATCTAACTACCACAATCTAACTACCACAATCTAACTACCACAATCTAACTACCACAATCTAACTACCAGGTTCTAACGACAATGTTCTCACTACCCCAATCTAACTACCCCAATCTAACTCCCACAATCTAACTACCACAATCTAACTACCACAATCTAACTACCACAATCTAACTACCCCAATCTAACTACCACGTTATAACGACAATGTTCTCACTACCCCAATCTAACTATCCAAATCTAACTACCCCAATCTAACTACCACAATCTAACTACCACAATCTAACTACCACAATCTAACTACCACAATCTAACTACCACAATCTAACTACCACAATCTAACTACCACAATCTAACTACCACAATCTAACTACCACAATCTAACTACCACAATCTAACTACCCCTATCTAACTACCACGTTCTAACGACAATGTTCTCACTACCCCAATCTAACTACCTCAATCTAACTCCCACAATCTAACTCCCACAATCTAACTACCACGTTCTAACGACAATGTTCAAACTACCCCAATCTAACTACCTCAATCTAACTACCTCAATCTAACTACCACAATCTAACTACCACAATCTAACTACCACAATCTAACTACCCCAATCTAACTACCACGTTCTAACGACAATGTTCTCACTACCCCAATCTAACTACCCCAATCTAACTACCTCAATCTAACTCCCACAATCTAACTACCACAATCTAACTACCCCAATCTAACTACCTCAATCTAACTACCACAATCTAACTCCCACAATCTAACTACCACAATCTAACTACCCCAATCTAACTACCTCAATCTAACTCCCACAATCTAACTCCCACAATCTAACTCCCACAATCTAACTACCACAATCTAACTACCACAATCTAACTACCCCAATCTAACTACCTCAATCTAACTACCACGTTCTAACGACAATGTTCTCACTACCCCAATCTAACTACCCCAATCTAACTACCTCAATCTAACTCCCACAATCTAACTACCACAATCTAACTACCACAATCTAACTACCACAATCTAACTACCCCAATCTAACTACCACGTTCTAACGACAATGTTCTCACTACCCCAATCTAACTAGCCCAATCTAACTACCACGTTATAACGACAATGTTCTCACTACTCCAATCTAACTACCCCAATCTAACTACCCCATTCTAACTACCACGTTCTAACGACAATGTTCTCACTACCACAATCTAACTACCCCAATCTAACTACCCCAATCTAACTACCCCAATCTAACTACCCCAATCTAACTACCACAATCTAACTACCACAATCTAACTACCACGTTCTAACTACCACAATCTAACTACCACAATCTAATTACCACGTTCAAACTACCACAATCTAACTACCACTTTCTAACTACCACAATCTAACTACCACGTTCTAACTACCACAATCTAACTACCACAATCTAATTACCAGGATCTAGCTACCGCAATCTAACTACCACAATCTAACTACCACGTTCTAACTACCGCAATCTAACTACCACAATCTAACTACCACAATCTAACTACCACAATCTAACTACCACAATCTAACTACCACGTTCTAACTACCGCAATCTAACTACCACAATCTAACTACCACAATCTAACTACCACAATCTAACTACCACGTTCTAACTACCGCAATCTAACTACCACAATCTAACTACCACAATCTAACTACCACAATCTAACTACCGCAATCTAACTACCACAATCAATCTACCACAATCTAACTACCACAATCTAACTACCACAATCTAACGACAACGTTCTAACTACCGCAATCTAACTACCACAATCTAACTACTACAATCTAACTACCACAATCTAACTACCACAATCTAACGACAACGTTCTAACTACCACAATCTAACTACCACAATCTAACTACCACGATCTAACTACCACAATCTAACTACCACAATCTAACGACAACGTTCTAACTACCACAATCTAACTACCACAATCTAACTACCACGATCAAACTACCACGATCTAACTACCACAATCTAACTACCACAATCTAACTACCACGATCTAACTACCACGATCTAACTACCACAATCTAACTACTTAGTGAGGAAATGAAAATACTACTCGACTGTAATCTCAGTTGTTTTATTGTTTCTAGTGTGAAGGGCATGTGTTTCATGGTTAGACAACAATTGACTGCGAGTCCACATTTTCTACTTAACCTTCAATCAGCAAAAGTATATTCGTCAAGGTCAGTAAATAACACAAATCTTGACAACAAATGAGGGGACTTCTAGATGAGCTTCTTCTGGTCTTGTTCTCATTCTCGTAGGTGACTTCCATTCTTCTAGTCTTGATCTCATCCGTCCTCGTAGTTGACTTTCATTCTTCTAGTCTTGTTCTCATCCTCGTAGTTGACTTCCATTCTTCTAGTCTTGTTCTCATCCTCGTAGTTGACTTTCATTCTTCTAGTCTTGTTCTCATCCTCGTAGTTGACTTCCATTCTTCTGGTCTTGTTCTCATCCTCGTAGTTGACTTCCATTATTCTAGTCTTGTTCTCATCCTCGTAGTTGACTTCCAGTCTTCTAGTCTTGTTCTCATCCTCGTAGTTGACTTCCATTCTTCTAGTCTTGATCTCATCCTCGTAGTTGATTTCCAGTCTTCTAGTCTTGTTCTCATCCTCGTAGTTGACTTCCAGTCTTCTAGTCTTGTTCTCATCCTCGTAGTTAACTTCCAGTCTTCTAGTCTTGTTCTTATCCTCGTAGTTGACTTCCAGTCTTCTAGTCTTGTTCTCATCCTCGTAGTTAACTTCCAGTCTTCTAGTCTTGTTCTCATCCTCGTAGTTGTCTTCCAGTCTTCAGGTCTTGTTCTCATCCTCGTAGTTGACTTCCAGTCTTCTAGTCTTGTTCTCATCCTCGTAGGTGACTTCCAGTCTTCAGATCTTGTTCTCATCCTCGTAGTTGACTTCCAGTCTTCAGGTCTTGTTCTCATCCTCGTAGTTGACTTTCATTCTTCTAGTCTTGTTCTCATCCTCGTAGTTGACTTCCAGTCTTCAGGTCTTGTTCTCATCCTAGTAGTTGACTTTCATTCTTCTAGTCTTGTTCTCATCCTCGTAGTTGTCTTCCAGTCTTCAGTTCTTGTTTTCATCCTCGTAGGTGACTTCCATTCTTCTAGTCTTGTTCTCATCCTCGTAGTTGACTTCCAGTCTTCAGGTCTTGTTCTCATCCTCGTAGTTGACTTCCAGTCTTCAGGTCTTGTTCTCATCCTCGTAGTTGACTTCCAGTCTTCTAGTCTTGTTCTCATCCTCGTAGTTGACTTCCAGTCTTCTAGTCTTGTTCTCATCCTCGTAGTTGACTTTCATTCTTCTAGTCTTGTTCTCATCCTCGTAGTTGTCTTCCAGTCTTCAGGTCTTGTTCTCATCCTCGTAGGTGACTTCCATTCTTCTAGTCTTGTTCTCATCCTCGTAGTTGACTTCCAGTCTTCAGGTCTTGTTCTCATCCTCGTAGTTGACTTCCAGTCTTCAGGTCTTGTTCTCATCCTCGTAGTTGACTTTCATTCTTCTAGTCTTGTTCTCATCCTCGTAGTTGACTTCCAGTCTTCAGGTCTTGTTCTCATCCTCGTAGTTGACTTCCAGTCTTCAGGTCTTGTTCTCATCCTCGTAATTGTCTTCCAGTCTTCAGGTCTTGTTCTCATCCTCGTAGTTGTCTTCCAGTCTTCTAGTCTTGTTCTCATCCTCGTAGTTGACTTCCAGTCTTCTAGTCTTGTTCTCATCCTCGTAGTTAACTTCCAGTCTTCTAGTCTTGTTCTCATCCTCGTAGTTAACTTCCAGTCTTCAGGTCTTGTTCTCATCCTCGTAGTTGTCTTCCAGTCTTCAGGTCTTGTTCTCATCTTCGTAGTTGACTTTCATTCTTCTAGTCTTGTTCTCATCCTCGTAGTTGACTTCCAGTCTTCAGGTCTTGTTCTCATCCTCGTAGTTGACTTCCAGTCTTCAGGTCTTGTTCTCATCCTCGTAGTTGTCTTCCAGTCTTCAGGTCTTGTTCTCATCCTCGTAGTTGTCTTCCAGTCTTCTAGTCTTGTTCTCATCCTCGTAGTTGACTTCCAGTCTTCTAGTCTTGTTCTCATCCTCGTAGTTAACTTCCAGTCTTCTAGTCTTGTTCTCATCCTCGTAGTTAACTTCCAGTCTTCTAGTCTTGTTCTCATCCTCGTAGTTGTCTTCCAGTCTTCAGGTCTTGTTCTCATCCTCGTAGTTGACTTCCTGTCTTCAGGTCTTGTTCTCATCCTCGTAGTTGACTTCCAGTCTTCTAGTCTTGTTCTCATCCTCGTAGTTGACTTCCAGTCTTAAGATCTTGTTCTCATCCTCGTAGTTGACTTCCAGTCTTCAGGTCTTGTTCTCATCCTCGTAGTTGACTTTCATTCTTCTAGTCTTGTTCTCATCCTCGTAGTTGTCTTCCAGTCTTCAGGTCTTGTTCTCATCCTCGTAGGTGACTTCCATTCTTCTAGTCTTGTTCTCATCCTCGTAGTTGACTTCCAGTCTTCAGGTCTTGTTCTCATCCTCGTAGTTGACTTCCAGTCTTCAGGTCTTGTTCTCATCCTCGTAGTTGACTTTCATTCTTCTAGTCTTGTTCTCATCCTCGTAGTTGACTTCCAGTCTTCAGGTCTTGTTCTCATCCTCGTAGTTGACTTCCAGTCTTCAGGTCTTGTTCTCATCCTCGTAGTTGTCTTCCAGTCTTCAGGTCTTGTTCTCATCCTCGTAGTTGTCTTCCAGTCTTCTAGTCTTGTTCTCATCCTCGTAGTTGACTTCCAGTCTTCTAGTCTTGTTCTCATCCTCGTAGTTAACTTCCAGTCTTCTAGTCTTGTTCTCATCCTCGTAGTTAACTTCCAGTCTTCAGGTCTTGTTCTCATCCTCGTAGTTGACTTCCAGTCTTCTAGTCTTGATCTCATCCTCGTAGTTGACTTCCAGTCTTCAGATCTTGTTCTCATCCTCGTAGTTGACTTCCAGTCTTCAGGTCTTGTTCTCATCCTCGTAGTTGACTTTCATTCTTCTAGTCTTGTTCTCATCCTCGTAGTTGACTTCCAGTCTACAGGTCTTGTTCTCATCCTCGTAGTTGACTTTCATTCTTCTAGTCTTGTTCTCATCCTCGTAGTTGTCTTCCAGTCTTCAGGTCTTGTTCTCATCCTCGTAGTTGACTTCCAGTCTTCAGGTCTTGTTCTCATCCTCGTAGTTGACTTCCAGTCTTCAGGTCTTGTTCTCATCCTCGTAGTTGACTTCCAGTCTTCAGGTCTTGATCTCATCCTCGTAGTTGACTTTCATTCTTCTAGTCTTGTTCTCATCCTCGTAGTTGACTTTCATTCTTCTAGTCTTGTTCTCATCCTCGTAGTTGACTTTCATTCTTCTAGTCTTGTTCTCATCCTCGTAGTTGACTTTCATTCTTCTAGTCTTGTTCTCATCCTCGTAGTTGACTTTCATTCTTCTAGTCTTGTTCTCATCCTCGTAGTTGACTTCCAGTCTTCAGGTCTTGTTCTCATCCTCGTAGTTGACTTCCAGTCTTCAGATCTTGTTCTCATCCTCGTAGTTGACTTCCAGTCTTCTAGTCTTGTTCTCATCCTCGTAGTTGACTTTCATTCTTCTAGTCTTGTTCTCATCCTCGTAGTTGACTTCCAGTCTTCAGGTCTTGTTCTCATCCTCGTAGTTGACTTCCAGTCTTCTAGTCTTGTTCTCATCCTCGTAGTTGTCTTCCAGTCTTCAGGTCTTGTTCTCATCCTCGTAGTTGTCTTCCAGTCTTCAGGTCTTGTTCTCATCCTCGTAGTTGTCTTCCAGTCTTCAGGTCTTGTTCTCATTCTCGTTGTTGTCTTCCAGTCTTCAGGTCTTGTTCTCATCCTCTTAGTTGACTTTCATTCTTCTAGTCGTGTTCTCATCCTCGTAGTTGACTTCCAGTCTTCAGGTCTTGTTCTCATCCTCGTTGTTGACTTCTAGTCTTCAGGTCTTGTTCTCATCCTCGTAGTTGACTTCCAGTCTTTTAGTCTTGTTCTCATCCTCGTAGTTGACTTCCAGTCTTCAGGTCTTGTTCTCATCCTCGTAGTTGACTTCCAGTCTTCAGGTCTTGTTCTCATCCTCGTAGTTGTCTTCCAGTCTTTTAGTCTTGTTCTCATCCTCGTAGTTGACTTCCAGTCTTTTAGTCTTGTTCTCATCCTCGTAGTTGTCTTCCAGTCTTTTAGTCTTGTTCTCATCCTCGTAGTTGTCTTCCAGTCTTCTAGTCTTGTTCTCATCCTCGTAGTTAACTTCCAGTCTTCAGGTCTTGTTCTCATCCTCGTAGTTGACTTCCAGTCTTCTAGTCTTGATCCCATCCTCGTAGTTGACTTCCAGTCTTCAGATCTTGTTCTCATCCTCGTAGTTGACTTCCAGTCTTCAGGTCTTGTTCTCATCCTCGTAGTTGACTTTCATTCTTCTAGTCTTGTTCTCATCCTCGTAGTTGACTTCCAGTCTTCAGGTCTTGTTCTCATCCTCGTAGTTGACTTTCATTCTTCTAGTCTTGTTCTCATCATCGTAGTTGACTTTCATTCTTCTAGTCTTGTTCTCATCCTCGTAGTTGACTTTCATTCTTCTAGTCTTGTTCTCATCCTCGTAGTTGACTTCCAGTCTTCAGGTCTTGTTCTCATCCTCGTAGTTGACTTCCAGTCTTCTAGTCTTGTTCTCATCCTCGTAGTTGTCTTCCAGTCTTCAGGTCTTGTTCTCATCCTCGTAGTTGTCTTCCAGTCTTCAGGTCTTGTTCTCATCCTCGTAGTTGTCTTCCAGTCTTCAGGTCTTGTTCTCATCCTCGTTGTTGTCTTCCAGTCTTCGGGTCTTGTTCTCATCCTCGTAGTTGACTTTCATTCTTCTAGTCGTGTTCTCATCCTCGTAGTTGACTTCCTGTCTTCAGATCTTGTTCTCATCCTCGTTGTTGACTTCCAGTCTTCAGGTCTTGTTCTCATCCTCGTAGTTGACTTCCAGTCTTTTAGTCTTGTTCTCATCCTCGTAGTTGACTTCCAGTCTTCAGGTCTTGTTCTCATCCTCGTAGTTGACTTCCAGTCTTCAGGTCTTGTTCTCATCCCCGTAGTTGTCTTCCAGTCTTTTAGTCTTGTTCTCATCCTCGTAGTTGACTTCCAGTCTTTTAGTGTTGTTCTCATCCTCGTAGTTGTCTTCCAGTCTTTTAGTCTTGTTCTCATCCTCGTAGTTGTCTTCCAGTCTTCTAGTCTTGTTCTCATCCTCGTAGTTAACTTCCAGTCTTCAGGTCTTGTTCTCATCCTCGTAGTTGACTTCCAGTCTTCTAGTCTTGATCTCATCCTCGTAGTTGACTTCCAGTCTTCAGATCTTGTTCTCATCCTCGTAGTTGACTTCCAGTCTTCTAGTCTTGTTCTCATCCTCGTAGTTGTCTTCGAGTCTTCTAGTCTTGTTCTCATCCTCGTAGTTGACTTCCAGTCTTCTAGTCTTTATCTCATCCTCGTAGGTGACTTCCAGTCTTCTAGTCTTGTTCTCATCCTCGTAGTTGACTTCCAGTCTTCTAGTCTTGTTCTCATCCTCGTAGGTGACTTCCAGTCTTCTAGTCTTGTTCTCATCCTCGTAGTTGACTTCCAGTCTTCTAGTCTTGTTCTCATCCTCGTAGTTGACTTCCAGTCTTCTAGTCTTGTTCTCATCCTCGTAGGTGACTTCCAGTCTTCTAGTCTTGTTCTCATCCTCGTAGTTGACTTCCAGTCTTCTAGTCTTGTTCTCATCCTCGTAGTTGACTTCCAGTCTTCTAGTCTTGTTCTCATCCTCGTAGGTGACTTCCAGTCTTCTAGTCTTGTTCTCATCCTCGTAGTTGACTTCCAGTCTTCTAGTCTTGTTCTCATCCTCGTAGTTGACTTCCAGTCTTCTAGTCTTGTTCTCATCCTCGTAGGTGACTTCCAGTCTTCTAGTCTTGTTCTCATCCTCGTAGGTGACTTCCAGTCTTCTAGTCTTGTTCTCATCCTCGTAGTTGACTTCCAGTCTTCTAGTCTTGTTCTCATCCTCGTAGGTGACTTCCAGTCTTCTAGTCTTGTTCTCATCCTCGTAGGTGACTTCCAGTCTTCTAGTCTTGTTCTCATCCTCGTAGGTGACTTCCAGGCTTCTACATTCAAGGAGATCGGGCTATGAAACTGGCCTAGTCTCACATCGGGCTGGGAAGCCTTACATTAGTGACCAACAATTGACTGGCATCAGAGTGTCGAATCTGTGTTGCTCACATCAGACCCTGATGTACATAACCGTGTTGTTCTATTAATTATATATCTCTCCCCATCATATATTGATCTATTCGAGATTGATTGATAAAACTAATTGTTATTGACTTTGCTTGATTGATTGATTGATTGATTGATTGATCGATAATCCTTTTGGGCCGAATACGCAGCAAAGAGTAGAAATCATAGTTGTCCAGGTCTGACACTTAGGCAACCTGATCTTGGTTGTTTCTGAGATCTATGTCTGCCCTCTCTTTGATGATGGTTCTATGCAGGGTTTCTTTGGTCTTTCTAGTTTTTTCCTACCCGCTGGTCTCCAAATAATGACCTAGTGAGGAAACCTTCTGTAGACTTTTATTTACTGTGTATTTTCAAAGATCTGTGTTCATCGACAAAAGATCCACAAAACAGATCTGATCAGCAATGTCCATATTGTTCTTTGGAGCCGAGGACGGTATATAGGGCTGACATTCTAGGCTCGCTGTGTCTGAACATCTTTGTTATCAAGCATCAGACCTTGCACAGGGCGCGCATTGTATCTCGCCACCCGTCACTTTCTTTACGATTCGTTTAATGTCAATGAGAGAGCTTATGCATGCCGTTGATGCCCCACGCGTCAGTGTTCACGTTAGTGCTTCTGTAGGTCGTCCTCGTATTCTTTTACCATCTGTTTCCAATTTGAGGGCTTGCTTTGAGATTTTCTTTCTGCCTTTTACCATTAAATGTCCAACATCTAACCACCCATATCTTGATTATATATGCTGTTCGTCGTGTCTTTTCATTTCTCTTATTTCTGCACTAGTCTTAAATTAATTGCAACAGGTTATAGAATTTAAAATATACTTTATCGTCTCAGAAAAGATTTTATTCTTAAAGGTTATGTGAGTGAACATATTACTGTCACCGAACTAACAAGCAATGTGGTGTCTTTGAATGTGATGTTGCTGGAAGTATTACATCTTTCGAAGATTGAGTTGCTGGTCATCAATTGTGTCCCCCCATCCAAAGATCTGGTTAAAGGTCTCCCTGTACTTGGAGCTCATCTTGTAGTAGAGGAAGATGTTGATGCTGGAGTTGACAGCTTCAAATATGAAAACAAAGGACCAGAGCACAAAGAAAGCATTTGTATTTCGACCGGAAATGCTAAATCCTGGTTCAAAGAATGTCACCATGGAGACAGCGACACCTGGAGCGTAACAGACGATGAGAACAGTAGCTATCATGACCACCATCGTGACGGTCTTCCTTTCTTTGTTGTTGATGATCTCAGATGAGGACTTGTCTTCATTGGCCGTCATGCGCCATCTTGATTTCTGTTTGAGCTGAACCACAAGCAGGACGGTAAACACAATGACAGCGACGAAGGACGATGTTCCCAGAATGGAGTACAGGAAGAAAACAAGACCTTCTAGCTTCGTTCCCTGATCGGTATAGACTAGACCGAGCATAGTTTTGTTTCTCTTTGGGTAGAACTTCCAGCCGATGTAAAGGAAGCATATTCTGGTACAAATGATAATATGATGGCTAGATAAATGATACACAGTATCACCTTGGTCCTGTTAGGAGTGATAATTTGTTTTATCTTTAATGGCACCATGATACACAAACACCTTTCTGACGTGATATAAACAGTTATCCAACTAGTTATCCTAGCAAAGCAGATATGTGGGATACCTCCTGACAAGTGTTGTACATCAGAAGTTATCATCGGTACCTCTGAGTGTGCAAACAGCGGGTTCAAACATATCCCGTACCATAACATCGCTATGAGACTAAACATATCTGAGATAGCCAGTCCAAAAAAGCTGATGTTCATGGTGTTGGTGAATCCTTGTTTGTAGAAAACCAGCATATTCATGAAGTTAGTGACCACACCGAAGAGAGCAATAGCACTTGCTACACACACAACATTCACAGACTCGTAAATGTCCATATCTCTGTCGTTGATAAGCTCAACTAGCGAGTTATCTTCCATGGAGTAGGATTCTGAAATTAAAGAAAATATAATTCTATTATTCCGACGAAACATCAGTGGATGTCAGGATTTCATAGATCATATTCTGACATTCAAGTCTGTATCCTGCATTCAGCCATGTCTTCTACTATCTGCCCAATTATTTCAAGTGGTGAAAATTAACGCCTCTTTATAATTTATTTTATAAAAAAAAAAAAATAACAAATAAATAATGAAAAATTCTTCATTTTGGGAATAAAATGTCTTTTTTCTTGATAACCCAAAACTTCATTGAGTTTAACGTTTCTTGCAGTCAATCAGAAGTACAATCAAGGACTCAATCAGAAGTACAATAAATGACTCCAACAGAAGCACAATCAAGGACTACAACAGAAGCACAATCAAGGACTCCAACAGAAGCACAATCAAGGACTACAACAGAAGCACAATCAAGGACTACAACAGAAGCACAATCAAGGACTACAACAGAAGCACAATCAAGGACTCCAACAGAAGCACAATCAATGACTACAACAGAAGCACAATCAAGGACTCCAACAGAAGCACAATCAAGGACTCCAACAGAAGCACAATCAATGACTACAACAGAAGCACAATCAAGGACTCCAACAGAAGCACAATCAATGACTACAACAGGAACACATATGCAATAGTATTCAAATAGAATGAAAGATACCTTTATAGGTGAAAGGAAAAGATGGGAGGATAAAGAGAAAGACTCGTCAGCAACCACATAGTTCAAGATAAGTTCCTACATAATATGGACAAAGTTGAGCATCCACTTATAAGAGGTAAACTCTACAAGCAAAATAAGACAATAACAAGATATTCCCCTCTTAAATTGGGAGACCATTGACATTAAGGGTCACTTGACGAAAGCGTGATATCAAGAATAGCAATACGGATATAATGAGAAGATTCTAGTAAACTGATCGAGGAATGGCCATGTCGACAGGAAAAACATAAAATTGCCCTCCAAGTTCATGTGGGCAGCACACACGTACACCAGAAACTAAAAATCACATCTTTTCACTAATTGACTGGAACATGGGACAGTAGATATCATGGACAATCAATAATTACAAATTAAGACTGATTTACGACGAGCATGAGGCCCAGTGATTTGTCAAATAAACATTGATTGAACTATCAAGTTGGTCTTTTATATTTGTCACGCAATAGGTGTTGTGACTTGATGATCTTCTCTCACTTACTTGAAAGATACCTTTATTTACGACGACACACACAGCACACACATGCACCAACACACACATAAACACGTACATACACATGCACATGCACACACATACACAACATATGTTATGCAGTTTCAATTCCCAGTGGTCTTGAAAGCTTCTTTTTTGTTTCTGCAGTAAAAAATATTGATTGAAATATTCAACCCAGGTGGTAGCACTGGGCATTCGTCATTCTACAATCCAGGTGGCAGCACTGGACATTCATAATTCTACAACCCAGGAGACAGCACTGGACATTCGTCATTCTACAATCCAAGTGGCAGCACTTGACATTCAACATTGTACAATCCAGGTGGCAGCACTGGATATTCGTCATTCTATCACGCAGGTGGTAGCACTGGACATTCGTCATTCTATAACGCAGGTGGTAGCACTGGACATTCGTCATTCTATAACCCATGAAGTAGCACTGGACATTCTATAGCCCATGTGGTAGCACTGGACATTCGTCATTATATAACCCAGGTGCTAGCACTAGGCATTCGTCATTCTATAACCGAGTGATAGCACTGGGCATTCGTCATTTCCTTCTTCAGCCCCACAGACATTTCCAGGCAGATACCTGAACTATACACACACAGAATTAGATATGCACAGTTTATACATATATTGTACCCACCTCCCCATATTTTTTAGAACCCTTCCGTTCCGTCTTCTCGCCTGACTGCCTGGTCAGTGAGATATATAGTTGGTCATCCCGCCTTCTCGTTTTAGTCCATTCAGAAGCTGACCACGCTCTGGAACACAGGGAAGTGGCCTTTTTTTTTATTCCTTTCTTGAGTATCTAGCATATTATCGCTATATAGTTAGATTTGTGTACATATCCTTATATATATTTTTGTGTTGTTGTTTGTTGTTCCAGCTGAAGGCCTACTTGGCCGAAACGTCAATTTGTGTTTTGTCCATTACCACGTAAAGCTGTCACCACACCACTTTTTCATTCTTTTTTTTTATAATTGCTACCGGAACTGTGGACAAGGACATTATTTTTTTTATTTTTTTATTCGAGTCTTCATGTCTTCTCTTCACATACCCTCAAGGAGTGCTGATTCCTCCACCAATGCAGCTGACGGCAAGGTGTATATTGAAATGAATCTGATAAATTAACTCAATCTATTTCACAAGACACTCGTTAAGACGCACATTTCGTGTTAACCTTTATTTCCCCCTTTCCATCAAATCTTCGTTAATATTAAATCAAAGTATTCATTTTTTAAAATTGAAATATTCACACTCACTGAATATTCTTACACTTTGCTGAATCTTCTCCCCACATCATCATCATCATCGTGTGCCTTCTCCGCAACGAAGGTTGGCTACCATGGATCGCCATTCTACTCTGTTTCTTGCTTTGATGGTGCAGACTGTCATAGATTGACTTGTCCATCTTTTGATGTTACTCGTCCATGTTAGTCTTGGTCTGCCTCTGCCTCTTTTACCTTGTATTTTCCCTTCCAATATTACTTTTAGTAGGCTGTTGTGTCGTCTAACATGGCCCAAAAATTTCATTTGTCTTGTCTTGAATGTATTTAGTAAAATTTCTTTTTATTTTCAGTTGTTTTAAAACTTTATCGTTTGTTTTCTTTTGTTTCCATCCAATTCTACCTATTCTTCTATAAATCCACATTTCAAAGGCTTCAATTTTCTGTTCTGTTTTGTTGTCTTATGTTCATGTTTCTGCACCATACAAGAATATTGAGAAGATGTAACATTTTGCCATTATTAGTTTCAGCCCTGCTGATATTTGTTTTGTTGTTAGTATATTTTTCATGACATTAAAATTACTTTTTGCCATATCTATTCTTTTGTTTATTTCAGTTTTGCATTTTCCATCATTGGTTATAGTATGTCCCAGGTAGTTGTAACTCTGGACTGTCACCAGATGTATTCCCTCAACTGTGATATTTAATTGTAGGTCTTGAGAATTTTCTCCCCACATACAAAAATGACAATTCTTTGCACCAATTTTCTATTGTTTAACGGTAATCGTCGATGAACCGTTAGCTCTATCGTACAAATCTTCTGCTAGATGAAATTTGCGCTGTATCCTATTTCCCTCTAACGAAAAACAATCTTCTATTACTGAACTGAATCTTATAAATGTTGATTAAATTGTCTTAAATGTTATCTTTGAAGCGGGTTTTATTCTCTCCCCTGATTTAATATCAAAGGGTGGTTTTAATGCTTATCACGGAATATCATAATTTGTCAGTTTTTTTTCAGATGACGTATATAGGCGAGTGTGGTAGCCGTCTAAGTTACCGATCGTGGAAGCATCTTAGTGATATTGAGCAGAAGACTGACAGTCCGGTGTCATTTCAACATAGCCATGCCATAGTCGTAAACCCGGGATGCAAGTTACTCACATTGTTTTATGTAACTCCAACAAGTGTTGACTGTTCGCCCTTGAGAATCGTCTCATAGTCCACATGGGTTCGCTGTCCCCACAAGGCATGAACACATCGCTCTCATACACATAGGATACCTGCTACACATTTCTTACCATCATGCCCACCCGCACCTATACATATGTGTATAGGCACACATGTATTTGGGTACTTTTGGGTTTTTTTTAAATCAGCTTTGGGGTAATATATACAGAGGCATGCGTTGATGAATGTATGGCTATGTACACATGCGTTTATGTACATCTGTTCGGTGTGCACACCCATAGTTGCAGATATACACATATTTATGTGTTCACTTGGGTACGTAATTACATTGTCGCTGTTTATAAACTTATTGGGAATCAAATCATATAAACGTTTCCAGTAATAGTAGAGTTTGGGATCTTGTACCGACCTCCATATATTTTTAGAACCCTTCCCTTTTACTTTCTTTCACACCTGAGTCCGCCCTGTCAGCCCGACTCAATTTCAGTTCAGTCGGTGTCTGACTAAGCTCCGGACCACAGGGAAATGATTTATTTACCTTTCTTTCAGAGTCTACAATATTATCGCCATGTAGTTAGATTTTTGTGCATATCCTTTAAACTGTGTGTGTTATTTATTGTTGCAGGTGAAGGCCTATTTGGCCAAAACGTCGTTCTATTGTTGTTTTGTTTCTCACCTACGTAAAGCTGTAACCGAATAAATTTTTACTTTTTTTAAAAAAATGTCATAATGTTCATCATTGATTACCCTCACCCGCACCATTCTTGTCCAATTTAAAAGCCACGTGACATGTAAGACAACCTGGCAGTAACAAACTATGCACGAAAGTCAGTCCTTATAGGTGCTGTCAGTAGATTGCCATGGCAACATTTATTTACCGAAAGATTCCTTCTAGAATGTTGTATTCTTTAGTCAAATTTCTCATATTTGACTTTGATCTCGAACATTCGAAGAATCGATCTAGACCTCATAACATAACTGTTCTCATTGTTGACACCGACTCTGTTATGTTTTAGATCCCCTAAGTTGTTTGCAAGTTATGACTTCTATAGTGACTTCTATAGTGACTTCTATAGTGGCTTCTATAGTGACTTTTATAGTGACTTCTATAGTGACTTCTATAGTGACTTCTATAGTGGCTTCAATAGTGACTTCTATAGTGACTTGTATAGTGACTTCTATAGTGACTTCTATAATGACTTGTGTAGTGACTTCTATAGTGACTTCTATAGTGACTTCTATAGTGACTTGTATAGTGACTTGTATAGTGACTTGTATAGTGATTTCTATAGTACCTTCTATAGTGACTTCTATAGTGACTTGTATAGTGACTTCTATAGTGACTTCTATAGTGACTTCTATAGTGACTTGTATAGTGACTTGTATAGTGACTTCTATAGTGACTTCTATAGTGACTTCTATAGTGACTTCTATAGTGACTTGTATAGTGACTTGTATAGTGACTTCTATAGTGACTTGTATAGTGACTTGTATAGTGACTTCTATAGTGACTTCTATAGTACCTTCTATAGTGACTTCTATAGTGACTTCTATAGTGACTTCTATAGTGACTTGTATAGTGACTTCTATAGTGACTTGTATAGTACCTTCTATAGTGACTTGTATAGTGACTTCTATAGTGACTTGTATAGTGACTTCTATAGTGACTTGTATAGTACCTTCTATAGTGACTTGTATAGTGACTTCTATAGTGACTTGTATAGTGACTTCTATAGTGACTTGTATAGTGACTTCTATAGTGACTTGTATATTACCTTCTATAGTGACTTGTATAGTGACTTCTATAGTGACTTCTATAGTGACTTCTATAGTGACTTCTATAGTGACTTCTATAGTGACTTGTATAGTGACTTGTATAGTGACTTCTATAGTGATTTCTATAGGGACTTATTTCAAGTTAACGATCAAGTCTTCAATATCCATCTATCCGTGAGAACATCACATATACTTTGTTTTCCCAAGTCAATTCACATTCAGTCAGGGATAATAGAATATGTCATCCGCTGCTTCTCCTACACTCCACGTTTGTTGTTGTCACGAGGTTATCTAGACTTATTTTCTTTTACTCAAGGTCAATGACGAGTTTCGACGTCTATGCTCACCTATTCTCGATCTAGTTCTCTCTTTAACAGTTCCAGCATTGTTCTTTTCCCGTGTCCCGCCATTAAACAATCCAACAAATTATCTCTTTGTCTATCTTTATCTCTCCTGCCTTCTATTTATCCTGTTATTATCAAGTATTCGAACTCGCCTCTTCTCCACGCATGCCTCACATATCTGGACCTCCTCTTCCTCATTTGTTGTATCGTCTTCCTTTCTTCATCTTTCTTTCTTCACCTTCCTATCATCATCTGCCTCTTTTAGAAGCTCCTCACTGTATATGTTAATTGTCCACAGCATCTTTAACATCCCTAGAAAAAAACACTTCAAATGAATCTTTCAGACGTGGTCATCTCCTTGTTTACTGTCCATTATTCACAACCGTAAATCAACACTGTTTGGGCACAGCACCGTTACCGGACTTTCTTTCTGACTGTCAATGATAATCTTCTCCTCTACCTTTTCAGCTCCCTGTGGAGCATAGGTCTCAAACAAACACTTTCCAAGTCGTTCTGTTTCTTGCCATTCTTTTAAGATCATTCCATGTCTTCTCCATTATCTTTATCTCTGCTTCTATTTGTCTTCTCCAAGAATATATTGGTCTTTCTCTTTGTCGTTTTCCTTGGTTGTTCCAAAAAAGGGCCCGTTGTGTAATACTCTCAGTTGGCTTCCGCAGTTTGAGTCCTATCCAGCGCCATCGTCTTCGATGTATCTCTTTATCCACTGGTATTTGACTGGTACATTTCCATAATTATATGTTAGTGATTTGTCCTGCCATTTCCATCCTTTCATTCTGTGTAAGCATCCATTTATGAAGGTCTGTATCTTCATGATTGTCACTTTTGTTGTTCTCCATATTTCACAAATATATGTACATGATGATGACATGTTGTAAAACATATTTATAACTTTTTCTTTATCATCATCATCATCATCATCATCAGGTCGCATGTTCTTTGCAGAATGTTACATTCACCACAGAAAGTCTGAAAGATATGCCTTTATCCAGACCTTCCACTTCTTCTGTTGTCATGTTCAAGGTCTCCTTGATGTCTGTAAACCACCTTCTTCTTGGTCTGCCCCTGTTGCGTCGTCCAGGAACCAGACCTTACAATATTGTAGTTTCCAGACCATTGCGTCTTTTCACGTGGCCAAGTTATTTATTTTAATTTCCTCCGTAGAATGGTGTTTAAGCCAGTTCTGTTTAATGTTTAAATCTGTTATGTCTTCATTGCTCTATTTAATGTTTAAATCCGTTATGTCTTCATTGCTCTGTTTTATGCTTAAATCTATTGTCTTCATTGCTCTTTTTCATTATCCAAGGTATCTTAAGGATTTTTCTGTAGCACTTTGTTTCGAATGAGTAGCTTTTCTTCATTGCAGTTTGTCCAAGACTGTACATGATTCATACCAATATGTTGCTATCGGGAAGATACACGTCCTCAATCATTTTAACTACAATACCTTGCAGCTGTTGTGACACGTGTTCTTCACGGTTTTCATGTTTTGTGTTGATATTGCTAAATCTTCTTTTGACCTCTTCCTGACAGTGTCCATCGTTAGTTACGACAGATCCCAGATAATAATTGGTTCGCTACTATCTTAAGTTCTTCGCTGTTGATGATTTTGAATTCCTGCTAGTTTCAGACTTTCCTTGCATAAAAAACCCCTCTGAGTTGAAACTCAGTTTTTCTTGTACAAAACATACCCTCTAGTTGTGATTGTTTTCTTCGTTCTGTTTTCAGTCAGTTCTGTTTTCTTAATCACTTAGTTGGTAATAACATACCAGAATATCCATTCAGAAATGTCAATTACAGTAAGTGATCTCACATATTGTTCATGTTGACTATTTTCGAAAGAATGGCCTCCAAAATTACCTGCTTAACCTCTGACATTTTCTCAATGTTCTATTTTATTATAACAAGTCCTTGTTTATCAAAGAAAATAATAAAGAAAGAAATCACAAAATCAAAATGGAATTGAAATAATATTTTATTTAATGTAAAATAACAGTATTAGTGATAGGGATAACAAAATAATGTCCTCCATTTCCTTCCTATTAGGAGCCGTGATAGCTCAGTGGTTAGTGAACTGGACTACAAAAGACAAGAGGTAGGGTTCGATCCCAACGGACAGCTTTCGGGTTCCTTCAGCCTTAAATGGGTACCGGATTTTTTCTGGGAAAGTAAAGCGGCACGGGCGTAATACCGACCACATTACCCCAAAAATCATGTGCTGAGGGTCTGTAAAATTTATGGCCACTAACACCATATTCCCTATGCGCCACTTGGCGTGACAGGCGATCTTTACTTTTTCACTTACTTTATATTGCAGGGTAACATAGGCGGTCGTGCAACTTAAATATTATAACACAGAAAACCTGACCTATTCTATTTCACCTGCTTTTCTCCTGACTTGTAAGTGTCAATTCGTGATCTGAAACCAGACCAGCAACCCGTGCTGGCTTGCAAAAGTTGTTTCTGGGTTCGAGTAAATGAAACCAGACATTCATTTTTTCATCATCATCATCATGTGCCATCTTTGCACCGACAGTTGGCTACCATGAATCGCCATCCCACTCCCTCTTTCTCCTACTCTCTTACCTTGCCGGTAAGCGTTCACATAAATTCTCTTATCCATCTCTTTATTATTTCCCAGCTCACTTTAATTCTTTCCTGCGTCTAATGTGTGTTTCTCTTCCAAGATAACTTCCGGTAAGGTGATCTATCATTCCCAGTGTTTGTCTTGCTTTAATAATGTCTTATTGTTCCGTTTTACCGTCATCTCTTTCACAACTTCAATAATTATTTGCTTCTACACTTTCTTCTACTAGTCCACAATTTCAAAGGGACGTTACTTTACCTCTTCTATTCTTGTATTTACTGTTCCTGTTTGTGCGTCATACAGAAGTGGTGAGTTGATAGAGCACTTTCGTCACTGACTTTATTGAACAGTGTGTTGGACTTCTCTGTCGACCTCCGCTCCTTTATTAGTCTGTATCTAGGCCCATATGCCAGGAAGTTGTTAAGGATCTTGATCAGCTATTATTCATAGATCTAAAACATGCTCACTCTCAGTTATCTGCCACTGGTCCACCTTCAGGCCACAAACAGTCAATTATATATTCCTGGCCCACCTTCAGTTCATAAAAAGTCAATTACATATTCCTACTCCACCTTCAGTTCATAAACAGTCAATTACATATTCCTACTCCACCTTCAGTTCATAAACAGTCAATTACATATTCCTGGCCCACCTTCAGTTCATAAACAGTCAATTATATATTCCTGGCCCACCTTCAGTTCATAAACAGTCAATTATATATTCCTGGCCCACCTTCAGTTCATAAACAGTCAATTATATATTCCTGGCCCACCTTCAGTTCATAAACAGTCAATTTTATATTCCTGGCCCACCTTCAGTTCATAAACAGTCAATTACATATTCCTACTCCACCTTCAGTTCATAAACAGTCAATTATATATTCCTGGCCCACCTTCAGTTCATAAACAGTCAATTATATATTCCTGGCCCACCTTCAGTTCAAAAACAGTCAATTATATATTCCTGGCCCACCTTCAGTTCATAAACAGTCAATTATATATTCCTGGCCCACCTTCAGTTCATAAACAGTCAATTATATATTCCTGGCCCACCTTCAGTTCATAAACAGTCAATTATATTTACCTGGCCCACCTTCAGTTCATAAACAGTCAATTATATTTACCTGGCCCACCTTCAGTTCATAAACAGTCAATTACATATTCCTGGCCCACCTTCAGTTCATAAACAGTCAATTTTATATTCCTGGCCCACCTTCAGTTCATAAACAGTCAATTTTATATTCCTGGCCCTTCTTCAGTTCATAAACAGTCAATTTTATATTCCTGGCCCACCTTCAGTTCATAAACAGTCAATTTTATATTCCTGGCCCCCCTTCAGTTCATAAACAGTCAATTTTATATTCCTGGCCCACCTTCAGTTCATAAACAGTCAATTTTATATTTCTGGCCCACCTTCAGTTCATAAACAGTCAATTTTATATTCCTGGCCCACCTTCAGTTCAAAAACAGTCAATTATATATACCTGGCCCACCTTCAGTTCATAAACAGTCAATTATATTTACCTGGTCCACCTTCAGTTCATAAACAGTCAATTTTATATTTCTGGCCCACCTTCAGTTCATAAACAGTCAATTATATTTACCTGGTCCACCTTCAGTTCATAAACAGTCAATTTTATATTCCTGGCCCACCTTCAGTTCATAAACAGTCAATTATATTTACCTGGCCCACCTTCAGCTCATAAACAGTCAATTATATTTACCTGGCCCACCTTCAGTTCATAAACAGTCAATTATATTTACCTGGCCCACCTTCAGTTCATAAACAGTCAATTATATTTACCTGGCCCACCTTCAGTTCATAAACAGTCACTTATATATTCCTGGTCCAGGACAAAATAAATCCATGACAGAAAGTATTGCTTCACCATCTAGCCTTGCCCATCTTTATTTATTCCTCATACAGATGGTGACTAGAGATCTTTCCTCACCGTTTAGCTTTATCCAGCTTTATTCCTCTCATCCATACATATGTTGTTTTATGCTGTACACGTACAGACACTGTTTGCATGACGCCTTCTTCTTTACTTCAGCCGGAAAATGGAGTTATGGCCAGTTTCTGAAATTATTTCTTTATACTGATAAACATATATTATAATTATTAAGTTGCTAATTTTATAGTTCGGTTAGTAGCATGTACATGCTCTCGACGCTGTAATGTTCTAGTTTCGAAATGCACACAACGGAAGGGTGACGTAGGTTAGATAATGGAACATACCAGGCAGACACATAAATATGTGTATATATGTAACTACGGGTGTGCACACCGAACAGATGTACATAAACGCATGTGTACATAACCATACATTCATCAACGCATGCGTCTGTATATATTACTCCAAAGCTGATAAAATAAACCCAGAAGTGCCCAACACATGTATAGGTGCAGGTGTGCATGATGGTAAGAAGTGTGTAGCAGGTATCCTATGTGTATGAGAGCGATATGTTCATGGCTTGAAGGGACAGCGAACCCATCTGGACTATGAGACGCTTCACAAGGGCGATCCGGCAACACTTGTTGTAGTGACATGAGACTATATCAGTAACTTGCATGCCGGGTTTACGACTATGGTATGGGTATGTTGAAATTGGACGACACCGGACTGTCAGTCTTCTGGTTAAACTTCTGCTTTATTTAGATGTTCTGATTTCTTTATCGGGTCATATCCGTCATGTCAATTGGATTTAAGATGGCGTCCATGTGTGGACAGTGTTTTCCGTTACAGCGTGTGTTGTTTCGAAATACGCCGGTTACACGCGGAGTGATTCTTGAAAATAATATATACTGCTAATGCCTGTTGTGCTTGTTTAACTTCTGACAGGCTGGTGGATGGTGGAAATTCTTGCTAATTGGGTATTTATCTTCTTTTCATTCGAGATTGACCTATTGGTGATAGGTCATTGTTTTTACTGTCGCGCCAGGCAGACGGAAATGTCCCTTCCGAATTGTACAAAGTCTGCAACGGTGGATGGGGTGGAAGAGTCAGCAATGATCAACGGCCCAGAAAGCGAAAACAGCAAAGTGTGTGGAGCACAAGAGGCATGTTCAGGACACGAAAAACGAATGTGGCTGACCACCGTGAAAGAGATTGGAGCCTCATCACGTACTAGTCCAGAGGAAACCATGGAGAGGAATTTTGAACTTATGTCGGATGAAAGATCTTAAAATAAGTACTTGGAATGTTATGACTCTATATCTAGAAGGGAAATTGGAAAATCTGACTCAAGAACCAGAAAGAATAAATATAGATATTTTAGGCATATCAGAGACAAGATGGAAAGAATGTGAGTACATAGAGGAAGGAAAATATACATTTATATACTCAGGAAACACAAGACAACATTAAAGGGGGGTAGGAATACTGATAAAAGGAGAGCTACAAAAATATATAAGTACCCACTGGACATACAGTGATAGGATTATACTACTCAAGTTGAAAGCAAAACCATTCGACATAGCAATAATACAGACATATGCACCTACTCAAGACTACACAGATGAACAAATAGAGGCATACTATGAAGATCTAAATAAAGTTATGAAGCAAGTGAAATCTTCAGACATCTTGATTGTAATGGGTGACATGAACGCTAAAGTAGGAAAAGGTAGATATAAGACCATTATATGAAATCATGGTTTAGGAAAAAGAAATGACAGAGCAGAAAGATTAATACAATTTTGTGAAGAAAACAGGCTGATAATATGTAACATCTACTTTCAGCAAGAGAAAAGGAAACTATACACATGGAAAAGCCATGGAGATAAGAAGAGGAATCAAATAGATTACATAATGATAAAAGAAAGGTTCCATAACAGCGTAGAGAAAGCCAAAACCTACCAAGGAGCAGATATTAATTCAGATCACAATCATGTAATGATTAAATTAAAAATCAAACTAAAGAGAAACGAGGAAAAGTTTAATTCATCAACAAATCCACTAAATATAAAAGCTTTAAATCAAAAAAGATATTAAAGATACATATACGATACAAGTAAAGAACACATAACAGAAGCTGCTCATCATCATCATCATTGAGTGCTTTCTCCGCAACGAAGGTTGGCTACCATGGATCGCCATTCTACTCTGTTTCTTGCTTTGATGGTGCAGGCAGTCATAGATTGACTTGTCCATCTTTTGATGTTACTCGTCCATGTTAGTCTTGGTCTGCCTCTGCCTCTTTTACCTTGCATTTTCCCTTCCAATATTACTTTTAGTAGGCTGTTGTGTCTTTTAACATGCCCCAAAAATTTCATTTGTCTTGTCTTAATTGTATTTAGTAGTTCTCTTTTTATTTTTAGTTGTTTTAAAACTTTATCGTTTGTTTTCTTTTCTTTCCACCTATTTCTACCTATTCTTCTATAAATCCATATTTCAAAGGCTTCAATTTTCTGTTCAATTTTCTTGTCTAATGTCCATGTTTCTGCACCATACAGGAATACTGAGAATATGTAACATTTTGCTATTCTTAGCTTCAGCCCTGCTGATATTTGTTTTGTTGTTAGTATATTTTCATGGCATTAAAATTACTTTTTGCCATACCTATTCTTTTGTTTATTTCAATTTTACATTTTCCATCATTGGTTATAGTATGTCCAAGGTAGTTGAAGCTCTGGACTGTCTCCAGATGTATTCTCTCAACTGTGATATTTAATTGTAGGTCTTGAGAATTTTCTTTGTATATGATTATAGTTTTAGTCTTTTCGATATTCATATCTAGTCCATATTTTTTGCTTGTTGTGTTTATCACATTAAGCAATTGTTGTAGCTCTTTAGGATTTTCTGCTAGTAGAACAGTATCATCAGCATATCTTAGGTTATTGATTATCTTTCCATTAATGTTTAGGCCTGGTATCTCTGAGATGTTTTTAAAGATTTGCTCAGTGTATAGATTGAACAAGCTTGGTGATAGGATGCATCCTTGTCTTACTCCTCTTTTTAAGTCCATGGGTGTAGAGTTCTTCTTGGTTTATTTTTTTATTACTGTTTGCTCGCAGTATAAATTACATATTAGTCGTATGTCTGTGTCGTTTAGATTTAAATCCTTTAGGCACTCTATAAGTTGTTTATGGTGTATTCTATCGAAAGCTTTGATGTAGTCTATAAAGCAGGCATATATTGGTTTGTTTACTTCTATGTATTTTTCAGTCAATATTCTCATGCAAAATATGACTTCTTTTGTGCCACTGTTTTTCCTGAATCCAAATTGTTGCTCATCTAATTCAGTATTGATTTTAGAAGATTATTTTAGGCAGAAGCTGCTAGAAGAAGGAATTGAGCAATACAGAAGAGAAAATCCTGGTGAAAAAGTAACAAACAAATAGCAATGCATAAAGAAAAGCATAAAAGAAACCTGCGACACCCTACCCGAAAAAGAAAAGAACAAAAAACAAAAATGGATAACTAACACCATCTTAGAAAAAAAATCGAAGAAATGAGACAAGCGAAGAACACCGTCCAATACAATAAAATAGATAATGAAATACGCAAAATGTGCAAAAAGGCAGAAGTAGACTAGCTCAGCCAAAAATGTATAGAAATAGAAACTATGGAAAACAAACAAGCCTTAAGAGGAAAGCACACAGAAATAAAGACTAAAATCTAAAAATATCTATCAAAAAGACTAAAATTATGATCATAAACAAAGAAAATACTCAAAACCCACAAGTGGATATCAAAATTGAAGGAATAGACCTGGAGACAGTTCAGAACTACAACTACCTGGGACATTCTATAGCCAGTGATGGAAAGTGTACAACTGAAATAAACAAAAGAATAGGAATGGCAAGAAGTAATGTTAATGTCATGAAGAACATACTAACATCAAAACAAATAACACCAGGGCTAAAAATAAGAATAGCAAAATGTTATGCCTTCTCGAACTTTATTATATGAATAGTTATATCTTCTATCTTCTCAATATTTCTATATGGAGCAGAAACATGTACATTAGACAAGAAAACAGAAAATAGAATTGAAGACTTTGAAATGTGGATATATAGAAGAATAGATAGAAATGGATGGAAGGAAAAGAAAACAAACGATGAAGTCTTTTAAAACAACTAAAAATGAAAAGAGAACTACTAAACACAATTCAAACAAGACAAATGCGATTTTTGGGGCATGTTAAAAGACACAACAGCCTACTAAAAGTAATCCTGGAAAGAAAAATACAAGGTAAAAGAGGCAGAGGCAGACCAAGACTGACATGGACGACTAACATCAAAAGATGGACAAATTAGCCTATGACATCCTGCACCATCAAAGCAAAAGACAGAGCAGAATGGCGCTCCATGGTAGCCAACCTTCGTTGCGGAGACGGCATTCGATGATGATGATGATTATGATCCATCATGTACCGGTTTTAAGCAGTTCTAAGTTAAATAAATAATCGACAATATCATCCATCCATCCATCCATTCATCCATTCATCCATTCATCTGTCCATCCATCCATATATCCATCCATTCATCCGTCCATCCATCCAAATATCCATCCCATCCATCAAACCATCCATCCCATCCATATATCCATCTATCCATTCATCCATCCCATCCATTCATCCACCCATCCATCCCATCATCCATCCATCCATCCCATCATCCATCCATCCATCTAACACATCCATCCCATCAAACATCCATCCACCCATCCCATCATCCATCCATACATCCACCTATAACATCCATCCAATCCACCATCCATCCATATATCCATCTATCCATCCATTTATCCCATCCATTCATCGATTCCATCCATCCATCCATCCCATCATCCATCCATCCATCCCATCATCCATCCCATCATCCATCCCATCATCCATCCATACATCCATCCCATTATCCATCCATCCATCTATCACATCCATCCCATCCACCATACATCCATCCATCCCATCATCCATTCATCTATCCCATAATCCATCCATCCATCCCATCATCCATCCATCCATCCCATCATCCATCCATCCATCCATCTATCCCATCCATTCCATCATCCATCAATCCATCCATCTATCCCATCCATCCATCCAATCATCCATCTAATCATCCATCCAATCATCCATCCAATCATCCATCCATCCCATCCATCCATCCCATCATCCATCCATTCATCCATCTATCCCATCATCCATCCATCCATCCATCCCATCATCCTTCCCATCATCCATCCATTCATCCATCCCATCATCCATCCATTCATCCATTCCATCATCCATCCATTCATCCATCCCATCATCCATCCATTCATCCATCCCATCATCCATCCATCCCATCATCCATCCATCCATCCCATCATCCATCCATCCATCTATCACATCCATCCCATCCACCATACATCCATCCATCCCATCATCCATTCATCTATCCCATAATCCATCCATCCCATCATCCATCCATCCATTCACAATCCCATCCATTTCATCATCCATCAATCCATCAATCCATCCATCTATCCCATCCATCCATCCATCCAATCATCCATCCAATCATCCATCCAATCATCCATCCAATCTTCCATCCATCCATCCAATCATCCATCCAATCATCCATCCATCCCATCATCCATCCATCCATCCATCCATCCCATCATCCGTCCATTCATCCATCTATCGCATCATCCATCCATCCATCCCATCATCCATCCATCCATCCCATCATTCATCCATTCATCCATCCCATCATCCATCCATCCCATCATCCATCCATTCATCCATCTATCCCATCATCCATCCATCCATCCTATCATCCATCCATCCATCCATCCCATCATCCATCCATCCATCCATCCCATCATCCATCCATCCATCCATCCCATCATCCATCCATCCATCCCATCATCCATCCATCCATCCATCCATCCCATCATCCATCCATCCCATCATCCATCCATTCATCCATCTATCCCATCATCCATCCATCCATCCCATCATCCATCCATCCATCCATCCCATCATCCATCCATCCATCCATCCCATCATCCAACAATCCATCCATCCCATCATCCAACAATCCATCCATCTATCCCTTCCATCCCATCCACCATCCATCCATCCATCCATCCATCCATCCATCCATCCATCCCTCCATCCATCCTCACAGCAGACAGTTCAACTTTGCTTTGACCCTCTCCTCTCCAACACGCAGCAACTGAATCAAACACTTCTCCTATGGTTTACCTGTGTTCTTTGCCTTCCTACATGTTGTACTTCTCTGACCTCACTTCTTGTGACGTGACGATCTTGTTGTCGACTCAAGATTGTAGATCCATGAATCATTTATCCGACATTTTTCTTTGAGGGAGATCACCAGAATACCAGCCAGGTCTACTGCCCATCCAGACAATCTATCTGATATCAAGAATGTGCAGACAACATAAAAAACATTCAACTCTTTACTTCAGATAAAAAAGATCACACATGTTTGATGATGAATATCTGCTGCGGAAAAAGAACATGCAAAAGTTGTGTCGATGGTTCTATAAACATTATGTTCTGTGTCGCTCCTAATTGATATGTTTTTTCATCACTGATAGTGGCATGTTTCGGTGCACAAGTTATCTACCAATGTCACATTGTATCATGGGAAATCTGATTGTGACATTACATCTTGTAGCTGGCGTTACCTTGATGGGCGGGTGTACTAAGGGTGCCCTGGTAGAAGGAACAACGACATGCAAGAACTAGGACAGCAAGCTCCACATTAATAGAAGGAACTAGCAGAGGAATCAACATCTTGATGGAGGCACTAGTAAAGCAATCTCCACTTTGATGGAAGCACTAGTACAGTAATCTTCACTTCGATAGAAGCACTAGAACAGTAATCTTCACCTTGATGTAAGCACTAGTACAATAATCTTCACCTTGATGGAAGCAATAGTACAGTAATATCCACTTTGATGGAAGCACTAGTATAGTAATCTTCACATTGATGTAAGCACTAGTACAATAATCTTCACTTTGATGGAAACACTAGTACAGTAATCTTCACTTCGATGGAAGCACTTTACAGTAATCTTCACTTCGAAGGAAGCATTAGTACAGTAATCGTCACCTTGATTTACGCACTGGTTCAGTAATTCCACTTTGGTGGAAGCACTAGTACAGTAATCTTCACTTCGATAGAAGCACTAGTATAGTAATCTTCACCTTGATAGAAGCACTAGTACAGTAATCTCTTCTTTAATGAAAGCACTTTTACAGCAATCTTTAACGCGATGGTAGAATTTTTACAGTAATCTCTTCTTTAATGAAAGCACTTTTACAGCAATCTTTAACGCGATGGTAGAATTATTACAGTAATCTTCACCTTGAAGGAAGCACTCGTAAAGCAATCTTCAACTTGATGGAAGCACTAGTGCAGCATTCTTCACCTTGATGGAAGCACTCGTAAAGCAATCTTCAACTGGATGGAAGCACTAGTGCAGCATTGTTCACCTTGATGGAAGCACTCGTAAAGCAATCTTCAACTTGATGGAAGCACTAGTGCAGCATTCTTCACCTTGATGGAAGCACTCGTAAAGCAATCTTCAACTTGATGGAAGCACTAGTGCAGCATTGTTCACCTAGATGCAGGCCCCATTAAAGCAATCCTCACTTAGGTGGAAACATTAATAAAGCAATCTTCACCTTGATTGAAGTACCAGAAAAAACAATTTTTACCATGACGGAAGCACTAATAAAGCAATCTTCACATAGGTGGAAAAAAGTAGTAAAGCAATCTTCATCTTGTTGGACACAACGTATTTGATTACACTCCATCTTGTTGGACACAACGTATTTGATTACACTGCATCTTGATGCACACAACGTATTTGATTATACTCCATCTTGATGGACACAACGTATTTGATTACACTCCTTCTTGATGGACACAACGTATTTGATTACACTCCATCTTGATGGACACAACGTATTTGATTACACTCCATCTTGATGGACACAACGTATTTGATTACACTCCATCTTGATGGACACAACGTATTTGATTACACTCCATCTTGATGGACACAACGTATTTGATTACACTCCATCTTGATGGACACAACTTATTTGATTACACTCCATCTTGATGGAAAAACACGCGCTCACTAAATATTATTTTCACCGTGATACTATTTATTATTAAAGACATGTATGATGGTTACACATGTGCAGTTCGAACAGAGGAAGGACTGAGCGAATGTTTCCCAAAAGAAACTGGGGTTAAACAAGGATGTATTTTATCGCCCTTGTTATTTGGAGTTGTTATGGACTTCATAATGAAGAAATGCTGCACTGGTAATAAATGCATCGAATGGATACAAGGAGACCATTTGGAGGACCTCGACTTTGCTGATGACATTGTTCTCATCAGCAGTCAGTTACAAACGATGCAGGAAAACACAAATGAGCTATCAGCAATAGCCAGCTAAATTGGACTTGAGATCAATCATGAAAAAACTAAAGTCATGAAAAGCTTAATTCCAACAGATGACAAGATATACATGGAAAACATACCAGTGAAAGAGATCAATCACTTTATCTATCTTGGAAGTCACATTGATTGAGAAGGGGATACAAGCAAAGAAATTAGAATCAGAATAGCTAAAGCAGCAATGTCTTTCAGAAGCCTTGAAAAGTTGTCGAAATCAAAACTCATCAGCACAAACACAAAACTTAGACTAATCAAATCAAATGTACTATCAACCCTTACGTATGCGTGTGAAAGCTGGAAAACAACAAGAGATATAGAAACAAAGTTGAACGCATTCGAAAATAAATGTCTAAGGAAAATACTTGGTATAGCGTGGAACGAATTCAAAACAAACGAGGAAATTAGAGAAATCGCCAATCAACCACTAATATCTTCAGTAATAAAAGAAAAGACGATGGTCATATGTTGGACATGTGATGAGGAGAGATAATAATCGAATAGCAAAGCAAGCCCTCATGTGGGAAACAACAGGTAAGAGAAAAACAGGAAGACCCAGAAAGACACTGAGAAGAACATTGATGAGAGAGGCAAGAGCAACATCAATCGGCTCGCTCAATGAGATAGAGCTGATTTCACAGAACAGAGATAAATGGCGAGATTTGATAAAATATCTTTAAAAGAATTGAAAACTGCTAGAACAAAAATTCAGATAAAATGAGTATCTTTGTCTACGCCCTATGGGCCGGCTACGGCTCGAAAGGTCAATAGATAGATATATACTATTTCATTACGGTTATTATTGATGAGGAACTGATTGATCAAATCTCATCTTCAAAGAGGGGGAGAACTTGTTTTTTTCAAATAGTTATGAGAAAGACACATTACCGATGATGTTTCTAGCACCATTAGTTTCTCTACACATGATGTGTCAGTAACTGCTGCTTGCTGCTAGGCTGAACAGCTTGTGCGAACGTCTTCTGGAACCAAGAGGCGATCTTGTGCTTGTATGTTGCTGCACATAGTCAGGCATTGATTAATACATAGATTTGCTTGTTTACAGGGACGGGTTTTTCACAGCTCTCTAGGTTTATCCAACATTTCTTCATGCAGGACATCATCATCTAACATGGCTCCTTGAGGGCGTCCAACTGATCTCAGTTGTTTCTCGATCATTCAATGTACAGTTGTTACTACGTGTCTAATAGATGTTTGTTTCACTGGCTTGTCGTGTAGTCATTGTCGGCATTACACTCTCCTGTTTCACTGGCTTGTCGTATAGTCATTGTCGGCATTACACTCTCCTGTTTCACTGGCTTGTCGTATAGTCATTGTCGGCATTACACTCTCCTGTTTCACTGGCTTGTCGTGTAGTCATTGTCGGCATTACACTCTCCTGTTTCACTGGCCTGTCGTATAGTTATTATCAGCATTTCTGCTGACCTGTTTGATTTGTCAATGTCATCATTATCTGTGAGAGATCGTTGTTTGGTTTGTCAATGTCATCATTATCTGTGAGAGATCGTTGTTTGGTTTGTCAATGTCATCATTATCTGTGAGGGATTGTTGTTAGATATGTTAATGACATCATTATCTGTGAGAGATTGTTGTTTGGTTTGTCAACTTATCCACATCCCCCCCCCATCCCAATTTCATTCATCTTTGTTTGTGTATCTTTTTATCCTCACCTACAATATATACATTAGAAACCTTCATTTTATAATGAAATCTTTACCGAATTCTGTTTCTTCTTTGATTGCTATCTTGTGATTGTGTATTGAAGTAGTTCGTAGTAGTGCGAGATGTGTCAACGATTGTATTCATAAATAACGTCACTTTTTGGCTTGCGACTTCATTGAAAGTGAACATTTGCTTCATCGTCTGTTTGCTTGTTCTTTGCAGAACATTTGTTCTCATCGCAGCCCATTTGTTCTAATCGCAGCCCATTTGTTCTCATCGCAGCCTATTTGTTGTCATCGCAGCCTATTTTCAGGAATCTGTCTTTAGCTAGATCTTCTGTGTCCTCTGTTTTCAAATTCAAGGTCATTTTGATGTTTTGAAACCACGCTCTTTCCTTACTTGAGTTTTCCTGGACCCAGCCTTCATTATTATTCTATCCAATCACCCTGACGGTGCGACAGAATAAGGTCAGAATGGCGAACAATTGTCTGCGTGAGCTATTGCTTATAATCTAGCTCGCTCCAATGTTCAACTATTGTAATGTCTAAATTTTGTTCCCAATATGAGTTTCATCATTTAAGTTGATTTATGCATTTTTTGTCCAATTTGTTTTTCGAACGAACGAATTTTTTTTTTTTTTTTAATATTTTTCTCTTGAATGTATTGAGTTATTAGCGGGTCATCATCATTGCACTCCGAACATGTCCATAGGTGCTAGGATACACTCCTCAGCAAGTCCCGCAGTGTCCAGCGACTGACGACTTCAGTTCTGTATTGCTTGATTAGTCTTCTTACACACCCACAATGTTTCTCGTTTCTGGCTGTGCCCATCTTAACTCCCATCTCTTTCATCCGAATGAGTGCTATGGACTCATGGTTGTCGAAGTCCTGTGTTCTTCCTACTTACTGGAGGGCATTAATGATGTCCGTACAATACATTGGTTGACCGTCCTCAACAATAGCGTAGCTAGCCAGCCTGTACACTCTTTCATTTCCCCGTACTCCCCCATGTCCGGAGACATAGACAAAGGTTACCTTGCGTATTTGTTACTTCTGCAAAAATGCTACCCATTGCATGCGTACAGATCCCGCCTCCACTTTTCTTATGCTCAACTAATCACTCAGTATACATGCGTGGGTGTAGTCTTGTGACTCTAACCAGATGAATACCTTGGTCACTGACATGAACTCCATTGTCATGACTCGTGGTCATAACGTATACACCACTGTCTTCCGTGACTATTCTGCCTGCCGAGCGGGCTGTAAATGTCCCTGCACTCGTTTGGTGTTGTATTACAGATCCGTCTGTACATATGACTATTATCGCAAATGAAACCGTTGACCTCCGCATTGACCACAACTGAGTCATGTTCCCTACAATTCCTGTCGAGTATGACAATACACGAGAATGTCCCCATGAATGACATAGGCACCGTTATCCACACATCGCCAGCATGAATGTATATGATTCGCAATTATGTGTTCCTATCAGAAATGTACATGTCAGTAGTTTACCTGCCTTGCCGGTATGTATCGTATGTTCTTCACGACATTTATTTTTGTACCGCTTTTGTTAGTCTTCTATAGATTTATTTCTTAAACTCTCTATTATTGTTTACTACAGGCAGCAGATATTCAACCTTCGTGACATTTGCAAGTTTTTAGTTTTTGTTGACAATTTGGGTTCATATTTTGCTGTATCGGTAGACATTCTACCTTTCTGTAGATTCAGCTAAACACTTGTACCTTCATTGTATGCTCGGTCGACTCATTTACACTTGCCTTTATCCTCAAATAAAGACATACGAAGCCATGAAGTGTTTGTTTTTACTTGAGCTAGACAGATCCAATAACATTTAGATGAGCGAAAGTGTCGATCACTTTAACTGTAATCTAACTATATATAGCTAACTAATACAAATATATAATATCGATTGCTTGAGGAAAATGGTGCGACTTTCTCTTTGTTAAAAATACATAATTTTCCCGAACTCCAAAATGCAACATTTCATGTCTGTTAGAAATAATTATATCAATATTCTACTGAAGAAAGTTTCCATAATTCTTGTCATTTACAAACGAAATCCCTTGAGAAATGACAACACAGAGATCCTTTCTGATTTCGTGATAACCAATCGTTACTTCCATTAGAAGTACTTTATTATCCTTGAATCCTAGCATTCATTACAGCTGCGAGACTTGAAGAAGTTTTCTCTCAGGCGGGAGTAGCGACAATGATTTTACTGAGACTGATATTATCAGTAATTGATGTAACTGAGACAGCTGTTACAAAACAATTTTCTCACTTGGTGACTAGAATAGCACACAATAATTTTCGTTGTTTGCCACTTCTTATTAGACAGTCTCACATGACGAAATATGCAAATTAATCGTTTAGGGCACTGTTATATCTTAATTGTTTGTGATCACATTGCTCCACCAGTCGTAACGTGATCCTGGATTCTCCATTCCTTTATAGAATTGTGAATGCTTCAAGTCCGCACATACAGACATGATACCACCTCGGTGGCCAGTGTTTCTGTATGGGCAGATATTTATCTCAAGTTATTACATGTTTTGTTTACGTTATTCTAGACTAATGTTTACATCGGTGTCACCAGACACAACAACAACGATTATCTTGTTGACATGGAGTAGAATATCAGAAGTGTAACCACGTAACAAGTTTGGTCGTTTTCATGAGTGATCCAGGAGACACCGATCTGTGTGGGCACCTCATTTCCTGATTGAAGGCCAGCTAATTAATCATTGCTGCAGTAGTTGGAAGATGATAGATTCTCGTCGACATTAAAGTTTACATTACAACCCAGTTATGATCTATATTACCATTATATATGTATATATAATGTCTGTCAGTCTAAATATTCACCTGTCACTTGTCACATTCTAAATCCCAGTCTATTAATAGACACTATTAAATCCCCGAATATACATGTATAAGCGGTGTATGTCACTATGTATATTATATATATAAATAGTGTATGCCACGTCCTTGCAAATAGGTTTATTCTGGATTGGACACGAGAGCATCCAAGGGAGATTATACAATTAGAATATGAAGGAACCCAAAGAAAATGTGATGTCACGTACAATTCTATTCTCACTCATTTCATCAACTGAATGCACCAACAAAATGTGTCCGCATCCACTTGACAGTGATGACACGAAGTGTAAAGAAAATAAAAGATACAATATAAAAAGTTTAAGATAAAATATAAATCATCATCATCAAGTACCGGCCTACTGGCGTAGGTGATCATGTCTCTCCACAACTTTCGATCTCGACAGTTATTTATCATTTATGTTGTTGACCTTCTGCCAAGCCATTCTCTTAAGCTATCTGTTATTTTTTCTCTTTGCTTCCCTCTATCTCTTCGTCCCTCAATGTTTCCAGTTGTTACAATATATTCCAGTTGTTCTCTTCTCATTACATGGCCAAAAAATGATGATTGTTTCTTCCTAATATTGGAAATTACCTCTCTTTTTGCTTTGACCTCTCTCAGAACATCATCATTACTCTTCTTAGTTGTCCATGAAACTCTCAACATTCTTCTGTAAAACCACATTTCTACAGACTTCAGTGATTTTCTTGTATGTTGTCCTATATATATAAAATATAAATAGATAAAGATAAAATATTTTTAAAAATGAAGATAAAATATAAAAAATGAAGATAAAATATATAGATGCAGATAAATGATACATTTGTGCAGGCTGCTGAGCAAAACTAGAGAATACAAGAATAATGATATAATTAATGCAACGAAGAAAAGAGAGAAACCAGCAAAGAGAATTACATTTACATCTTTAGCATGTCTTCAGGATGGTGTACTGGCGCTACAGACGTTTTATCATTGAAGGAGAGAACAAGGGACGGGGACTGTCCCTACAGTCTACAGTAAAAAAAAAAAAATAAAGTACCCCCGTCACGCCAAGTGGCGTATAGGGGATATGCTGTTAGTGACCATACATTTTGCAGACCTTCGGTACATGATTTTTTGGGGTAATGTGGTCGGTATTACGCCCGTGCCCCTTTACATTCCCAGAAAAAAATCCTTTACCCATTAAAGGCTGGGTAAATCCGGAAGCCGTCGGTAGGGATCGAACCCTACCTCTTGTCCTTTGTAGTCTAGTTCACTCACCACTGAGCTATCGCGGCTCCCTTACAGTCTACAATAGGTGGAATAATTAACAATATTAATTCTGTAACATAATATATAGACAGTCATTTAAGTTGTGCATTCATTCAGTAATGCACGGGAAAATTGCGGCCTCACCTCGTTGAATAAGAAATAAGGTAGGACAACGGTAATCAACATATTGATAGGGTCATTTACATGATATGATACATATAGTAGTTTCTGTGAGTAGATACCGAGGTTTCAAGATTAACGTTCGGAACAAGAAGATCTACATAGAAAAGCGTCATCATCATCATCATTGAGTGACTTCTCCGCAACGAAGAATGGCTATCATGGTGCGCCATTCCGCTCTGTCTCTTGCTTTGATATGGTGCAGGTTGTCATAGGCTGACTTGTCCATCTTTAGATGTTACTCGTCCATGTTAATCTTGCTCTGCCTCTTTTAACCTTGTATTTTACCTTCCAAGATAACTTTTAGTAGCCTGCTGTGTCTTTTAACAGGCCCGAACATCTTATTTGTCTTGTTTGAATTGTGTTTAATAGTTCTCTTTTCATTGTTAGTTGTTTTAAGACTTCATCGTTTGTTTCATTTCTTTCCAACCAATTCTTTCTATTCTTCTGTAAATCCACATTTCAAAGGCTTCAATTTTCTGTTCTATTTTGTTGTCTAATGTCCATGTTTCTGTACCATGTAGGAATGTTGAGAAGATATATAACATTTTGCTTTTCTTAGTTTTAGCCCTGGTATTATTTATTTTGATGTTAGTATACTTTTCATGACATTAACATGAATATTTTTGCCATTTCTATTCTTTTGTTTACTTCAGTTTTACATTTTCCATCACTTGGCCAAGGTAGTTGTAGTTCTGAACTGTCTCCAGGTCTATTCCTTCAATTTTGATATCCACTTGTGGGTTTTGAGTATTTTCTTTGTTTATGATCATAGTTTTAGTCTTTTTGATATTCATATCAAATCATATTTTTTTTTTGCTTGTCATGTTTATTTCATTAAGTAATTGTTGTAGGTCTTTAGGATTTTTTCCTAGTAATACAGTATCATCAACATATCTTAGGTTATTGATTATGTTTCCATTAATGTTTAGGCCTGGCATCTCTGTGATGTTTTTAAAGATTTGCTCAGTGTATAGATTGAACAAGTTTGGTAATAGAATGCATCCTTGTCTTCTACCACCTTTCAGCTCCCTGTGAAATATAGGTCTTCAACAAACACTTTCCAAGTCGTTCTGTTTTTTGCCATTCTTTTAAGATTATTCCATGCTTTCCCCATCAACTTCATCTCTGCTTCGATCTGTCTTCTCCAAGATTTTCTTAGTTTTCTTTTTTTATCTTTTCTTCTGGGGATTCCAAAAAAGGGCCTGTCGTGTAATACTCTCAGTTGGCTTTCGCAGTGTGTGTCCTATCCAGCTCTATCGTTTTCGCTATATCTCTTTATCCACTGGTATTTGACTGGTACATTTCCATAATTCTATGTTAGTAATTTTGTCCTGCCATTTCTGCCTAGATATATGTAAGATTGTATGTCTCGTAGAGGTATTTCTCCTAATTTTATTTGGTGTTTGCCAACTGCATTATATATTTTCATAATGTTGGTCTTATCTATATTAATTTTCAGTCCTATCTGTTGTGATCTCTCCTCAAATATGCTCATTTTATCCTGCATCTGTTGATGGCTGTGTGATAGGAGAGCTATGTCATCAGCAAAGTCTAAATCATCAAGTTGTTTGGTCAGTGACCACTGGATGCCAGTTCTGTTGTTTTGAGTTATTTTCATAACCCAATATATGGCCAGTAGAAAGAGAAATGGAGACAGAAGGCATCATTGCCTTACTCCTGTTCTTATTTCAAATGCTTCTGTAAGCTGTCCTTCATGCACCACACTACATTTAGTTCCTTCATACATTGTTTTTAATCCTATTAATAAACTTTATGGGGGTTCCGTAATGACTCAGCAACTTCCAAAGCATTCCTCTGTCTAAACTATCAAATATCTTTTTGTAATCCATGAATCCAATATAAAGTGGGCATTTTAGTTCTAAATTTTGTTCAACTATTATACGTAGAGTAGTTATTTGATCAGCACATGATCTGTTCTTCCTAAAGCCTGCTTGTTCATCTCTCAAATATTTTTCTGTGACCTCTTTTAGTCTCTCCAGAATGATTCTGCTTAATATTTTTCCTGGCACTGATAGTAGCATAAGTATAAAGTAATGAGCCCCCGTCACGCCAAGTGGCGTAAAGGGAATATGGTGTTAGTGACCCATAATTTTACAGACCTTCAGCATTTGATTTTCGGGGTAATGTGGTCGGTATTACACCCGTGCCGCTTTACTTTCCCAGAAAAAAATCCGGTACCCATTTAAGGCTGGGTGAACCCGAAAGCCGTCGGTTGGGATCGAACCCTACACCTTGTCCTTTGTAGTCCAGTTCACTAACCACTGAGCTATCGCGTCTCCCTGATAGTAGCATAATTCCCCTGTAATTTGTGCACTCCTGTAAACTTCCTTTCTTTGGTAGTTTGATCATATAACCTTCTATCCAGTCTTTAGGTATTTCTTCCCTCTCCCAAATTTTATCCAATAGATCATGTAACATCTTGGTAGAGGTGTTAATATCTGCTTTGATGGCTTCCGAAGGAATTTCATCTGGTCCTGTGGATTGACCATTTTTAAATAGCTTGATAGCTTTTATTTAAGAGGAAGACCAAGAAAGATATAGATAATGGAATACTAAAGGGAATCACTAGGAGGGATAACACCAGAAAAGGCCAACAGAAGAGCAAAGAATGGCAGATTGTATCTCCCCTCGACGACATAGGCAATGGAGGAAGGATAGAAGAAGAGGTAGGAGATGGCTTTCATTATTTCTTCTTTGCTTGGTTGTCCACGGTTAACGTGTAACTCTTCTTCTGCTGGTAGTATATATGGAGGATTATTTGAGACGGATCTGTTAAAAAGTTCTTTGAAGTGATCTTTTCATCTTTCCATTTGTTCCCTTATACAATTAAATTTCTTTTCTGATCTTAATAAAGACATTGATCTGTTTGTATTTTCCACCTAATTTCTTTGTGCTGTTGTACAGTTCTTTCATATTCCCTTTATTTGCTGCTTCTTCTGCCTCTTTAGCTAGTTCATCTATATATTTCTTCTTATCCCTTTTAATGCATCATCTCACTTCTTTGTTCACCTCTGTGTAAGCTTCCTGTGTCTTGGCTTTATTACTTCTCGTTTTGCTTTTATTTATGTCTGCTTTCTTGTTCTTATTTCTTTAACTTTATCCAGTGTCTCTGCTGTCATCCATTCCTTATTCTGGCGTTCTCTTTTCCCCAGCGTTTCTTCACATGTCTCTTTCCATATACCCTTTACCTGTGTCCAATGATCTTCTATATTTATTGTATTTTCTAGTTGTTGGAGGACTTGGAATTTGTTTGATATTGTGACTGCAAATTTGTCTTTAATTCCTTGTTCTTTAAGAAACCCCACATTGAAATATCGATCCTGATCGACGGCTTTCGGGTTCGCCCAGCCTTAAATGGGTACCGATTTTTTTTCTGGGAAAGTAAAGCGGCACGGATGTAATACCGACCACATTACCCCAAAAATCATGTCCCGGATGTCCTTAAAAATTATAGCCACTAATGCCATATTCCCTATACGTCACTTGGCGTAACGGGGGATTTTTACTTTACTTATCGAACGTTTCTCTCTCTCTCTCTCTCTCTCTCTCTCTCTCTCTCTCTCTCTCTCTCTGCGATCAGGACTCAATCAGAGTAAGATTTCAGACTCTCGCATGAAGTCAGCTGTCAGGTTATGTGTGTTGATCGCCCCCACAGACAGTACATCACAATTAGAGTCTGCCAGACCCACTCTGATTGAACGCCCGTTAAGACGTTGCACTGTGTTCTACGCCAGTGGCCCAGTGCATCCGATTTCAGCCAGCATTTTATTCAGGTTTGCATTCCTTAGCCTTTGATTGTCTCCAATCTTCCTGCAAGGCAGCAGATGATCTTTTCTGTAGGGGGATTCTGCCCTTAGATGATCGGCCCTCCCAGATTTACGAGCACCATCTGCCCGAGTCACTAGAGGTGACTAACACAGACATGCACACACAAAGATAGGAGATGTGACCAACACAGACATGCACACAGCGATACGAGGCATGACTAACACTGACACACATCAAGATATTTGACACATGACTAACATAAACATACACATGAAGATATGAGATATGACTGACATAGACATGCACACACAAAGATATGACACATGCCTAACATAGACATGCACACACAAGGACATGAGATGTGACATACACAGACATGCACACACAAAGATATGAGAGAGATATGACTAACATAAACATGCACACAAAGATATGAGATATCTAACCCAAACATGCACACACAAAGATATGACACATGACTAACACAGATACACACTAAGATATGAGATATGACTAAACACATACACACATAAAGATATGAGACATGATTAACACGGACACACGAAGATATGAGATATGACTAACATGGCACACACCAAGATATGAGCCATGGCCAGCACACACACATACACACACACATACACACACACACACACACACACACACACAAGCTAAGATATGAGCCATGGCTAGCACAGAAACACATCAAGATATGAGCCATGGCTTCACGGAAAAACACCAAGAAATGAACGGTGTCCAGCCCAGAAACACATTAAGGTATCCATATGCTTGGGTTTGTTGTAGTCGGCAGACTCTTCTTAACGTGGGAACCATCGACATACGAGATGCAGGCCCCGATTAACTGTTCACAGGTTTCGTTCAAACAGTTGTCCGGAGATTTGAGAGTGCAGTCTGACCCGTAGAACGTTCCCTTGCATGTACAGTTCCCAGTTGACTGTTCACAAGTGTCGTTGAAACAGTTGTCCGGACATTTGAGAGTGCAGTCTGACCCGTAGTCCGTTTCCTTGTACGTACAGTCTGTACTTTCCGGGTCACATATGATGTCGCAGCCATCAGAACAAGTCTGTTCGCACTGTAGCCCAAAATTACCATCGGGACATTTGTCACTACATGTGTTGCCAGGACGTTTACATTGTAGGCATTTTCCGGATTTTTCCTCACATAAAGGACAGACACTAAGACAAGACCCGGAGCAGTCTTGTCCATAGATCTCGTGTGAACAGTTGCCGTGACACGTACCGATGATGACGTTGTAGCCTTTGAAGCACTCACTACACACTGCACAAAACGACCAAGATTGTCCGTCCAGACAATAGGTGTCTGTAAATGTTTGAACCTCACTTACCGTCAGTGCACTGTGGGGTTGCGAAATGGTCGGTGAGAACTCAATCTTAATGTGTGCCATTGTCGCTTGTGTGGTGACTACAATAGTGTTCACAGAAATGTTTGAGTATGATATATCATTATACTGGAACACTACACTGCCTCTGTCAGAGAAAGCCTTTAGAGTGGCATTCTTTACCCGAATCATAGTGCTAGCTTGATGATAGATTCGAATGGTGTGAGTCTTCTGGGGCGTGGCATAGTTCAGATACCAGTAAACATAATTGGTTCCACTTCCCAATTGTGTGTGTGTGTGCAGTCATTGTTATAGAGATTGGTCTTTGTTTTGCCATTAACTGCAGCCTCTGGTCCACATCCGTCTCCTGTATAGCAAACATTAAATGTGTCGGTCTGGTTTGTGTTCTGTTTGAGAGCCACATTCAGACCCCCGCCAATGTAGATGGAGCAGATATTTGTAACTATCGCACCTTCAATCCGCAACTTGTTGATCAGACCAGCCCCAGAGCAAACGACATCAATCTCGTGCTGACTAACAACAAACCATGATTCATATTTACATGAGGCAGAACCATTTAGTTTTACCGTGAAACTGTCCGTATCTGTTAAGTCATTCACATAAATCCTAAACCAGGAGAGCGACAAAGATTGATTGAGAGTTGCCTCAACTGATGTAGAATCTGTGTCCGGATTACATGTGGTGTCGTTGTTATCAAACAGGAAATTAGGTTCAGATTTTTGGGCGTATTTGTACACGAGATCCAAGTACTGACACTGGGGTCCGAAATATTCGTACTGACAACTGTCATTGTTTGGGCATGTCCCTGTAGTTTTGTCACAAACTGAGTCATTATAGCAGTGACATTGTAACGTACAAATCGCCTCAAACAAACCGGCTGCACATAAGGAAAACAAAATAACATTTCGATTCTGACCGAGAGAAGCTCATTGTTGGAGTAGTGTTATGAAGGTTTCTGTTGCTGTTCAAACAATCAACATTTCACAAGTTTCAATAAAAGTCTCTTGGCAAAGGAAGCCACGGCGACACAATATACGTCACTTGCTCCAAGGAGACACCGACTTCAATGACACGTGATGTCGTTGATTGGTTACTTCCATCAGTGGAAGATCTGTTTTTAACTCGCATCGCATCAAGTATCAAAGAAAGGTGGCACTGGAAACACGAAAACTTGTTTTTTATTTGATTCTCGCAAATACCAACAACGTGAATCACTCCATCATACACATAACACGGTCCTGAGAATGTTTCAGCCGAAATCAGCAAGTTAACGAAGTGAACCTTGCCTTTGGTAGGAGTTGTCTTCAAGATAAACGTTGGTCCCTAATACTTTCATGTCCAGCTACTTAATGTCATTTCATCACTTTTTTTTAAAGAAAAGAAAAAAAAAATTCAGTCATAAATCAAGGCTGGACTACCAGAAATTTATTGAATGGGACTGTCTAGCAACCAGGAATGTATTGAATGGGACTGTCTAGCAACCAGGAATGTATTGAATGGGACTGTCTAGCAGCCAGGAATGTATTGAATGGGACTGTCTAGCAACCAGGAATGTATTGGATCAACTGTCAGAGTACATTATGTTGTTGAGGTCTGTTGACGTTCAAGATACGTGGCCCAATACATTTCGTTTTGAGTGTCTTCACAGTACAGGAAACGATCATCACGTTTTCCGATTGTTTGTTGTGTCCATCATTTTGTGAACGCTGTAAGTTTAGTTTAGTCGATAGCTCATCCTCATGGCTCATCATCATCGCTCATCCGCTAAGTGCATGAGTATTCAGATCTCATCCGAAGAATATCCCTCATCATAATGGGACTAACGATACCGGTGATGTGTTGGTTGATAAGTCTTTTCTGGATACCATCATAGCAGCCCTCCCATCTTTCATTTAACGATTTGATCTGATATCTGTGCAGTCTGTTCATGGTTGCGGATTCGACGTTACTTTTTGAACAGTTATTTTGTCCAGCCCTCCTTAAGGCGTTCTGAACGTCATCGCCAATCCGCAGTGAAGTAAAGGCAAGGACGGACATGTGGCAGGGCAATGGACTGTATTGGCATTCTGAATGCCCTTCAGCGCTCAACAGTAGCCAAGCTGGTAAATCTGTCAGCACGCTCATTACCTCTTACACCCGCTTACTCTGGTAGGAAAATGAATCAAACTGTTGTTAAAATTGATCTTCCCAGAGGTTCTAACAACTGTCGTCGAGCCAAGCCAGTTGCGATCTTTCTAAGCATGCTCATTGAGTCAGTGAGGAAACACACATGTGTATAAGATGATCATCATGGACACAGCAAAATGATAAAAAGTTGGTTTCGGTGATGAAGCGATCTGCAACAATATCGTTACATTGAAGACAAGAATGTTGTTAGTGTGGTTTACATTAACACTGAACATGATGACTGAATGCTCTTTATCGACATAGAGAATATTGACGATGTGGTTTTTATCGAAGCGGAGAGTGATGATAAAATGGTCTACATTGACAAACAGAACTATGATAATATGATCTACATTGACAAACAGAACTATGATAATATGGTCTACATTGACAAACAGAACTATGATAATATTGTCTACATTGACAAACAGAACTTTGATGATATGGTCTACGTTGACAAACAGAACTTTGATGATATGGTCTACATTGATAAACAGAACTATGATAATATGGTCTATATCGACAATCAGAACTTTCTCGACACAGAATGATACTGATATGGGATTAATCCATACAGATAATCGACACAGAGAACGATGACTGTTTGAATGTTATAGACAAACCAACAGTAGATAAGTGGACTTTTGGGTCATACATTTTTGTTGCTGGCATTTGTAGTCTAATAATTTGACAGCAAAATTTCAAATACAGAGAAGCTATGAACCTTTTCTCGGTAACAATATTGCTGTAAATGTGGAGGTTTTACCGTGCCAACATTGGTACTGTAAATGGTTATGGTTATGGTTAAGGAAGGCCCCGGCAAGCCAATTAAAATTCATAATTGCTCAACCGTCCGTGCCAGTGGAATCATTCGAATTAGAATCTCATCTCCCAAACAGAGAAAAGTAGCTGTAGTCCCCATCATAACAGTCTCAGCACACGTCAAAAGACATACGGCGGCGATACCGCACAGAAAGTGAACACAGCCATCTGTACCCTGTCAAACAATATCTTCATTCATCATAAGCAATCGGAATATCGAAACACGATCAAAACGGATGAAGCACACAGCTCACGGTGTGCACAGAGCACTTAACTCAGTAGCTTCTGCAACAAGCCGGACTTGAAATATGAGGAAACTGCTGTAAATGTGGAAGTTTTGACTTACCAACATTATTGCTGTAAATGTGGAAGTTTTGATTTACCAACATTATTGCTGTAAATGTGGAAGTTTTACCTTACCAACATTATTGCTGTAAATGTGGAAGTTTTACCTTACCAACATTATTGCTGTAAATGTGGAAGTTTTACCTTACCAACATTATTGCTGTAAATGTGGAAGTTTTACCTTACCAACATTATTGCTGTAAATGTGGAAGTTTTGACTTACCAACATTATTGCTGTAAATGTGGAAGTTTTACCTTACCAACATTATTGCTGTAAATGTGGAAGTTTTACCTTACCAATATTATTGCTGTAAATATGGAAGTTTTACCTTACCAACATTATTACTGTAATTGTGGAAGTTTTACCTTACCAACATTATAACTGTAATTGTGGAAGTTTTACCTTACCACCATTATTGCTGTAAATATGGAAGTTTTACCTTACCAACATTATTACTGTAATTGTGGAAGTTTTACCTTACCAACATTATTACTGTAATTGTGGAAGTTTTACCTTACCAACATTATTGCTGTAAATGTGGAAGTTTTGACATACCAACATTATTGCTGTAAATGTGGAAGTTTTGCATTACCAACATTATTGCTGTAAATGCGGAAGTTTTGCCTTACCAACATTATTGCTGTAAATGTGGAAGTTTTGCTTCTCCAACATGATAGCTATAATCATCATCATCATCATCATCAAGTACCGGGCCTGCTGGCGTAGGTGGTCATGTCTCTCCACAACTTTCTGTCTCGGCAGCCATTTATCATTTCTGTTGTTGACCTTCTGCCTAGCCATTCTCTTAAGCTGTCTGTTACTTTTTCTCGTTACCTCCCTCTATCTCTTCGTCCCTCAATTTTTCCAGTTGTTACAATATATTCCAGCTGTTCTCTTCTCATTACATGACCAAAAAATGATGATTGTTTCTTCCTAATATTGAAAATTAGTTCTCTTTTTGCTTTGAAATCTCTCAGAACGTTTTCATTACTCTTCTTAGCTGTCCATGGTAATCTCAACATTCTTCTGTAAAACGACATTTCTACAGACTCCGGTGATTTTCTTGTCTGTTGTCCTATTGTCCAATATTCGCATCCATACGTTAAGACTGGCTCTACGTAACATTTAAGAACTCTTTTTCTTGCGAATAAAGATAGCTATAATAGTTAAGGTTTAACTTTGCCAAAATTGTTGTTGTAAATGTGGGGGTTTTAC